>CM061533.1:125025225-125574136 GCA_030545055.2 Neoaliturus tenellus
ATGCCGGAAGCGAGCGTGAAAGATTTCACGTCCACTCGTGTGATTGGATATTTAGCGGTTCCGGACTGTAGTATCTTGCTGTGCGCCAACAGTACGGTCGGACTGACTTTACATCTTCTAATCCACAGGTTCGCGTCGGCGATATGCACTTTGTATTCACCCTCGTGCACCATTAAGGAGAATGCATCTTTCGACCTGTTTAACTTGAAGCGTAGCTCGACTCCGTTCAATAGATATTTATTCTGATTACACATGTCCAAATGCAGATGACCGACCATATCGATTTCTCGTCCTCCTTTTGTTAGCTTCCGTCGTTTTTCCAGTCCATCATTATCGTCTTCGGTGTTTTCCATATGGCCTGAATCGTCGGCGTTCCATAGCACGGATGACAGATGTGATTTTCTGTGATTTTCTGGCATCGAATCCGTAGTTCAATACTGTTTCGATGTACGCTCGATAGGCATAAGTGTTGTTTTGCGGTGTAACCAATTTTTGATTCATGCACATGTCCACTTGGCTGAACAACGAGTGTAGCCAGTTATTTATCGGACCAGCTTTAGTCGCATCGGCCGCTCCGATCGCCGATCCGTCCGCCTTGATTATCGATGCTGTGATTTCCAGCATTGTTTGCGAGAGATCGGTGTACTCCTCACCATTGCCTGGCCCTACAAACTCTATCGGTGAGTCGTCCGCCAGTGTGGATATCGGTTTGTATTGAATCCATTTTCCATTTTCGATACTCGTCTGTGTGGGCGGCAGTAAAACAAGTCCAGCTCCGTCTTGACGCATTCGCACGATCTTTGATGTATGAACGACATGATTAATTAAAAATATCCCTTATTGCCTTTGCTACTTTCCTTTTATTTTTAACTGCTGCTTTTCTCTTCTTGGACGGCGATGATGACGTCCTTCCTCTAAGGAGTTTAGCCAGAGACTGAGGTGTGACACGCAGTGTGCGACGGCTACTCGATTGTTTCTTGCCGCCACGCATTGCGCGCTTCGCGGAAGTCTTGCGCGTTGCGCGTTTCGCGCCACTCTTACGCGACCCGCGCTTTTTGGATGCCGGCCGCAGACGCTTGACACTGCCACCGCCACGGAGAACTCGTTCAATCTTGTCATCGGCTGTGCGTTTCAACGAGCCGGTAAACTCTTTCATGCGCTCCTCTGCCACATCTCTGGGATGTTTCGTACGCAGAGTCACATCACCTAGAAAACCCATTCCGGACTTTAACGCTTCTCTGCCCAATGCCGCAACTCCGCTCTTGATTATCGGAGATACGGTGCGAAACATACCGCCCAAGAAGCTGCCGACTCCATGTCCTCTCTGGTAGGCGGCGCCGCGAAACACCTTTTCTATCGATCCGCCCGTCTGCGAATGCTGGCGATAGTAGTACGCCATGTACGGATCGTTCGAAGCCATTTTTACAGTTAATTATGCAGAGCTCTTCTGAAATGCAGCTTCACGTACGACGTCCCGAACAGGAATGACAGGTTTTGCCCAGTGTGATCCCTGAGGTCGATTTCTACAGTCTCGAATGCACCTTTAGTGATTGGCACGTAATGCGGGCTGGTGTAGAGCACAGTCTTATTCGCCCCGTGCACGTAGTCACCTCTGTCAATGTTGATAATCTTCAATAGTGGTGCCGAAGTGTCACCGATCAATTGCGGCTCAATCAGATCGCAGTACACGTACATATTAGCCGGAAGCCCCATCGACAGATTCGGTGGCCATGAAGCTTTATTGTTTTTCACAATGTCCTTCTGTTGCGGATCGAATCCCAACTGTAAAGCCAGTTTATTGTCTAAATGTATCGCAACCACATCTTCTTTCAGTATTTTTATTTCCACTCTGTCTGCATCTTTGTCATAAGTGAACTCCACGTAATCGATGAGGCCCTTTGCATCATTAATCATATTCAGCAGTTCGGTTATATTCTTGTAGTAACCCATGTCTAGAGTAAACGTGTACTTGTCTGTATCTCCCAAATCTATGGCGGAAAGAATAGTATCCTGTTCGATTATTATAATCTCATTCTTGCCCACTAATGGAAATGAGCATGGATAGTGAGATTCCACCAGAGCCATCTCCCATGCACCTTCCAATCGTATCTGTTTCGAAAGATGCGTAGTGTAGTTTGACACCTTATTGTTGGGGAAATATTCCATAGAACTGTTGCTGGGCAGCGTCAGGAAGAATTGCGAGTTAGAAATTTTGTAAGTCTTGCGCTCTCACCCAAGAGTTAAACTCGTCTCCGTAACCTCGCCACTTGACGTAATAACGCTTACTGGTGCCTCTGCAACGAGTGTCCAGTATTTTGTCAATCTTGAATAGTTGATCACTCCGATAGATTACTTTCTGTAATTCGTGTTCGTAAAACTGAGCGGTCAAAACTTCACCTTTGAGGTCAGCCAACGTGTACATGGGCAGCGGCATCAGAGTGTTCACTTTACGAATAGTGAATACTTCGTTACTCCAATTGGTCTCGTAGCCTTTGGCGAACGTGCCCTTCTCCTTTGCTATGCGCACTGTGTCACCAATCTTGAGTTTGGGCTTAACACGGCGTGGAATTTTAATGTACATGCGTTGTAGCACTCGTGTTATCGTTCGATCATTTTTCACATCGATGGGGCGCAATCCACCACCGAGACTCTTGTGTTCGCTGGCATTGTAAGCTTTCACCAGTTTGTTCAGTACATCGATATATCGGTAAGTGTTTTTGTAAGTCAGGTAACGCCACATGCGAGACTTTAACGTGCGGTTCACGCGTTCCACTACTGCCGCTTTAACATCGGGATTCTGCGTAGTCACATATTTTATTCCGTACTTTTTGAATAACTGTCTGGTCTTGGCGCCGGTAAACTCTGTTCCTTTGTCAGACTGGAGGCAACGCGGAGTTTTAGTCGCTTCTTTGAATATTTCTTCGAATGCCACCGTCACTTCTGCACCTTCCTTTCTCTTCAACGCTCTCACGTACAGACGTTTACTGAACACATCTATCACGGTCAGCAGGTAATTGACTCCATCGTTGTATTTACTCAATCCTCGCATATCATTCAAGTCTGCTTGCCACAGTTCGTACGGGCCGAAAACAGAGTACTGGTTGCGTGGGAATCGTTTACGGGCCGGCTTGTGTAATGTATAAGTATCCTGTGATTGTAGCCATTCAATTACTTTCGACTTTGAAATATCTCTCTTGCGTGCAGCTCGCACTAGCGGCGCGACACCGCCGAACGCACCGGGCTCGCCGGGGTTGTAATAGAGACGGTCCATGCTCACTTGGCCGGATACGGTTCCCACCTGTCTAGAAAGCCCAACGGCTCCCTGTCCCACTGGTATTCGTCTCTTATTATGGGAGTTGACGCGGCATAGCCGCCAGTCGTCGCTTCTTCAATCGGTGTTTTCGATAGATAATTATCGACCTCACCTAATGTTCTCTGTAATGATGTCTCACCGCGACGCTCCTTAGCTCCTCGTTTCACTGTCGCCCACGAACGTAGCCGCTCTCGCATCGGTGTTCTGCGCGGTGATGGTGCACTCGGTGAACTGGCCATCAGCAATGATGATTTGAATGTGTCATTCAATTCCCGTAACGCTCTGGTATTATTTATAAATTCTAGAGGCACATTCATTTCTTTCAAAGCGATCATCACTTCCATCCATCCTGGCGGTATACGTTCGGTCATTCGAACTCTCACTATGTTATTCAAAATATCAACTATATTCGCATTCGGTAGTTTTCGACCATCGATAAACACCGAGTAGTTGATATCCCAACTGATTCGACTATCGGGTTTTTTCATAAATCGTAACAGATTGCGGGCGTCACTCCTGTATGTCTTTGAGAACATTTCGACAATCTCCTCGACTGGTCCTTCCGCTGCACTCCGTGTCATGCGTTGGGCATCATCACCAAATGCCGCATCCACGATTGGAATATTAATCGGCTGGCGATTATTAGAGGCAAAGTGTAAGAAACGTTGCAACGCCTGGTTGTACAGTTTCCATTGTTCACTATCGTCTATACTCTTGTTATTCATTATTTTCTGCATCTCCACATCCAATCCTTCCGTAGTGGACAAATTGCTTGACGGCTTCTCCGTTGATGATGATGATGTAGACTGTAAACGCTCAATAAGCTCTTGCAGGACGACGGCCATCTTCTTTGCGTGCTCCATTATTGATCTACAGCAGTAGCGGCCGGTCGGAAGTGTAGTTTAACGGTCAACGCTCCGTGACGGAATGAGAGATTTCGCTGAAAGATGTTCGTCACGGTAATTCTCAAACTTTCGAATGTCTTCTTTTTCACTGGCACGTAGTGCGGATCACTTATGTATGCCGTCTTGTACGTTCCATAATCATTTAACGAGTGGGATATATTGATAATCCTCAATAGTGGAATACGGACTTCGCTTAAAATTTGTTCTTCAACCAGATCGCAGTGCACGAGCATATGTGCTGGTAAACCAAGATTTAAATTAGTCGGTCTAGTACTCTTAAGTAAACCTGGTTCAGATATTATATCATCTGTCGATGCTGTTCCCAACTGAAGTGCGAGTGATTGGGAATAAATCACTCTTGTAACAGGTCCCAACGCATTTCCTAACGATACTTTAAGTCGCTTTGCTTCGTCAAGACTGAATATAGTTCCAGTTTTCTTTACATAATTCAGCTCATTGATGTGTTCCACCAATTCTTCAACTGAACTGTAATATCCGGGTTTTGGTCTATCGATATGTGCGAATATTTTGGGTTTCTTATTGGTCGGTTCTTTGATGGTTGATTCACCTTCTTTTCCCACTGACTTCTTGGGTTCTTCCTTTTTTGTACCAATCGGTTCTTTGATGGTTGATTCACCTTCTTTGTTGGTTATTTTACCTTCTTTTCCCACTGACTTCTTGGGTTCTTCCTTTTTTGTACCAACTACTTGTAGCAAAGCATCGGACCCTACTGTTGAGAACGAACATGGGTAATGCACTTCTACGAGCGCTACTTCCCAATCTCTACTGTCCAAGCAAATGTACTTCGGTAGTTGTACAGTAAAATCAAACGTGATATTTTTCGGATAATATTTTGCTGAGCGGGGCGTACCGCTAAGGAAAGTCAAATAAAATGGTTTTGTCTGGACATCCATTTCACTTTCCTAATGCACTACTGACTGCTGCCTGTAACACTGTGCCCAACAGTAATGGAATAAAAACTCCACCTCCTTTCTTCACTAGATAATTTCGTTTCTTTCCCCAACACTCTCCTTGTCTTACTAAGCGTCTCAGAGTCACTTTATGTTTGCTCAACTGGCTTTTAGTCTTACTCAGAGGCACGTTCCCACGTAGCACGTTGTAGGCGCACTCGCAGACTGAACGAATGCGACTCTTGTCACAAACCTTTAAGAGTGTCTTGCGTTCCTTGGGTGTTGCGTGTATCAGCGCTCTGAGCAGCGGTGCGTCCTTCTTCAAGCACGACATGATTGCAACTGACTAGCTATTTTCTTTGGCAAGTACACGTAGTTTACACGATCCTCGGGAAATATGCAAGTGCGTACTCTCATGTTCTCGGATGTTGACTGTTTCAAATCCAAAAGCAGATAGCCATGCGCGTGTTTCGTGGCGTCAGCGTAGGCTTCCTCTATAAACTTTGGGCTGTCTGGATATATCTGCCTGGCTAAATATCTGATTTGTACTCTGTCCCTGGGATTTTTAAAAAATATAATGTAGTGAGCATTTAGTGAGATGTCCCTCTGCCCACGGCCCTGATGAAAAAGATTTTGTGTAATGAAGAACACACTGATGTTACGATGATGACAACCCTTCGTGAATAGATCCACCACTCTATCGTCTGCCTCACGCATCATATCGTCAATTATAACCAGTATTGGTTCCTTACCATCATAATCACTCAAGTCTGGTAAACCCTCAATGTGGTTTATTTTGGAATTACTTACATCACCTCCTCCTCCACCACTACCATAATGCCAGTTAATTTTGGTAAATTTTACATCACACATTTCATCTATGTGTTCAATAAACTTGGAGACAAAATGTGATTTACCACTACCTGAAGGACCCGCCACAATGGCTGAGAATGGATGTTGCCACTTCAAGCTCATGACTGCTACTGACACTAAAACTAAATACCACACACTTTGCTTAAAATAAAGGTTTGGGGTTTCATCTTAAAATAAAAGACATTAGTTTATGCTGTAATGTACATGGATTTTTATTGCTTACGAAAGCTATCAAAATTTATAAAGGTTAATTAAATCTTGAGTCTTCTTTTTCTTGCTTTACAAAAATTCCAGTGGTGTGAATTTACTGCCTGGAAGTGGACTGCGCTTCACCAGACGAAGGCGATCTCCGAAGCCGCTGTTGTACCGCTCGATGTCGTGATCGCTCAGGACTTGGTTGAAACGCCTGGGCAGGTAGACTCGTAGGAAGAAATCATCGCCAACTTGTCCCTCGAGAATGACGACGACTGTCTCGCCGAATGGAGTGGTCACACGCTCCATCCCGCTGATCGCATAGCTGCACTCCTCTTGCAGATCAGACAGGCGGGTGTAGGCCGGAGAGCTGGACTTGCAGGTGTTCAATGATGTCCGCAGGTCCATCGTTACACCAGGTGCGGACTCTGAAGTCATGCTGCTGCTGATGCTCGACATGGTAATGATGAGAGAGTATGCGGATGATGCGACTAGTCGAAGGGGTCTCCAGACGAAGAATGATGCTCGGTCTGTCCGTTCGTTCGGTTTTTGTTGCCCGCGACGCCATCTTGAAATTGTTTATGTGCGCGGGTGGTTGATGAAACGTGAGAAGGGTCGTCCCGCAGGTGTTTGGTACATTCTACAGTGTCTAGACATCATAAATCTTCTTTTGTTTGTGCAGGTGGTAGATGAAATCTGAGAAGGGTCGTCCCGCAGGTGTCCAATCTTTTGTTTGTGCAGGTGGCCGGATGCAGGTGGTCGATGTAATCTGAGAAGGGTCGTTCCGCTTCTTTTGTTTGTGCAGCTGGTTGATGAATTCTGAGAAGGATCATCCCGCTTCTTTTGTTGGTGCAGGTGTTGTCATGGATTTTATGAGCGCAGGTGTTCGGCGAGGTCGCACTCCACAGTGTCTAGACGCTGTTCCTACAATGTTTTCTTGGTGGGTCTTCTACGCGCAGCTTGCTTTTTCGGTTTTAACACTGGCTTTTTCGGTTTCTCTACTGTCTTACTGTATCGTGTTACTGTTTGCGTTAAGCCACTAATCTTCGGTACTCCCGTAGCTTTATTAATCCACATATTCTCTGACTTGTCCACTACCTGGTTGACGCTTTCGTATAAATCACTGTTCTTGTCTATAAATAATCCGCATCTGTACACCATATCCGAACCGTCATACATTTCCATTTTTAATAGCACTGGTCCGCTGTTTGATGGATTCTGCACCGCGTAGAATTGTCCATTTTCAAGCCATGACACGATGGGACAGTCGTCTGACGGTTTTGGAACCCATCCTGGTTTTGCTGTTTCTTCCACTTTAGGTTTAGGCGTAGGTCTTATACTCTTCTTAGGCCTCGGTGGTGTAACTGGTATATGCTCAACTGTAGCGTTATCGTCTGCGGCGTTGATGTCGGCCATGAATGCATTCAAGTATTCGTCAATTAATCCGGACGCGCTCATGTCTGTACCGCACGAGTGACTGAGTGAGACTGAGTGAATCGCTTCCTTGCAGTGTATGAGGTGAGGGACATTTTGTAAAAAGCGCGCGGGTTTCAAGGACAGGCGGACGGTTATGTAACTAACGTTGATGGCGTGGGTATCGTTAAGGTGGGAATGGAATTATGTAGATGAGAATACACGAAATATATAAAAATAAATGAAAAAAAATAATAAAAAAAAAAATAAAAAAAAATAATAAAAGAAATCACCAAACACCTCTACTATTTTCGGGGGGGGGGGGTCGGTCAGCACTTTGGGTGGTCTCGGGGGGGGGGGGGTCAGCACTTTGGGTGGTCTCGGGGGGAGGGGCTCATCCCGCTCATCCCGCAGCAGGCGGACAGTCGGCCAAGTCCCCCTACTGCTATAGCTTAAGGAAAGGTGTTAATGAATATGTTCTCACAACTAAACAACATATGGTACAATATAAATATATCCAAAATAAATTATATTTATTAGATCCTTTTAGGGTAACCATATAGTACAAAACCGTAAAATATTCCAATTAATTTTTAATGGTATTTTACACCTAAATAGTTAAAATATAGAATTTAAAAATATATTGAAAACTTCACAAATAATAAGCAATCTTCACCGACACGAATATTCTGTCATAAAAACTAGTCAATTCTATGAAACAATTTAATTCCAGAAAATATTAAACACATATTGAAATTAAAATATTATACCATTATGACTTTTTTATTGACATAAGTGGCAATACAAAATATATAATATCTGAAATTATTAATTTAGCATACAAAATCAATCGCTATATTATTGTACATTATGCTACACAATATTTCTTAGTTACAGAAATATTTTGCACTTAAATTTGTTGCAGTATAGTTGCTAGGTACGTTTCTAAGGAAGATTCACGCAATCGCCTTTACGTCAGCTTACTGTACAAGTTCTAATCAGTGGTCTTCATTAGTTTTTCTTTTCTTTTCTGGTTTTACACTGCATTTGTAAAATAGATCAACTAACTATTCTCATAGCGTTTTTTTTATCTAAAACGAAATTAAATCTATCAATTGTATACATAAAGTGTAGCAAATCTAAATCTAAATGTGGCTGAAAATGTAAACATTTTAAGACAGTATATCTTTTTCTTAAATGCGTTCAATGTTCCTGGAAAGAATCCGCTGAAATTAATAAAGCTACCTGAAACAGACTATTTTTTATTGTAACGTCTGATTGGTGGCCAACGTGGAGTCAGAACTAAATTTTACTTCGGCTAATCGATTTATAGTTATCAAATAGCGGCATTGTATTCTACCATTTAATACCTTTATTTTAATAACCATAGTTCTGGAATGTATTTAAATATAGTGTAATTAATATCACATTTTATTTCAACTCCTCTGGGGCCAACCCCCACTTCTGGTCATGACCTCCATTGGTTACAATAGGAGACATTTCGGAATAAGGTCAGTTGATGCCATAAAACATATTTTAGTAAAAGTTGGCTTTCAAAAAATTATTTCATTTTTCTACAATAACAGAAGTCTTTGTAATTTCCTAACTTAATGATTGTTTTTCAATTTTTTCGAGAGAAAAAAGGAAATAAAATATAGTAGGTACTGTAACTGTATGTTTCTTAAATTAATTACTGTATTTGAAGTTAATGGCGTAGTGTGTAATGTTTTCTAACGAAAGATTAGTTTGTAATAGTGTTAAATTTAACATTAAATTTAGTTGTGAAAAAATAGAGATTGTAATTTTATATTTAATACCTAAACAATCATAAAATTTATATTAAAAAATTAATATCCAAAGTTTATTACGTTCTATTAGAGTAGAAAAAGTAAAAATATAAACCCAAAGTTATTATTCACCTTATACTAAACTCAATTTAATTTGTTAAAATTTGTACGTCAGTGTCCTAAACATTATTCCAGTATCTATCGTACACGGTTTGCACACGCTGGAACATAGAAAACGAGATGTTTTAAACTAAAAGTAAATTTTACATCCAGATTATTTAAACTCTGTCATTTAGTGATGAAATAAAATACAGATTGTATGGTAACTACTCCATTTTAGACCATAGACATTGTAATTGGATAGAGTTTTATATTATGAGTGTCGTGACTTAAATTTTCTACTTGTGTGATAGTATGAATTAATACATTTTTTTACATTACATCTCAACTGTATTGTTTATAGTATACAAATATGGTGAGTAATATTCCATTAACTCTAACAGTTAAAAATTGCGTATACAACAAATTTGATGTTATATGAATAAAGTAATATATTAAAAAATATTATTTCAATTTTATCCTTTAAACAACAATAACAAGAATTGAACTCAAATAATACCGCACTAAATTAATAAGAGTTAGAGATATAATAACACGAAAGTTTTAACTATTGATTGACCGTCTGTATAAGCTGTTCGGAGTAAACAACTAAAGTAATATAACAGAACTTCTCAACAATCACGCATGTAAAAATAGGGGTTTTCATTAGATCACGGCCAAATTCAGTTCAAGTATGCTCATGATGTAGGAGTGATTCCCGGAATGCTTTGACGGGTGCAACAAGAGAAACTCATCATTGCGTTATGTTCCAGCTCTGATACATTATTAGGATTCTATGATACACTTTATAAATCCAACACTGTAGTCATTACTAAATTTTACAAGTTGTGGCTTCTTACAATTGTGGATTGTTGCCACATTTACTATATTTTTACTGTTTTCAACTTTTTTATTTTAGTTATACTGTTATTTATATGTTCTTCACGTAGGCAGTGGAATTTTTAAAATTAAAAAGCAGATTTTAAAATACAAAAAAATCCAATTTTACTCAGTAAATTTATCAAACACATAATCAAATTAATAGAGAAATTTAAAATTTGATTTACTGAGGTTTAATAGATCAGCTTTTTGTGTAGGACAATTTTTTCATTCATTGACAAATTGACCTTTAGTAATCAATCTCATGACGTTGTGATTGACATACAAAAAAAGTTCTTGGGAATTCGCTCTATTTTTAGAAATAAAAACTTGACACTACTTGATAATAGGTTTACAATAAAATTAGGTAGCTTTTGAGTATTTCATTTTGAAATGAACAGCATTTTTTATATTGTTCTTTTATTTTAATTCCCTAGTATTTAATTAAAAAATCTGATATCCATTTTCGGATAATAGTACTATACATTTGTAAAAATTGTTGGTAATAAAAAAATAAAATCTTAACAATTAGTAAATAATCATTATTTTAAAGTCTCTCGAAGGATATTAAAATCTGTACAATAAATCTAGTAAGATTTCCAGACAACCATTACACCCTTATTGGCGTGAAAGATTGAGTTAGACATAGTGAATATCGGATTAACTTAGAGCAGCTGAAGCTCACTTAAACTCTAAATATGCAAATGTTGCCTGGCTTTTACCCATGAAATTTTTTTTTTTTCAAACAAAGAGTTAGACTCTAGGCTGTTTTAAAATTAGTTTGTTATCGTTAAGTATATGGTTCATCCCAAAGACAAATAAATGGTGCCGTAAGGTCCGCACGAACACCGTTCCATTTTCATAGGTACCGTATTTTTATATTTTCAATCCCAATATCATCAAACAAAAAATAAATTTCAGGATTAAGTAGTTTATGATCCTTATAGAGGGTGTGATATAGAGTACATTGACAAATAATAATTAATTAGTAAAAATGTTACCCTCCATTTGAGTTTCCATGTCCATACAACAAAATTTACAATTACAGTTGTCCTCTTAACTCTTTATTAATACTCTACAACAATAACCATTATCGTGACTAATGGTTTTATAGAATACATCTAGAAAATTATTTTACAATGATTTTCTTCGATAGTCTTTTAGAAGAGGAGTTCTAAAAAATCTTTCATTATAGGATTATGCAACGGAATGGATTTTTGGTAGTTTAAGTAAGAGAAAAGTAATATATTTTGTTATAATTTTGAGAGTGAGTAAAAATACTCAAAAAGTGCACAAACAATCAGCTTCGTATAACACATTCGTTTCATGTTCAAGAGAATCTTACTTCCAGGGAGTTGAAACTTTTCCTTTAAGATTCTTAACTTTGTTCCATGCATATTCATCAACTTTCTTAGATGTGATATTTCAGTTGTTATGTGCTCTAAAGGAATGATGGTACTTATAGCGATTGTTTTCTGTAGTCTGTGTATTAAATAAATAATATTGTGAAAATCTGTAATCTAAATTTATTTCATCAATTTATTATTGAAATCAATAAGACATACGGGTAATCCAAAATAGCCCTTCCCTTCAGGATTTTCATATCCAAACAGCCTTTGAAACACATTAGTACAGTCATGTGGATTAGGTTTTGGTGTAATTTTGAAATCCACCTCTCTCCCCTAGGTTGGGATAACTATTATCAAATAGCAGGCGTATCAAGTGTCACATCATATTAAAGAACTTTAAACACAAAAATAACGCCGGGCCCCGGGATTTGCATTAAAATCGTGTACGAAAAGTAAAAATAACATACCTTCCGACGTGTAGAACCAAACCAAACATTAGCTACGCCCATAGCTTTAAAACCAAACAATAAATTGTTACGTCATTTACTTAATTAAAAAAATGTATTCTCAAAATAAGTAGTGAATTAAAACTACCATGTTTGGTATTGATGTCTACAAAAGTTTGCTCTTCAGACTAAAATGGCATTACTGAAAAAAAATTAAATAAACTAATAAACTAAAATCAAGTTAAACTGCCAAATTAAGTTCTTTAAATGTACAGTATCTAGGACTGCGCTAACCTTAATTTGACATTTGGCAAACTTAACAGTAAAATATCTGTAGGAAATTAAGATTGAAATATTTATCTTACATATATTAAAAACTAATAATAATAAGAACAGTGACGACTATCAGTAACAAGGGTGTACTGATAGTGAAGGACACGTCCTATCCCTCGAAGAACATAAACAGCTTTGTAAACGCATCCTCTAACATGTCGAGTAAGTCCTCACTTAAGAAGGATGAACTTCTTCAAGAAACTCAACTTTGTAGTTGGCTCTTACATATTCATCAACTTTCTCAAGTCATGTACCATAGTAGTTATTAAGCGCTGAAGGGAAATTGTACTTTGAAATTCACAACGATAGTGTTTTAACAATGTTGTTTGAAGTTAGTTAGTATACAGATATCAGAAAATAAAACATGTGTATTCTTTGTTAAAACGTATAAATTCCTCGAAAATTGGTTTTGATGTTTATAAAATCTCCTCACTAGAGAATATGATTAACAGGAGTTAGCATGACAAAATCTTTGTTCCTTTGAACTTTATTCTTTTCAGGCTCTTTAAATACATCGCAAAAATAACTTGTCTTAAAGTCAAATTTTAAATGGTAAGAAACCAACCATCCAGTAATTCCAAGCTGTTTTTTTAATACATGTTTTTCATCCCTTTATTTACCGTTATTTAAAAGCAAAACCAAAAACCTATATAATTTACTATAATTTCTTATATTTAGTTTCGCTTATCACGCATCCCCACTAGACGCAACAGGAACTGCGCGACAGTCAGACCCATATAGATCAGGCATTCTTGTACAATGAAGGAACCACGTTGGACTTTTTGGTGCCATGCTCGATTGCACAGGCAAGGACACTGCAAACAATACATTCCTTCAGAAAATTAACCTCAAAACTAGCAATAAAATTTTAATAAATTATTCTTTGAACTTATTGTTCTTTGAGACCATATTTTTGATGATCAGACAAACCTCTAAACATTTGGTGTTATCTGACGGTAATTAGTTTGTAACGTTTTTGCTGGTAGCCTTGCCACATTGGGAAAACTTGTTAGCAGCACCTCCGAATTTAAAATATGCTTTGCTGGTCTGGCCTTTACACTTTCTGCTAGTGTGGCAGTACTCCAGGCAACAAAATCTGCGTGAGATAAAACTCTAGTAGGGGTTCTAAATCTTTACCGGCGAGACTACCTTAGAACTTGATTATGGTATTCTGCAGCAAGGGCCTAGGATAAAAGTGATGTTAAATCGACCAATACTAATTAATTGTTGACCACGAACTTTGAGTCTGGTTAAGAAGACCTTGGAATCTCCTGACTATCCCAAAACCCATGGTTCAGAGAATTCTTATTCTCGTCCTTTGTGCTGCGAGACAGATACACGATCCCCAAAAGAAGACTGAAAGTGAATCCTCTCAACTCGTCATATTCTGCCAGTCTTTACTGCTTAAGCAAATCCTTATTTTCCACGAATATATGGAGCAGAAACCAATGAGCCAGGCCGGCCCATAGTCGTGATTCTAAAGGTGTCGGTAGACCTCCAAACCTGCATTGCCCAGATAAATGTAACTCTTCAACATCCCCACGGAAGGGTACGCGATAGCTGACCATCACCAGTTTTGCTTCCTTAAGGCATTTCCTTAATATTGCCGATGTAGATTTTTTTCAGTTAAAAACAGTTCGTTACTTAAAATATAAGTGATAGGCCAGGACATAACTGATAGTTCCTCGAATCAGAAGCCTGGCCTTAATTGTTTTCTGTCGAAGAACGATGGGCAATAACTTAGACTAATAAGACTAGTAAGGTAATAAGACATCCACGGCTTAGTGCTTAGAGCAAGTGCTTTGCAAAGTGCAAAGTGGCTTTGCATGAAATCTGTTTTAGTAAATTTTTTCATACATAAAATTAAAAAAATTTTAAGTCCTATTGTGGTAATTTCCGTATTAATAAAATGAGAATAAATAATGGGTGCAACTAATAGATTTAGTTCTGTACCTAATAGGTATAATAAATAATCCTAAGACTACAAATTGTAATTTGGGTTTCTGTGTTACTCAATCACTTAAATACTGCTAGGCATAGCAAGCTAAAATTATACAAGAATAACAAAAATTAAATATTGTCATAAGCTAATTTCAGTTTTAAAAATACATCCACACAGATTTCTATGTAAATTCCAGATTTACTTAATTATACGGCTTCCATAATCCAATATTGAAATAGATTAAAATATATAATATTTAATGACGTTTTATTTAATGAAAAGATAAAACTCATAACAAATAATAACAAACAACTTAAATAGAAATGCTGTTTTTGTATAATTTTCCAAACAGGTAATCTCAACAAACATAAATCTACAAAAATGATAAATATCTTTATGCAAATTGAGGGCAAAAACAAGCGGATGTGGTTTAAAACCAACAATTACTCACTTACATTGCGAGGTTTGCGGGATTTTCAGTCCCACTTTTTGCAAGTCGTCATTCATATTCCGCTCTTTTAAAAGTATAAACGTGTGATTACAAATTTAGTTCCCAAGCTTCTTATTTCACATTTATTCCCTTATGAACTGTTTTCTCTCTTAAGTATTTTCAAACCTAAAGTATTATATTAATTTTACACAATTTATATTATTCAACGTGATTGGTTAAAAACAAAGCACAATGTTGGCATATAAATAAAACACTGCACTGGTTTTTTTTGTATGCTCACATTATGTAATCAAAAATATTTCATAAAATTTATTATGTCTTTACGAATATCTTCTATTACGGATTATTTCAATCTTGCTTATATTTATACTCGGTTATTATATATATAACCGAGGTTATATATTTGCTTCAATAAACAAAAACATAAACTGTATACGTTATTTCCTTTGTTCGATTAATACTTATCTTTTCAGGCAGTCCAGTGAATTTACTAAGATTTTCAAAAGGCGGGTTTGATAAAAACCTGAAATATCATGGACATTTGGACTGTTAAAAATATTACAACAATACTTTAATTATTTCCTACATTAAATATGAATCACAAATGTTATGAGTTACTTATGAGTTACTTCACTTATATTTAAATGCTATTGTAAGTCATTGATCTATCATTCATATGCATCGGTGTTTAATTTGTCATAGTTCCACATCAGAGGATCTCCTCCATATTCAACCAGAGACAACAGTCTGTCCGTTGATAAAGGGTGGCCAATTACATCTGTCTGGCTGATTGCTTGCTCTACGGGCCAACTAATTATACCTGGCAAAACCGGCCATAACTCAAGCCCATTCGATTTAGAGGAAAGTTGGAAAAATGTGCGGACTTATCTTATACTTAGTATATGGATAAAAAAGAAGCCCTCTTACTTTTGTCAAGACGGCCCTTGTTTACAGAAAAAGTGTTAATTACAATTATGAATTTTAATACTACACCAAATTAATCTACTATATTATAGTAAAATGGCTAATAATTATTCAAACTTAAGGGTGTTCCCATATTGTTTGAGTATGTGTGCAGGAATAATTTACACTAAACTATCGGAGCAAATGTTCTTTTTTTAAATTAGAATAGGATCGCATATAGTACTGTATTGTTTACAATAATAGTCCATTGGTCATCAAAAAACAAGCAATAAAATTATTTGAAGGAAAAGAAACAGATTGTGGTACCATTATAGCTTACTTAAAGACTGCAAGGGTATTTTGATGTATTTTATGCACCAGACCTGATTATGCATTTGATTAATTCATTTTTAAAATAAAATAAAAATTAAAAAATTAAAATAAAAGAAGTTTTTTGCTTTTGAGCAAAATTGATTAGCGAGCTATGAATAATAAAAACCCCTCAAATATTTTTATACTTTATGTTCTTAAATGTCTCAAATAATTCATCGCCTGATTTTAAGTTTTCCTAATTAGAGTACTTTAATTAGAAGTCGGCTATAGTAAAAATATATTTTAAAGCTTTTTTTCATTTTCTTAGATAAAGTAATGATGTGGTAGTATTTAGTTTTATTTATTTAGCAATGTATTTATAAGAAATAGTCTATTAATTATAAATACTAAACAGTATTTTAAATATGCCCCATATTAGTCATAATAAATTATCTGTGTATTACAAAATTTGCATTAATTCAGGTAATATTAGAATTATACACACCTTTCGTTAGATAATAACAAAAATGTTACGAAATATTAATCTGTATTTTTTTGTTTTATTCAAGCCGGTATATATAAGTCTTCTTTTAATTAATCTGCCGATGAATAATAGGGTTTTTTAAAAAATCTATAGAGTTTATTTCTTGTTGTATAACATTTTCCTGTGTTGGACATTTTGGTTTCAAAAGGTAGGTTGTAGCTCAGTGGTAGAGCTCTGGGTTATGACCCAGCGAACCCGGGTTCAAATCCCGGCTCGGGACAAAAATATCGTTTGGCCGCTACGTGCACGTCTCTCAGGCGACAAGAACTATCAGTTAATTGCTGATCTCCCTTCACTAAAAGCCTAGGATTATTATTATTTTATTACTGATACGTTACCAAGGGTTAAATAAACTCATAAAAAAATTAACTCTCTTTCTATCAATTAACTCTTTCATTTGATAGTTAAAATATTTAAAACACATATAAGTTAGGCTACCGCAATATAATTTCGGTGATGTTTGCTCCTTTTGGGCCTTGGAAGAATTATATATATAATAATTAAAATATAAGGCTGAGCTGGACGTTAAGAGTTATAGCAGCACGGATAACTGTAGTGGGCCCAACACATCACGAGAAGACCATATAGTGACTGTATTCAATAGTAAAGAAAGCAAATATCTGAAATTAAATAAACTCTAAAAAAATTTTTGATAAAATTATAATTATTAGGCTAGTTATTACATTCTTACATGTAGCCAATAAGTTTAATATGCTCTAAGTAAAAAAATCAAGTAGTTTAGTAAAAAAATGTTTTCTTGTTTTCAAGCAATATACTCGTACAATACTGTGAAACATAACTACTGAACCGGCATTAAGAACCTTTCTGGGGTATAAGGTTACCGTAATTAGCCATTAAGAGATAGAACAAGACCTGAATAACAATCGTCCCTCACCACCCAAACCGGGTATGTTTAGAATATTATTTGTTATTCAATGTTCCATTATAGCTATGAAATATATTCAGTATGGGTAAATTCTACATTTATATTATTACTACATCAAAAGCAAACTACTGTTGTTAATACCAATTTAGAATCGTTTAACAGTCAACCTCTATATTATTAGTAAATAAAATTACATTTATAGTAAATTCCTTCAAAAATAAATGACCACATGGTAACGATATCCTTAGGCTAATAGAAATCAATGAAATAGATAAAAATTTTCATCTTTAAATATATTGTGATTTTTTTATTTTTTGACACCACCAGTTTGCTATACCGATTGACTATTGCAATGTTATTTATTTTAAAACACCATGTATTTTGCTTCCGCCATTTAACCATTTCTCTAAACAAGTAATAATTATATTCATTTTTTTTATAAAATCAACAATAAAAATAGTCAATAAATTATAATTACTCAAACTAAACAATAGTTTATAATTTTATGCACCAATTTACTTGATCTGCCCCATATTAATCATAATTTTTTGAGTGTGTATTACAACATTTGCGTTGATTCATGTAATATTAGAATCATACACACATTTCGTCCAATAATAAGAATTTTACGAAATATATATATTTTAAGCCGGTATAAATAATTGAAATACCGATGATTGGCAGCGGCCGTAGGTAGCTCAGTGGTGTAGAACTCTGGGTTATCACCCAGCGTGCCATAACGTTTACATAGCGGAGCATAACGTTCGTAATGACGATTTAGTGCATTTAATTATTGACTTTTTTATGAATTTAACTATAGGCTACTTTATTTAGGTAGAAAATCCCATACACGAACAGAAGGAAAGCTTGGGCCGGTATACCCATGGTTTGTTTCTTTATTTTATTTTTACACTATCCAAGACAACAAACCTGCAAATCTTAGATTTCTTTTTTGCAAGTGTAGGCTAAAATAAAGAGCTAAAATGGTAAAAATTTTTATAATACTCCTTTTAAGTTACCTATCCTCACATATTAAGTGATGAATGTAATCCAATAAAACTACTTTGCAAAGATAAAGCCATTTAAGGGAAGTCTTCCCTCTGAGCACATCACACGCGAGATAATTGGGTTAAACAAGAAACTGACGAGGAGAGACTAATCAGCATACTTGATATTAATTACTCTCTGGATTAATCTAAAACTCTTTATAATCATGCATCAATTAATTATAATGCATGATCTGCCTAGAGAAATGTACACTATTCTATGAGATTTATTAAATAAACACTATGGAAATCAATTTTTTTTATTCCCATTAATAGTTATATATGTACATTACAAACTCTCTAAAAATATTCACTTTGAGTTAAATATTTTTATAAATAAAACCTGCACTTTTTATTTTAATAAAGTCAGGTCAAATTTGTCGGTGTGATTCCTATATCTTTAAAATTTCACAGGTTATTTTTTTATAATTAATTGAAAAATAAATAAAATATGTTAATCAATCAGAAAATTACAATAGAATGAAAAGCAAATACAAAACTTGAATAGAAGTTAGTAAATGTTGATTTAATTAGTCACCCATTACATTGAAAACACGAGTCAAATATAGATTAATACAACATTTTACCACAAGTCAAAATACACCTTAAACTTTAAAATTTGATAGAATAAAAAAGGATAATGTAGATTATCTTTTAAGTGAGGGTGAAAGGGCTCGTCTCAGAACTTCATGTAACACTTCGCCAGTTCAAATTTAGTGCCTTTATTTAAAATAATATAAACGTGGGAGAGGTATTGGCTGTTTGATTCGCTTTCGAATTTGTTTTAATTTTGAATAAAAACTAAGCTAAAATGGTTTTAAAATGATAAAATTTTATTTAAACCCTCAAACATTTATCTGGCTTTAACAAAAGGCGCGAAATGGGAGCGGATAAAGTACTACACGATGCACTTTTGACCACGAAACACCTGATACTGTCAACCTCTAGCGTTGAAAATGCGCGAGCAGGCTTTGAATGTTGCCATAGAATAGCATCCATGCCTGCATTCCGCGACAAAATCTCCTCCGTCACCATCGTCTATGTGTCTTGGAGTCCGTGGTTACACACAATTTCATAATACACAATACACAAGCACACTTAACGAACTCTGGCCAATGTATTGGAGACACGTGCTTTAGCGGCATGTAATTGAACAACTTAAAATTCCATTGCTAGCAGCCTACATGCGTCGTGTCACACGAGGGCAGAGCAATTAAGTAGGGATACAGTGAAAAGCATACTTGACGTGCCACTGTAGTTGGGACAGATGCTTAAATGGCATGTTATAGCCTAACTTATCGTTCCATTGCAGGCCACACTTCATGTATTGTGTCTCTCAAAGTCAGAGGACCAAACAATGATACAGTGAAAAGCACACTTGACAGACTACAGACACTGGGGATCAATAGGTACTTAAATTACTTGTTATGGTCCAACTTAACATTAAAATGCTGGCAGCCTGCATGTGTCGTGTCACACAAAAGCAGAACACTAAACAATGATACAGCTACAAGCACACTTTAAGCACTCCAGACACTGGGGTTGTGGAAAGGTGCTTCAGAGTTATGTTATGGTCCAATTTACATTCAATTGCCGTAAACCCTGCTTGTATTCAAACGATTGTGAAACACTAAACAATGAGAAAGCGTTAATCGCAATTGACGGATTCTGGCCACAGTGGTGAACACAGTAGTGTCAGCACAGTTGATCAGCCGTATGTTATGGCCCAACTTAAGAGTCAGCTTTACCTTTGTAAAAACACTGAATACATAGCTCCGCATTTCCCTATTTCTAACAGTTTTTTTGTATATTTATTGGTAAAATATAAGTTTTATTATGGATTTAGGTCATTAAGTCATCAGTAGAAAAAATCTTAAAATTAAGGAAGATTGAGTTAATTTGTGACGTCACAGTGAGTAATATTTTTACATTTCCTAACTTTTGATGTATGTGAGACCTAATTAAACTATTTGACTAAACTATTACCTAGTTTTAAAAAATCTATTAAAAAACGCCGTATTAAACAGGGAATAAAATAACAAGTTTTTGCCCAAAAGTCGTGTGGTTAACATAGCCGACTGCGTGCTACTAGCCCAAAAGTGAATATGACTCTTAACATTCCATTGCAGACAACCCTACATGTGTTGTGTCAAACGAAGGTAGAGCACTAAACAATGATGTAGCGACAAGCACACTCCAGCCACTGTGGTGGGGACATGTGCTTCAGTTTCATGTTATGGCCCAACTTAACATTCCATTGCAGACAACCCTACATGTGTTGTGTCAAACGAAGGTAGAGCACTAAACAATGATGTAGCGACAAGCACACTCCAGCCACTGTGGTGGGGACAGGTGCTTCAGTTTCATGTTATGGCCCAACTTAACATTCCATTGCCGGCAACCCTACATGTATAAAAATGAACATGGTTCCTGGCATAGGTCTTACCATGGGATACTATAGCACGCTCCCTTACAGGTAAATTCGGTAAAAAAGGAGTTAGACAAAGGTTTTGCTACCTTCATATCAAAATAGATTTTTTTCACGCTGAACACAAGTGCAAGGTTTGCTGATGTATAATTGTTATGGAATATTTCATTTTTCACAATGTTTATGTTTCGGTCATAAATACTGGTAATAATACAATTTATAGATACAATCTGTACGAAATTGAAGTAAAAAGATTCGAAATAGGTTTTGTACATACAGCTTTCTATGACTAACCATTTTCTTTTATGAACTTATGTCAATAAATAAATGAGATAAGGGGTTGTGTTGATTTCCCGTAAGAACGACATAAGAAACTTTATTCCTCGCAACCCTTTAAGCTTAATAAAAATTCAAAATATTTAAATTTGTACTTTTAAGTGTTCTTTTGAATGGTTCCATTTAAAATTGTATAATTTTAAAGTATGAAATTAAAATATAACAAATACCCATTTTTTACGAGTAATTTTATAAAACCCCGTTTAAATATCTTGATTACGCTAGTTCATGAGCTCATGGAAATAGACCTGGTCTTACATCTCCACACCAAATTTCATCAGCCCTATAGAGGTTGGGAGGATGGAGAGTGATCTATGTCATAAATTTTTTTAGAGTTTTCACGTCAAACGCTTTCAACAAAATATAAGGTTGTAGAGGTTGTGCCTTTTGAGAATGATTATATCTCCAATTTATATAACGGGTGTCCATAAAATCTTGCCTAAATTTAATAGCTTTTCTGTACGGAAACCATAAAGGCCCCACACACTATCGAATATATCAGTCGAGCATGTCAGGACCCGACGGCTCGTCTAACATGTTCGATAGTCTGTGGGCTCCAACCCAACATGCTCGGTGGATGTGTCAGGTTGGATGCTCGCTTCTACAGCACCGCCCAACCTGACATGTTGGCTGGTGTGTGGGAACCGTCGAGCGGCTCGTCTGGCTACACTTCTCTCAAAATCCATTTAACAACTGACATGACGCCCAACATGCTTGATCTCTTGTTCGGCAGTGTTTTGTAACTCAATTTGTCAGGTACAATGTTGGGTCTGACGTCAGGAGAGGTTCCGGTGAACATGTTCGATAGTCTGTGGGATTTTAGAGCCACACGCATCTAGCACTTCTTGTTTTCAAGCAAATTTAATCTAGTGTTTTTCCATTAAGTTTGAAAATCATAAACTCAGTTGATTGACAACAATGTAGGTTACTTACAATGGAAGTACAAAAACAAATCAGGAATGGTGAGTTAGCAAGAAGGGGAACAGCGAAAGAGGCAGTTTGTGCCACTGAGGATATATATTAACCAAACCTGGAACAAACAAAAAAGTTTCCTAAAAGACTTCAAAATAGGGGCGGGGTCCACACACGGAATTGTAACGAGTTTTTACATACCTGTAAAAAATTAAGAATTAATTTGTTTAAACGTAAAATCCTATCATACGTAATCCTACCATAATTTTTATAATATACTATATATATATATATATATATATATATATATATATATATATATATATATATATATATATATATATATATATATATATATATATATATATATATAGTATATATCGTATGGCATTAATAGCCAGCCACCAACTTCAGAAAAATATAATACATTCTCTGAGGTGCTTAGCACCTGCGTCAAAAAATTTAAAAACTAAACTAAAAACATAAAGTTATGATCTCTCTTTACAAAGCTAAATCCAGGGCGCTAAGCCATTGCAGCCCAGCTTCACTTGCACAATGCAGCCCAATCAATCCTTCGGGGAAAGCACTCAAAGGGCACTCAAATCAAATCAAATCAAATCAACTTTATTCGACAATAAAATACAAAATAATTACAAGCACTATTTACCGAATTAGTCCCACATGAGCCATAAGGCTTGTGCGTGGTGACGAGTCCTTCTTATATACATAAATGTATAGTGCATTTTAAATTATATTAATGATAGTTCTAAAATACTTAAAGTAAATTATAGACATTTCTTAAATCTACAAGAATTTTGGCTTATGAACTTAGACATTACAGACGAAAACAATAATAAAGTTTTAGAGTTAAACAACATTAAAATAAAAGTTAAAGATTAATTGGCCTAAAAAAAACGCATTTTTTACATAGACGATTATTAGCATAGATACATAAACAAGTTGATAAATTTACAAAATTTACCTAACTACAGATAGATAAGAACTAATTTATCACAATGAGTTTTTATCATTAAATGAAATATAAAATAATTGCGCGGAGAGTCAATTTCGAGAGTGTTATATGAGTTTTTGTGGTAGTTTAAGTATGTTGTAAACGTAAGTTTGTAGATGTATTAGTCCAGTAGTCAGTTTCATGCTGTATGTTGAGGGGCAGTCAGGAGAGACACCGAGTACTCTGGACCGATCTCCAACAGCCAGGCCGTGATAAGTTTTTTGTACGTCATTACCGTAACCTGCGGGTCTCTAATCTCCTGTGGAATTCTTCTGATAATGAGATTCGCCATGTAGACGGCATTAGTGAAATTAATCGATTTCACAACTCTGGGGATCCGCAGGCCACCTTGCACGGCGTTCCTCGTAGGGTAACTATGGTCAATCGGCGTCAGAAC
The DNA here is from genome assembly GCA_030545055.2 of Neoaliturus tenellus. NCBI lineage: Eukaryota > Metazoa > Arthropoda > Insecta > Hemiptera > Cicadellidae > Neoaliturus > Neoaliturus tenellus. The sequence goes on from CM061533.1 coordinate 125,048,895, forward strand.
TTGTTCCCTATGTGAGAAGGTGTAGACCAGTAACGTTTTGATGTATAATTGGCGTACAGTGAGCAAGCTTGATTCTTTGAATAACAACGTAGATGAAAATTGTCGGGGTTTCCTTAAAGCCGCTTTAATTATTGACTTTTGAACAACAGAGAGTGGATCAATTACATTTTGAGAAGCGTTCCCCCATACTAAAATACCGTATTGTAGCAATGATTGTACATGAGCAAAGTAAACTCTCTTTATTTCATCAAAATTTAAAATATCCCTTAATTGATAAAATACAAAAATTAACTTTCTAAGTTTACTTTTAAGCATTTTAATATGAAAATCCCATTTAAGTTTAGAATCTAAGATAACTCCCAAGTATTTGTACTGGTCTACTCTCTCAACTACAGGGCATCCGCAAGCAGTATTAGCCAACTCCCCACACGAATGAACAGCCAGGCTCAGATCTGCGGGTGGCTCGCTCACGGGGCGCAGCGCAATAGGCATACATTTAGTTTTGGTAAGGTTCATTGTAAGTATATTTTCATCGAACCATCTTTTAATCAAAATAAGCTCTCTAGTAGCTGTAAGGTAAACCTCCTCCCAACTTTGTCCCTGAAAAATTACTAAAGTGTCATCAGCGAAAAGTTGTAGGCTCCCCGTTATATTTATGTAAGTTATATTATTTATATAAATTAAAAAGAGCAGGGGTCCAAGAGTGCTTCCTTGGACCACACCAAAGTCAACATTTCTTGAATCACTAATATATTTATTTATTGAAACAACTTGTTTTCTATCTGATAAATAACTTTTAAACCAATTAAGCTCTAAGCCACGCACTCCTATATATTCTAATTTTGAAAAAAGGACGTTTCTATCAATAGAATCGAATGCTTTAGCAAGATCGATGAAAACCAATAATAATTTCTTTTCATTGTTTATTCCATTCATTAATATATTGCTGATAGAAAAAAGAGCGTCAGTAGTATTTTTATCTTTCCTAAAACCAAATTGGGAGTTTGGAATTAGATTATTATTTTCCAAAAAGGATTGCAGTTGGTATTTGACACATTTCTCTAATACCTTAGATAACACGCTTAACAATGAAATGGGCCTATAATTATTTTTATCGGATTTGCTCTTTGATTTATGTATGGGGATTACTTTTGCCACTTTGAACCTGTCTGGGAATACACCGGAAATAATACTACGATTTATGATATGTTTGAGTGGTGATAATATGCAATACAGATAATTTTTTAACAGACAACAATGAAAGTCGTCCTGCCCAGGAGCAGAGCCACCCCGCATTTCTTGTACACATTTCACTATCTGACTGTCAGAGACCGGCTCTAGTTTGAATTCAACATTGACTCTGTAAGCAGCGTCATCGACAACGGGGGGGCCTGAGGACGGAGGCAAATTCTGTGCTAATTTATAACCTACTTCAGAAAAGAATTCATTAAATGAATTGGCCACATCCCTTATTTCTTCTTCATCGGGCCTCGCGCTACCCACAAAGTGTTTAACGGGAAAACTATTTGTGCTAGTTTTGAGTCCACTGAACTCATTAATAGTACGCCAAAATAATTTTGGAGTACCATTTGTATTCATAATTTGTTCTTTATAGTAACTATTTTTAGCACTTCTTATCCTCTTGAATAAATCATTTCTAAAAGCATGAAAATATGTTCTTAACCTATCATTAAATGGCTGTCTTTTTAAGATTTTGCTTAACTTATCCCTTTTCCGGATATCACGAATAATATCCAGGGAAATCCAAGGTTTGATTTTTTTGTATCTCGTACTAACTTTCTTAGTTAAAAATGATTTTATCTTTAAATTTTCAAATATATTAAGAAATAGATTACAGCTCAAGTTAGGATCCTGCTCCTCCAGAACACCGTCCCAATTCTGAGCGCTCAGGGCCTCCCCAACCGCCCTCAGATCCAAGTATGTGTAGGTTGCGTTAGTGTCAGATATACTGTTAGACTCTTTTTTAAAGTCAAATTTTGTGAAAACAGCGTAGTGGTCAGTCGTAGCAGTATGGAACACGCCTGCAGTAATAGTGTTGTAATCGTTGTGTTTGATCATAATATGATCAATGCACGTTTTAGATACGTCTGTTACTCTAGTTGGTTTGTAAATTGCCTCCGTAAACCCTGCTCCGTACAGTATATTTAAGTACTCGTCTTTATCTAAGTTATTTTGATGGTTGCAAGTATCCGGTAATGTATCAATGTTAATATCTCCAACAAAAATATAAGAAGAATTGTTTACTTTGGATGTATAAAAATCTTTGAGTTCATTAAGAAAAAGTTCACAATTCATTGATGGACTTCTATATAGTGATAAACAAGAGAATCTACGTCCGTTTGTACTGAAATCAAGTTGTATACCGGTAGCCTCTCCTAATCTTATCTCCTTAGACGAACCATTCAACTGTTTGCTGCAGTAGACGATAACGCCATCATTACGATTAAAATATCTAGTTGTGTAAAACAAGTCATACCCGTCCATTGATTGTAAAGCCTTATTTGGGTCCAGCCATGCTTCTGTAAATACAATAATATCAAAATAAATTTTTAAACTTTCCAATAAAACTAAAATACTATCAACGTTTTTGTAGTAACATCGAATATTAAAATGGATTAATTTCAAGCTCGCGGTTTCATTGTTTAATAGTGTTTCCAATTTCAAGTGGTCATCAATTTCCTCGCAGTTAATGTGTCTGTAATTGTCCAGTTCATGCCCTAAGTCCCTTCTGTCCATGCGTGCAGTACGTGCCGCCGCGCATGCGCCGCCAAGTAAACAAAGTCTCAATTTAGAATTATTAATAAAAATTAAAGTTGGCAGTAAACACCGAAACAAAATTTTATCTCTAATCAAAAGTAAGACTTTTTAAGGTAGCTTTCAAATTACAACTAAAAGGAGAAACCTAACTGAAAAAGATAAGTGTTAAGTTATTAACATTAACATATTCTTCAAGGAAATTTTAAATTAAAATTAATATTACACTTGAAAAAAATGTAAAATACATACATACGTTATTTTAAACACGTGAAATTTTATGACTTATACATTATATTAGATTACATTGATATTAAAATAATAAATTATACATAGGCCTGAAACATTTTCATTCTTTGTTTGAATAGGAAAGTTTACGTTTAAAAAATTCAATAAAGAAAGGGAAAACGCAGGGTTATACAGTAACATAAAAGATTTCACTTTTATCTTTTAGATAAAAACGACAAAAGATAAAGACTACTCAGACATGATTATTTTGTGAAATAAATTATCTCTGAGTTTAATTATTATTTTTATGTAAAAACATTAAACGATAAGATAGATTTACTTGAAGCTAAAGTCGTCATTATAATTAATTAAATTAGAACATTTTAGTTTTAGATTCCGGATCTAACAAGGGAAATTATTTAAACATAAAAAGTACAACAAATTTTCTTATCCTAAATACAATTTGAAACTTAAATATAATCTTGTCAGTACGTACCTGAGAGAAACTTGAGCCTCTAGTCCAAATAGTAATTTCAATATAAATTTTCTATAACAATTTTAAAGCAAAGGAAAGAGATTTATACAACTGACTAATTTCGATGTTTATAACATAGGCCTACATTAATTTATCATTTAAATATAAAAAAAAACCTTACTGTTCTAATTTTTTATATAAGCAAGAAAAACTTTTTTAACCTGGAATTTATAAAAACAAAACAAAAACAACGACAAACTATTTATCATTATAACAAAAGTAAAATAAAAAAAAATATAAATCAAACACACTAATTGCTGTTTTTTGTAACATCTATCAATCTAGTCAATCAATGTTACAAATTATTATACTAATAAAATACCTACTACATAAACTGAAGAAGATGATGAAAAGAAATACAGAATAGTTCAGTTGAGTAGTTTGTCGAGATCCTCCATGGTCCTCAGCACAGTAGTCGGGCAGCTGGGATCAGTCGTCTTCTTGGTCAGCACACGGCAGTCCCGGGTCCAGACGTAGGCGATCTTCCCCTCCTTCTTTAACTGTCTCGCCCTCCCGAGGATTCTCTTATTATGAGTGGTCAGGTGATCGTTGACATAGATGGGGTGTGATGGAAAGCTGTCGTCAAGTTCTGCACCCGTCAATTTCTTGCGATGTTCACGGAAGCCACTCATCCAACCTTCTTTGCAGTTTCTCACGACGAAACGGGCGATAATAGGAGGGTTTGGGCGGGTGTTAGTAACCGGGAGGCGATGAACGGTGGAAAAGTCCTCTTTGTAGTATGGGACGTTGAGAACACGGGCTATCTTACTGAGAATGCTAGACAAGCTTTCGTTCCGCGTGTAGGGGACGCCGACGATTTCAATGTTATCTCGCCGGGAGTACTGTTCGAGATCATTCACCCTTAATAGCATTTCACTCATTTCATTTTTCAACGAAGCATTTTCTTGTGATAATCGGGCGTATTCTACCTTCCTTTGTTCATTTTCCTCGGTTAACACAGTTAATGACCCCTGCATTGTGGCTATAGAACTATTAACTTCCGTCAATTGTGACTTCACTTCATCAATATTTCCATTAATGCTAACTTCAACGGAATTAATTGTTTTAGTTAGCTCGGCTTTAAGACTTTTAAACATCACGCTTAGAGACTCACTGTCACTTTGACTTGTGTTTCCTGATGATTCACTGTGACATTCATCGCACTTCCACTTGGATTTCCGTTGGGCACTCATCTTCTTGTATTTTTCGAATGTTTCGACACGGGTGCACGCGGGATGAAAATGTAGATTGCATTGCGAACAAGTCAACACTTCCTTACTATTATCCACTGAAACCGAGCACTTCCCGCAAGAGACCATGATAGATAGAAAAAATATCGCTTTGTATAATTTGATATTAAAAACAGATCTGAACAATAACAATAAAGGCTAATGCGAAGTCCAATTATTCCATTACGTACAGGTTAGGACAGAGGCGGGCGCGCACAGCAGGCACCACTGATAAGCGAGGTCAGAGGCCGCACATCCGTTATCTACGACGACCAGGAAGGAACTGTCAGAACACTCATTGACTATGTGAGTCATAGTCTGCAACTCCGCTCCACAGCGGCATGACTGGTCTTCTGTCATTCCCCATTTGTATTTCCAATAATTACATCTTCCCACACCAGTGCGGAATCGATTGAGAACGGTCCACTGCTTCCGAGGAAGATCCATACCACTTACTGCTAAGGTTGGGTCAGCAATTAAAAATTGATTCCGGCCTTGGAAAGAGCCTTGGAAATATAATATACTATTCGGTTTCTATATCAGGGAAAGACTTTGTAGACAACCGGTACATAGATATAAGCTAGTTAGGATTTCAAAACCATTACTCGTTTCAACGGGTATTGGATGTGAAAATACATGCCGATTCCAAATTGTATGAACTTTGCCTTTTTTTCATCGTGCTCTAATTTGGTTGTTCGTTCAAAAATCTGTTACACACTCAACTCGTAAAAAATTTTGTGAGTTTAATTTTTTTTTCATAATAATAAAAATTTAGGACCAAATCATAAAAGTTTTATTTTTGAAAATGCAATGTTCTGTGCAAAATATGTAGCAGTAAACCTCATATTCTTGAAAAAATAACAAAAATGTCAACTCAGACTGTACCCAAACTTTACTTTGACTTTCCTAAAGCCTAGGCCTTCTTAGGCATAATCTTCTACAGATCAAGCAACAATATAAATTACTTCAGCATACTTTTTCCTTTCGACTAACTCAACGTATATTCAAAAGAAATTCCCCTCCATGTATTTCTTAAGGAAGTTCCATTTTATAGACATATTTTCCAAATTGTTTGAACTTTGCCTTTTTTTCATCGTTCTTACACTCAGTGAAAAACGCTATTTCATTTCATATAGGAATCACTTTAAATGAAGTGGTCAAAAGTTGAATTACGCTCACGCTACTAACGGTAGTTTTTCTTTCGATTTTAAGTGGGTAGAATGTTGAAGTAAACATTTTAATTTTTATACCTATTTGAACATAGGTTTAATAAACGTGTGTTTAAAGATTCTAAATTAAACAATCTTTCGCCTGCTAATGTTACTTTTTTTATTTAGGGCCACTTGCACAAATATATGATAAAAAAGATTAAATACAATCTAAATTATTTCTCTTTAAAACAGCTAAGGCTGCTTTCCCTAACCTAGTTTAAACCAAAACTAAATATAAAAAAAATATTTTGCCATATGACTTAACATTGACATTTTTCTGGATTAGTTTATACTCGGTTTGGCAAAGCGGCCCCTAGAAGTGTAAGTTTAAACTATGCATGAATAACTGACTTTTAAGTTAAACTAAAGTTTAAGCTGAAGATCAGGTTTAAACTAAGATGGTGCAAACGGTCCTATGTGTTTATTTACTTTGCATTTTTTTACTAACATATCTGGTTTTTTCTTATAAATGATCAATGACGATTGTGTACATGTTACAATTAGGTTTTCGTAACTAATTTATCTCTATCATTAGTTTAATTTTATTAGACCTATTCATATAGGTATTTTAAACCGTGGTTCGTATAAAAGTAAACAACTCAAAAAAGACGGTGTCTTAAACCGATACCGGTACCTAATCTAATAAATCATTTGAAATTAACAAAAAATAAAAACAACAACAACAATTACCTATGAATATTATTTTACTTCTTTAATGTGATTCCTTAAATTTAGCCATTTTAAATTATTATAATCATAGAAGAAGATGAAGTGGCCCTCACGTATAAATAAAGATAGACATTACTAAGTTTGATCAATAATATTTTTGATCATGTAAAAGAATCAATTTTAATTACGCATTCCTATAGTTTCCTGCAGAAAAAGTGACACATCCCCAATTGTAAAAATTTACCAGTATAATTAATTGCAAGTATAGAAGAAAATTATCCATTAACTCATCATGGTGTTAAAATTGAGGTGGTTGTTCCTAAAAATAATAGACGTTTTATTACACCATGAGAAATGTATAGCCAACTTATTATTTAATTTGTTTACAATTTCGTCACGGATATCAAATTTGCTCTACATATGCTACTCCAATGAAGATCAAATAATTTCCTATTAGACTGGATAGCTTAAATGCTGCGGAACAGCACACGTTCCCTTAATTAATAACTCACTAGTTAATCATAATTAATTAATTACTTTAATATATCTTAAAGTAAAAAAGTCCTTTTTGGGTTTTTATGCATAGGACTGCATTTATTTTTAGACCAGATTGGAACATTTTTCGACTCACCATACGTAAACCCCCTACGGGCCGCGAAAATAGAGGCTGAACCCCTTTCCGATAACTTTATCCCTTAGCCGCGCGTCTGTACCCTTACCGGTCACTCTGCCTTAAACTTCATCTCTCTCATTATGAAAATCTGGTCCTGGATTGCTTTATATTAAAGTTTTAATAGTTACAAGCTGAAGCAATATTCGTATTTTGGTTTGTGACGCTTTTCACCGATTATGGAATTATCAGACTTCTGTTTAAATCTACTGTTAGTTTAAGTATGTTTATAAAGTCTGATTAAAACGTATCGGTGAAACCCGAAACAAACCAAAATACGGAACATTGATTTAATGTTGAGAATCAATTCACCGTTCTAGTGTAATGTCGATCTATTAAATTGCAAAAATAAATCTTAAATAAAAAATCCATTTCAGCATAATAATAGACAACAGCTTGGGTTTATAACACACCGTTGATTATGTGGGACAAAGAGTGCTGTAAAAATATTCGATATTACTTTCATTCTATAATCTATACAAATAAATACTCCTAGGAATAAATAAATCGTAGTAGTTATGAAAAACATACTATCATAAAAAATATATACAAAATTTATAAAAAATAAATATATGTAAAAAATAAAAAATTTATAAAGTTTAGAAAGAATGTGTATTTTTCATATTAATGTTCCATATGTGTTTTTTTTATATATATATTTTTAAAATTATTATTTACTATCTAACGATATGGAACCTGATTAAAATGTTTTATCCTTATATGAACGAAATATATTAGTTTAATGTAAAATTCTATAAATAAAACGAAATCGGAAACATATCTTATTAATAGTTGCGGGTTAATATTTGCTTTCAACTTTAGAAAATGTTACTCTTCAAGTAAGATAAAATTGCTTAAAACTTATCTTATATTCAACGAATATGAGACATGAAGGTTGAATTGTCAAATATTCTTTCGAAATATAGCCTACAAGATGATAAAAAAAGTTAGTAACTATCTTTCTTTTAATTATCAATGGCTCAAGCATCTAAAGAGACGTTTGTTCAACTTGGATCCGTAAACTAATCCAATTATAACTTTCACTATAATAATAGTTTCAAATATAATTAATTTACTGGTTGCTTTTCAATAAATAAAATTATTGATTTATTAGGTGCCTCTATGATTCAAATTAAATATTCGTAAATGTACTGTATGTACTAGTTATGTTTTAGTTAATTACGATTCAAGTACTGTATATTAGTACTTACTAATATATCTGGGTACTTACTAATACTCTATATTAATTAATATACAGGGGGTCTATGAACTCTCTGGAGCCCTTTTGTATATTTTTTTGTTTGCATCAAGAAAAAAATTCATACGAATAAGGGCCTAAATTGATTTGTTAAGCCGTTAGCCACAATTTTGTTTTTTTACACATGATAATTTTCACTCCCGTAAGGTATGGTATTATTACGTTGATATGTGGTATGAACCTTTAACACACCAGTGCCCATTTTCAGGAAACAATAATTTTTTCTTATGTATGTTATTAAAAATGGTGGCCAATTTTTTAATTTTAACTCAAATATCTCAAAACCGGTGAATTTTATCAAACTTCTACAAAAGACAAAGAATTTGACAAATAAAATTATAAAACTAACTGATGAAACTCAAAGATATTAATTTAAAGTTTGTATGGATCAGACAACAAATAACGGGGTTAAAACAATTTTTCTGTAGTATTTAATTAATTTTCCACTATCAATAATGCAAATTTAGGTTATTTCAGTAAAAATGGCCTCAGTTATTTACTGTCTTATCCATACGAATCTCAGTATCATTAATTATAAAATTGAATTTGTCAACTTTTTTACCTCTTGTAAAATTTTTATAAAATTTACCAGGGTTGAGATATTTGTGTAAAAAAATTATAAATGGCCGCCATTTTGAAAATGCAAATAGTAAAAAAAATATTTTCCTGGAAATGGACATTCATTGGTGTGATAAAAGTTCACACAAAATATGAACTGAATGAAACCATGCGTTAAAAAACTGAATGGCTGCTAGCGGTTTAACGAAACCTTTTAGAACTATACCGGGTGTTCATAAAGTCTTGCCATGATAAAGAAACCATATATTATGAAAACAGTTTGTGGTAAGTTAAAGTTTTATTTTCAATTTTAACAAGTAACTTCTTAAGTTTTTTAACGCTATGCACAAACTCAATACACTTCAATGTGTGTGCCTTGCGTAGCCTGTAAATCATTTAGTGATTTTTTTGTTAGTTTTTTTATTAACATCCATTTTTCGGTGTCAGATAACATTTCCTGACTAACGGGAGTCACTTTATTTATTATTTTGTCTTTTATAGTTTCTAAATTAGGACCTGGGGAAGAATAAACAAAATCTTCGGCTAATCAGAGGACATAAAGAAATCCAGACAGGTTAAGCGTGGTGAATGAGGTGGTAATTTAGTCGGGCCACCACGATTTGTTTTTGTAGTACATTTTAATTAAACTGTATTGTAGTCAATCACCTGAATTTAGGTGTTAACAAATTAATGAGAAAAAAACTAGATTAAATTTCCTTGAAAACAGTAAATGTAAGGTGCGGTTGGCTATAATGGTGCCCGTACAGCAAAGCTATGAAATCAGGGCAAGACTTTGTGGACACCCGGTATTTCTATAATTCTTTTTTAATTATTTCACGATGCAAGGAATAAATATACAGAAGGGTTCCAGATAGATTTCTATACACCCTGTAGGGTAGTAACTATTATCTTCATACTATAAGGTCTGATAAGTTAAGTAGATAAATGGTATTAAGGCAATAATTATAATGATTTATAAACACATTGATTACTCTTTGACATATGGTTTTCTAGTGGTGAAGTGGAAGAACTGTACACTGTCTGAAACAGTTAATTTTAAAAAATATTTCCCATTAGTTATGAACATGATAGAATTGTTTAAGATAAACATTGAAATGTAACTAAATTTATTTTCTTCTGGTAGCATTTACATTAGTTCCGCGTTCCATCTCGGATTCATCAACTGTATTTTTGTATGTTTTTATTGAATTTAATAATTAATTAGGGTCTGGTTGTACACAGAACAATATATTTTGTATAAGCGTCATTGTAGGTGGTACTGTACTTGTACATAATATTTAAAAAAGGAATGAATGATGCTTTGAAACTAGCAATTAGGTTAATAATGGTCGATTGATATTATAAAAAGCTCTAATTAATGACACAGAGAATATCAGTCACAGTCAGTCCTTTACAGTGAAAATGGCATACCTCATAGACTACAAATTATTATGTGCTTATAAATTCTGTCCTAAATTTATGTTCAACAACTTAAGATTTTGTAATTTTCATATTTTAATGCATCACACAGTAAACAAGGGAATTAAAATTTAAAAAAAAAAATTGCAGTTATCATTAAATCATTTGGATTTAGGACATTTTTGGCAGTTTCATAAGTGAAATGAAAGTTCACGATAAAATTAAACTAACAATTAGAAGAAAACAACAAATATTTGAATAAAAAAAAAAGAAATACCATTAAAACCCTCAAGAATACAGTTTTAAATGTGATATATTTTAGTATTAATAATTAATATGCATTGAAATATGAAATAATTGTTTTAATAAATTATTTTTATAGATCAAAAGAACTTTTTTGTAGCATAAGCATCCTAAAAGTAAACGTATTGTGTAAATGACTGTGTAAAAATATGGGACTTGAGAGCTACATATCTTTTACATGCCGTCGACTACAATATTTGTTGAGGTTGGATACCCCAATGCTTTATTCATTCTCTGTCTTGTGTGTACGAGTTGAATAGAAAGAAAAAATAGTATACGTGAACCAAATGTTCTTTGAAAAGTGCATAGTTATGAGTGTTTTTCTAGTCTTTTTTTTAAATATACATAAGTATACGTGTTTTAATGGGTAGAGCAATAAAACATAGTCCCTTGGCGATTATAGCCAATTAGATTTTACAGACAAGAATTTTTTTTACAGACAAGGATTTTTATTAATATCATAGACATGATATACAAAAATTTACAAAGAGTAGTAAATTAAATTTTACTAATGTTACTACTATAATATTTACTACTAATGTAACACTAATGGTTCATATTAATAGGCCTACTCATTTTTTATCAGAATGATATTTTGTTTTATTAACAACCGTAAGCTGTTCAAATTTGATATCCCCATATTAAATCGAGATCTATTTTGGTAAATTTTTAAGATATATTTTTGAGAAATTTTAAAAGAATGTTTTTACTCGTATGGGTAGCAAAATATGTTTTTTTTTATTTATTTATATAGAAGACCACTAACTGTTTATTCAATTTTTATGGTACCCTTATACCATAAGATTTTTCTCGAAACACCAGGGATCATGAAGTGCCAAGTTACATTATAATCAGTAAACAAATTGGTTTGAATTTGATTTTTCCAAATCTAAATAAGATGGCAATTCAGCATACATTGTACAAGTCATTGCATTTTCAACGCACAAATATTTTTTTTTCAATTTTCATGAGTTGATTGTAAACATTTGCTAAAAACAAATTAAAATTGTTTATTAAGTCCAGGGAAAGATGAAATGTGAAATGTAGATTTATTTATTTAATTAATTAGTTGTTTTGGAGAATTTCAATGCAATGGATGACCAATAATGTTCATGAACATCTAACATAAATGTTTTGATAAAATAAATAGAGTATATTATGGATATTTCTTGAAACTAGATCACGAGTACATGTAAGTTTTATATGTAGTATTTAAAGAATTTAGGAACAGTATGTATACAATTCTACAAAAATCTTTAATATTTTTAGATATTGGTTCAAATACTAAAAGTTGCAAACCTTCTTTTAAGCTAAAATATACTCTTAACTACCTAAATTGTTCACATTTGGAGCCCGCACAACGAGCCAGTGCATGAAAGAATAGATTTACTCACAGTTACATATTACAGAAAACAAACAATTCAATGACATCCAACATGCTCTGACTTTTAAATCCGGGTTTGGGCTATCTTACTCTTCAAATAACGACGTTTAAAATCTGATGTGACAAGGCTTATCAACACTTTTCTAGTCTTATTTTATTTGTAGTTTCTTCAATGATTTAAAACATTTTATCGCAATAGAATAAAGCCAAGTAAAAGTCAAATAATCTTTATACTCAAAACAAGTATACATAATTTACAACAAAAGTAATTACTAGAGAAAGTCCCCACATTGGCAGAGCTTGTGAGAGGAGTTAGATTACGAAAATAAACCGTCTCTGAAAGAAAAAATAAGAATAAAGTAAGAATAAACTGATTAAAAGCCATTTGTATTGAGAAAGAAAACATGATACAATTACAGATCCACTAAGTAGGAAGTTATTGAATTTGATATATATTTTCTTCGGCATTATATAATGCTTTTATGATTTTAATGTAACATCTTTAATTATTACATTAAAATATTATTTCAATTTTTTTTATGCATTCAAATAAAAATATTTTAGTCTAATCATTTAAAACCATTATATTTAATAGTATAATACATTTGGTAACTTTTTACTATTGGATCATGTATATTGAAATAATTTGAAATATGTTGACTATTTGTTAACTCATCTCTACCGTGCTTTATCCTTTTCACACTTATGAAGCAGTCCCTATAAATTTTTGAAAACATTATTTTTATTTCTTTTTTTTTTAGAGTGAGTGTACATTTTTTTATTCTCTAAGTAATAGAACAAAATTATATTGAGTGCGCCCTAAGACTTTGACAGTTGGAATCCGTGTACAAAACAACAGCTTTAAAATAGCCACAGTGTAGCAAATGTCTTAGGGGAAGTCAACAGTAAAGAATATGTAAGATAATCTTTTTTAAATTAATTTGAAAATAGTTCAACCTAAACATATTTTTATCACTTTAATTTACCAGGGTTTCTTGCGACTAAATTTGCATATCTTTGTTATGGAAGTTGAGGTTCATTGAAGTCTCGAGACAATAAAAATCACTTTGAGCTGATTCGAGATAGGAATATCGGGTTAACCGAACGTAAAGGCATAATATTGGAAATCGCGTCTGGCAGCTTTCCATTGAGGTATAATCCTTCTTGCCGATAAAATATTTATCACTGTTCCGCTTAGCTTGAATCATTGTAACCCGATATTTTGGGGTTTCTAAAATCATACTTTTTAGACAATTATCGTTTTTAAGCAATTTTTATATGTTTATTTTATCACGCGCTGCATAAAACCTCTCTATTTTTCTTTCGCTCTTTGTATTCACAATGCATCCACTGTATACTCATGGAATTCATAATTAAATATTGTGTATGTTCTTATATTTATTACGGTATAGACAATTCTTTAGAATAGCTTTCATTATTTTTAAGTTTTCTCATACAGTAAAACTCACTCTGTGTATTGTAATATAATTTTGATGTTTATATCACCTTAAATTATTAAAGAAATTCAAGTCATTGAAAAAATTTGTAGCCTACTGTAACAAAACTTCAATCAAAAACACATTTTTAATTCAATTAAACATATAAATTCCACTACAGAATATACATTGCCCTTAACATGTCTGCCTTGGCCAAGCTTCTGTCTGAAGAATGAGTTTATAATGTTTATTTAATTTTGTTAACTAGAGATCGCCTCATGGTAGAAATTAGACCAAAATGCCAATTGATATGGACCCAATTAGTTAAAAAAATATTTATAGCTAAAACATTTGTTCTTCCTTATTTTCTAGCATTTGTTTTTACAACAGCTGTTTAATGGTTTAATCTTCCATAAGATTAAAATTGAAACCTTAAAAGCCTGTAGGGCGTAACCCTGTGAGCCGATGAGAAATTAAATGCGATTTTGCTCATCTACAGGATAGTACCTTTCTAACGATATGCGCGGTTTTCTCCTACGATGCACACGAGCTGAGAAAAAAGGAAGTAAACGTGCTTTCCAATTAATATAGGCTACTGTATAGATGATATATACATGCATGTATATCATGCCCTATCTTAACTATTTGTCTTGGTGGCCCAGACACAAACATATAGGAGAAATAAGTGATTAAATTTTTTTTATGCTAAAATATAGATTTTTTTACATCACATTTATTATTTGATATTACCAAAGTAAACAAAAACTGTTCAGTATAATATTTTACAATGGCAGGCAAAAAAATTTTTTATGAGATATTTCATTGATGAATCAATAGAAAGTTATGTTGTTATTAATTTTGAAACAAGTTTGAAAATGAAAGAGTTGAATAAAAATATTACCTTTTCAAAAATAAATTAAAATGTACATAATTTCACTCGCATTATCATGCAGAATAAAAGTCCAGATTGTGATTGCCAGCGAGGTTACCGATAATAGGCATATCTAAAGTAGGTAATATAAGCAGAAATAACATAAGCTGCTTTTGAAACCAACGCCCAACGCTAAGGTATTTTTGACTAGTCTCATAAAAGTAGCTAAAGTAGTTTGAGACTAGATTACCTGGGTGTGTCTTGAAGTTAAAGAAAGTTTTAATTTGCTATGTAAAGTAATGGGTATTATTTAAAAATATAGGAATAACTTGAATTTCAAACCGACAAAGTCAAGTTTGTTCTGAAACTTTTCAATTTAGCCTAAAGTAGGTACCAAGTATAACATTCAATAACATTCTTATTAAATGCTATTAAACTGCAACAGTAAAATCCCTTCACCAGTTGTAAATCACTACTGTAAAAATTAGTTCCAAAAATCCCCTCTTGGTCTCCCATTTCAAAAGATTTTATATTGGCTTCCACAGTTACTTGGTACAAAAAAAAATATATTTTACTTTCCCCCTATACCATAGTACATGGAGAAGGTATTCGTAACAAATTTCCAATTCCTTTGATGATGTATATATCCATTTTGGAGGCCCCTTTCCACCTATAAATGTGTATATGGAGAAAGCATTAGTTTAGCTAAAATTTTAGAATTTGAATTGGTCGTAAATTTATCCATTTTGGTGCTTCCTGAGTCCAAAAAAGTGGTTTTCAGAGTGATGTCTGTCTGTCTGTGTGTGTATCTGTGTGTCTGGATGTAAACAGAGCTAGAGAATTCCCCAATTGTCCGATTTTGGTGAAATTTGGTATGTAGGTTCAAAGCCACAATAATTCCAGGCATTTTTTCATTTTTTTTATTTTTTTTTTTAAGGTAGTTTACCCCTAAAAACCCTCAAAAAACTAGAAAAATCTAAATGCCTCTAAAACGGCTCTAACGATTTTGATTAAAATTTTGTGGTTTATTAAGATCAAAATGGTTAATAAATTTACACTACCCGCATCTCTGATAAAATGCGCGTTCAAAAGTAATACAGTAAAAAGTGTTTAAAAAATCAATATTTTGGATTTTCGAAATAGCTGTTATCTTGAAATAAATTTTACTTATCACCATTAAATTAAGCTCAAAAACTAAATAATCCAATATTTTAAATTATTGCTCTACGTGAAATGGTTGCAGAGAAAATTCAATTTTCCTTTCCGCGGTAAACGCAGTACGTTGTTAAAAGTCACAGACGCACTTAGGGTCAAACTCGCGCTGCTCAGCTGGTAGCTATCCGACTGAGCCATCAAGACATTAATGTTTTAAGCTATTAACCCCTTTTTTATATTGTTGGGAGAAAGTATGTGTCAGTTATCTGATACTGTTTATTTAAATTTAAGTCCTGAATGTTTTTATAAATGACAAAGTGTCTTTTTTTGACACTTCAATCAACTTTCTTAACAACAGTTACAATTTTATTTACGCAGTTACGCAGTTACCCAGTACGCTGTACGCTGGGACGCAGTTTAAACTCAACAACTGCGGAATGTAACTGTACCAAATTGATTGGATCTGGAATGGCCAATCAGCTGAGTGGAGGGTATTAGTCCCTTATGTACTCCCCACTTTGTGTCTTTTTAAACTATGATACAGTACCTGCACAATAACTAAAAGAGAATTATAAAAAAAAAAAAAATTGCAGAAGCACCCCATAAGGGGGCGATTTCAAGTTTCTTATCAAACTAATTTCATACATTCTGCAGATAGACTTTATTGAAAGTTTATTTACCTTAATTGATACATGTATTTATGAATAGTTAAAAATCTCCAAATTATACTGTTAAAGCCTAAACGATTAAGTTTTCTAAGTTGTAACTTAAAATCTATATGTAGTGGCTAGAAATACAGGGGTTATGAAAATACTGACTAATTTAATACTTAATTATTATATTTTATAGGGAGTTGAAAAACTGTTTTTATCGTTACCAGGTCGCAAGTCGCTAGTCGCAAGACAATCTTAAACGAGAGCGTAGTTGATGTGTTCTTCAAATTAAAGGTCTCACTTAGTAGAGTACTAAGTCGCAAACCCGACGTCAAATTGGATAACCTATCCAGACCACATTTGGTATTAAAATCATGCTCAACTCAAACTTTTTACCTTGCCATTTAACCAGCATTATGGTATATAAGCATGTTATAAGCTACAATGAAAGTACTTCTTTTGAATGATTTCAATATAATATATTTCATAAATGTTGCTTGGGTAAAATATGAAGTACACATGTTTACTGCGATACTTTAAAGAAACATAACTACCAATATTTATCAGGCTAATCAATAGTAAATTGCACTATTGATTAGCCTACTCAATAGTAAAATTTAATAGGCTAATTAAAAGACTAAATTACACAGACATTGAATGAAATTTTTCTAATAAAAATATAGACAAAAATATTTGTAGATATTGCGATATGTTGTAGGATTGTAGAGGTTGTTGAAAACTTTGAATATACTTTTAACCAGATGTTGCCCGTCACGGCTTCGCCCGTAACTGAATTTAGATAGACAATAACATTTTTTAGTGCAACGATTTTCTTTTTCCTTAAGAATAATTTTGAAACATTGAGGTAGTGGTGAGTGGAGCTCGGAGCAATGAAGGAATTTTCAAAATATTTACTTACTGAACACGTAAGCAAAGAGGAATGACCATGTCAAATTTTAACCTCCCCCTCCGGTGCTATTTTCATAGTTAAGTATTTGTGGTAATGTATATGACAATAGCTGTGGGGTGGAGCCTTGCAGAACTTCAAAAACTATATTTGCAAACCCGTTTCTCAGTGAGCATTTATGAGCAAAGAGGAACGTCCATGTCAAGCTTCAACACCGTGGGCCCTAGAGTGTTTTGAAGTCATGTAGAGCAGAGCTCTCTAAAGGACTTCAAACAATTTTTACAAAGTTTCGTAAAAACTCGTTCGTGTCTAAAACCATAAAATTCTCGTGTATTGTAAAGAAATCCAGCGGTTCGGTTGCGAAGTTTATAAACCGTCTCATAGTGAGCACATAAAATGTAATATGAACCACCATACAAAGTTTAATAAAAATCTGCTCAGTAGTTCCATAAATAAAAATGCAATTTTTTTTAATAGTTAGCAAGCAACTAGAAAGTAAGACGAACTTGTGTATAAAGCTTTGTATACATCCGTTTGGTAAATTTGAAAATATAGAAAACTCACGGTTTTTCGTGGTTTCCCGCGGTTGGATCGCGAATTTTTTATAACCGTTTCTAAGCGAGCATCTAAGAGGCAAGACGAATCTGTTCAAAGTTTCATGTATAACCGTCCGGTAGTTCCAAGATTTCGTGATGAGTCAGTCACTCAGTCAGAGAGTGGTATTTCGATTTACATCTTATACTTATATAAGAATGAATTTTTTAAGTGCACTTACAGTGTTACGTATAATTTTCCGTATAATTACGTATAATTTTTTAAAATGCTTGTGAAACAGTTGAACCTTCTCACAATTACTTTTTTTATTCTTGTAAGGATGTAATTTAAAAATTATTGCATGTTTCGGTTTGAGTTATTTGTCAACTAGCAATACAACTATTATACGAACGAAAGAAACTTTAAGTGACATATACTTCTTTTTTATCATTAGTGATCTGTCACTGCCTAGCAATCCGTCTTTTCTTGCGAGTAGAATGAAACGTGGAACTCTATCAGAAAAGTAAAAAACAAATCTAGTAATTACTGAAGATAATAGCTGACAATCTACCGGATCACTAGCGCAATTAACTTTCAATGTGCGTTTCTAAACTAATAATACCCATTTTTTCAGGCTTACGCCAAATAAGAAAAGGCTATTTTTTCACTTTAGTCACTAGTACTATGATGACGCTAGCACGAGGTTAAGCTTCAAGATCGAAGTGCCAGCCGAGGGACAAACTTTGTTATTTTTGTAAAAATATTTCTTTGGCTCATGAAGATGTGTAATTACAGATTATGAATAATCTTTTACAATTCTATGTTTTCTTATTGGAAGTATAGTATTAGAAAATAAAAATTACGTTTTTGCATTATTGTAGGATTAAAAAAGACTCGATTTGTCATGAGTAGGCCTATAAAGTTCATTTTTTGCACCAAGCTTAAAAAAAAACAAAAAAAAAACAAAAAAACGGGAAGAATATAATTTGTCTATTAATGTGAACATTAAATTTTTCTGATTCCTGTTATTAGCTCAAATAGATGTCTTCTGTTGTGCCAATGTAGTTAAAAAGTTATATTTGATTGATAAATTTGAACAAAATTAAGAAATCGCTACTTAACAATTTTTATACCGTGCTTAGAACTTTTGCACATTTCATTATTTTGTATCCTACATCAGAAAGAACTAGACAAAGACTACTTGACAAGTATAGAAAGTATTAGAAATTATTTTTCGAAACTGTCTCGCGTGATAAAACGAAAGTTCGTTGGTGGCGTCTCTTATAATTATCAATCTCACTCCTTCGGAACAGACGTTTCTGCTCAATTTTCTTACAACACAAAAAAATAGTTTTCGTTAATTAATTTCCAAGTAAAAGTGGGTTGAGTAATATTTTTAAAAAGGGAATCAACTATATGAAATCACAGTCAATGCAATACATTTCCAAGACTTCAAAAAGACAATCTTTATTGAGTTAAGGAACACATTTGATATTTGCTGGGTCAACGACCTATTATAAGAATAGATGAGTTTTTTATCCGCAGAATTTAGCTACGAATGGTGGAAACAGCATTTTTAGTTTTTTCATTCTCAATTACATGTTAAACATTTCATCCCAATTAAACTAAACTCCAGATTATGTCGTAGATTATATTAGAAGCCCCCCAAATACATTTAAAATGTCTTAAATATTCATAAAACGACAGCTGTTCATGAGTTATAGTTATCAGACTTCGCATGCTTGCCAGCACTTTAGTGACCAAAAATTTGTAGAAAAACATTAAAGTGGGATAAAAACCACTATCCTGAAAAACTACATAGATAAAAAAAAATACGGTGAAATGATTCCGGATATAACATTTAAATTAAATAAAATTTATATAAAAAATAACGTACCAGTTGCCTATATTTTTCACTAGAGTTATTGAACTATTTCTTCGCCTTCTCCATCCGTAGCATTATCAAGTAAATAAACAAATGGGACAAGAAATAAAAAAATATTAGGGGTTACTTATAGTATGATTTTAACTTCAATTTGAAGGAAGAAAAAAATCACACTTGAAAAATCTTTAATCAGTCTTTTAGTTCATTGTAATATAAGGCTGCTTTTTGCAATAAATATGTTTTCCAAGCACAAAAATAAAAAGTTCATCATGTTAATAAAAACCATTTTTGCTCATAATGTTTCAGATTTTCTCCTAACTGTATTAAAACGTCTTGTGCCCAAAGGAATCATAATAAAGAAGGCAATGGTTACCATATAGTAGATTTTTTATGTTGCTGAGTATTTTTTTACTTTAAATTGCAGATTTGAGGACTTTGGTATATGATTTTTAGGCCGTCACTTGTGGTTTCGTAGAAGGACACCTTCGTCATTTGTATCTAATACTGAGAAAATAATATTTTGAATCTAACATTAATGCCTCTGATATCCAAAACAGTTTCCAAGTTCAGTATCATTATTGTTTTTGGTGTTTTCAACGCACGTGATATTTTTAACGATTTGGTGGGGAATGGTCCAAACCCCATTCTTGCTACTAACTAACATCGACCTTTGGAGGATTTCATCATAAAACAATAGCTCGAATAACAAATAATGACAACTGGGTCCAGAATTGAAGCTTATAAAAATTACTAACTTTTCTCATAATCGAACCTGTAATATGTATGCAAAAGAGAACCCTATAACCACTTAGATACAAAACAAGTTAAACCTTTAATCAATAAAACATGTTATACCATATTAAACTATTTTCCTATGTATACACTCAAAATTAAATACTTATGCAGCAAAAATCACATATTAAAATTGTCAAATGAATAACTAGAAATTTATACAACTTACACTTAATTTTACTATTATCATTCGAATTTTAATGATAATTTAAAATAACATTTAAACTCTACTGTTTACGAAAAAAATTTATTTTGGCTCTTAGGGGGTTTGAAAGGATCACCTCTAACGGAGCAGCAAAGAGATAATGCAAAAATTTTATCACCATGTGGTTGATTCAAAAATGTTTTGTATTTTTTGTCTTTTAATTAGGAGTTGTAGCAGTCTAAATTCTAAAAAAAAATAATACAAAAAATACCTAATAGAATAAAACCAAGCTTTTTTACAGATATAAGTCATGCTATATTAGGAAAGTAACTTAGTCAAGCATTTTTTTAAATCTATTACATGCGTCATTAACATGGATGAAGCAATAAAGAGTAACAGTGAGATATATCTTGAAGTTTAAATCATGTTAAAACTTGCAATAAATCATTGAAATTTATATTGTTATTCCAAGTACTGTGATTCGTTTGGTATAAGTTAGGTAAATAAAAACAATATTTATAAAAAAACATAAATAAAGCATCACAATAAACAGTTTGTTTGGTTCATTTTCTTGCTGAACTATAATGCGATTGGTTTATATTTTCTGACTCTTAACGATAGTGTGGTAGACAACAATTTCAAACATTAGGCTTTAAAATAAAATGAAAAAATAAACATACACATTAAGTACGTTATTTACCTACGGTAAATAAGTCAGAGTTTTCAATTGGTAATTTTCTTTAGAATTGGATTTATTATTGAAGTAATTCATTTGTATCTTTCCACGATGAAGATATTCGCTGGAATATTAGTCTCTCCAACATCGTCTCTATACAAGTCCTTGCTTAATAAATTCTTTTATTACAATTTTTTGTGCTTAGGTTTAGATTTTTTATATAGTTTTTTACTTTTTTATATTATGTTCATAAATTTAAAAAAAAAATCTATTTTGAAAATAAATAATCAATTTATAAACAAATAAATCCTATTAACATTTTTTCATACAATGATTTTTTAGAAGTTAAATTCAAGGTCGACTTACACTTGTTTTTTTTAATAGCCGTTCAAAAACATAACTGTAAAAGTTAACTTAAGGTATAGTGGAATTGAGGTTTAAGTCTGGTCTCAAGACAACAAGAATTACTCCAACCGCTGTAATGGGTTCTGTATGTCATTCATTTACCAGAGCAGCACCCCGTTGAAAGTTGATCCTTAGGGTCAAGTAATCAAGAAAAACTTGGGTGCTTGACCAGAAAATTGGTACTTTTCGAAAAACGACGCCATCTTGGATTTTTTAATTTTTAGCGTTTATGACCTTTTATAATGACTTTTCAGGTTATCTGGTTACCATATTATATGTTTTTTGGGGTGCTAGACTTGTTTTTTATATTTTCAAACCCGTAAAATAACAATTGAATGTAAATTGGTCGACTTTAAAGATTTTTCAATATTTTACTGGTGCAAAAAATTGCATTTTCGTTATTTTGAAACTATTTTTTTTTTACATTTTACTTTAAACCTAGCTAAAGATATCAAAAAACAAATAATTTGATATAATCAACCATAATTCTATGTTTCTTTGTTGCCGAAAAAAGTTAGAAGAACTTAAACTAATTTTGTAGCATAAATAAAATATGGCACTAGTTTATCATGCCCCATATTAAGCATGCCACTGTTGGAAAATACCAAAAGATAATGGTATTATCCGATGACACTGATGTCCTGGTTTTACTCATGTACCACTGGTGTACATTAAAAGAAATTGGATAGGTGGAACTGTGGATTCGACTGGGTGTAGGGTTTACAGTACCACAAGTTCCAATCCACGTTTTGGAAAATAAAACCACATACAGTCTTTGTCATGTTCTTTCTTCCATTCCATTTTAACTGGTTCAGATTGCACAAGCAAAGTGGGAACAAAACATGCTGCACTTTCAATTTGGTCCACAAACTGCCTTGAAAAATGTGGGACATTTACTAGTTTAGATATATGTGAAAAAACATTCATCTTAGCTGAAGAATATTTGGTTCAGGTTCTAAAAAAAAGGTACAAAGTGCAAAACGATGAATGACTTGAGAGTTTATTTCTACACTCAGGGCAAAAACATTGCCCTGGAACACCAATTTAAGGTTTGGTGTGCATTCCATAGGCCTACAGGTTTTTCTCCAGTTTGGCTACGAGAAAGTCGGCGACTGTTTGCAGCCATTAAGCATTACATCTATATCTCTCTATCCAACCAAAGATGAACTCGTGCCAGGCTGTACTTGTTTAAAGTGGGCTAAACAGACTTGTTTATGCTACTCCTCAGCACTAAGTTGCATATATTGTAAATGCAAGAGCTTGTCATATTTAGAGTGCCGTAACATCTACAGTTGAAAAAGTTAGACATTTTGAAAAGTAATCTTAGAAGTGTATGTTATCGTTAACTACTTTTATTAAACGTATTCATTTTGTTGAAACATTTTTTCCTAATGATAAACTTAATGTTACCATGATGTATCGGGTTGAAAGTTCAAAACAAAAAGTCTTTTTGTTAAGGAAAGTGTCAAAATAGTTTTAATGTTTGTATTCAGGCAAACGTCTACACCTAATATATCTAATTATGCTGTAAAGACAGTATTCTTTTATTTGAGTTTAAATCGCAAATTTTAGACATATATTTAGGATTACCGTCTTATTCCAAAAGAAAAAAATAAACCTCTATTTTCATCTCTTAACAAAATATTGTTATACGATTGAGCTTTGTTACAGCGTTTTCAGAATTCTGAAATTTCCTACAAAATTGATATTGTAAAATTACAAAATCGTATGTAAAAAAATAAACATAATATTTAAATAAAAGAGCTATAAAAATTTGCTGTTCATCTAAGATAACATTGGTTATTTTACAAAAGTTCTTCAAACTTTTTTCGGCAACAAAGAGGCATAGAGCTATAGTTGAATATATTAAATTATTTGTTTTTTTGAGCTCTTTAACTAGGTTTGAAGTAAAATGTAATAAAATTTAAAAAAATAGTTTAAAAACAACGCAAATGCAATTTTTTGCTCCAGTAAAATATTTAAAAATCTTTAAAGTCGACCAATTTACATTCAATTGTTATTTTACTGTTTTGAAAATATAAAAAAGAAGTCTAGCACATCAAAAAATATATAATGTGATACCCAGATAACCTAAAAAGTCATTATAAAAGGTCATAAACGCTAATAACTAAAAAATCCAAGATGGCGTCGTTTTTCAAAAAGTACCACTTTTCTGGTCAAGCACCCAAGTTTTTCTTGATTACTTGACCCTAAGGATCAACTTTCAACAGGGTGCTACTCTGGTAAATGAATGACACACAGGAGCATATGGACTAAATCACTTAAAGCCGATTAGAGACAAGACAGAAATAGGAATGTGGGGTTAACCGAGCAAAAAGGCATAACATTGGGAATTACGTCTGGCAGTTTCACGTTAAGGTATAATCATAGTTGCCGGTAAAGTACTTATCACTATATTACTTGTATTTAGAGGAATAAAAGGGTTAAAAGTCTAATCGTAATTCGGTCAATTTCAATAAACAGCACTGCACCTCATAACCAGTATTAAAACTTTGACATTGCATTTTTTCAGCCTAGTGATCCATATCCGACTGAAATTGTGGCAGTCCATTGTTCAGGAAACTGTTAGCGACTTTAACTGCATGTGAGACCTTAGAACTTTGCCCCATAGTCCGTTAAAGTAGCCAATTCGTGCTAAAATACCAATCATTACCTTCCTTTACAAACACTTCTGAAGTAAATGATTTAATTTTTTTATTACTTTTATATCGTGCTTTGAGGAGGATCTCATCTACTCTAAACTATCAACAATCGTCAATAAGGATCTGTTTTATGGTAAAAGACAAATTAATCTTAATGTTAATCTTATGGGAATATTTTATTCTATCTTTTAATACATCCTTTTTAATCAGCTGGATGGTACCGTTTGTTATGTTCACCACAGATTGCAGCACTTAAATGTTTAAATACAGACCAATTCATATTTAACCCTGCAACTTTTCAATAGCCAAAATAGAGCAAGTGCAATGCACTCGGCTCTTAATTCTAAATAGAAATATTAAAGTTGTTGATCTTTTTTATTGAGGACGGTTTTTGTTTTTTTAAATCTTAAAATATTCCTTATTTTACTTGCACTTAAAGTAATTCTCATCTTATCATCTATTACATGTTCCCACAAAACTTTTTAAGTAATCCAGGTATAATCTGGGTATTACATGCATGGATGTGTTTGGGCAAAAATAAAAGTGAATTAAAAAAAAAAGAAGTAAACTAAAATAATAAAAAATAAATAAAACTAGTGACTTTACTGCTGCCTGTATTAATGAGAAGCGTTGCATTGGTTTACTTGGGTTTGGTATTTAAATTTTAACTATTATCTTTAAATTGGATTAAATAAATTATAACTGGTATTTTTAAATTGCGTTAAATGTTGTACATATTATACATGGCCTACCCTAAAAAGGTGACTTATATTAATCAAGAGGTGGCAGGGGTGGTGCTCATCGGATTTGGTATCACATCAAGGTTTCAATATTATATTTAATTAAAATAACTGTAATAATTTTGTCAAAGTCTGAGTTTTTATTACCATCTATGAGTAATATTACATTTACATAACTATAAAAGTTTATCACGACACGATTATTAAGGGTGTAAACAAATTGTGACTAAAATTATTGAAAGTAATAAAAATAACTTTTTAACTCTACTTTTATCTAATAGATATATTTGTTTACAAAATAGCAAACAAAAAAACAAGTGTTTGACAAAGTACCTGCAGCTGTTATGCACGTAACTGTATCTATATTCAGTGAAAAACCAACAGAAGCTGTCATATTTAATCTGCAACTGGATCTATCTAATTTAATAAATTACTCATAACGCCCGTACGAAGAATGGGTAAACAGCTGGTTTACCTATACAAAATAAATGTAAAGATGAAAAATTTATGATTTTTCATTTACATATATATATAAGACTAGCATTTACCCGGCGCGCTTTGCTGCGCTCAAATTAAGTTGTTTACATAAATAAAGCTATTTTAATATAACAAAAAAAGATAAGTTAAGTTTTAAGTTTTTTAATATAACAAAAAAAGTCAATGGCATAGAAAGTAAGTATATTAATATTACTGTAAGGCCAAAGGATAAACAGGCATTTTGCAAATTTAAACCCAGAATAGTTAAAGTTTGCCTTTTATCTTATTGATCGTAATTGCAAATGCAAGAGCACCTATGAGCAAAGAGGCACGTCCATGTCAAATTTCAATTCCGGAGGCCCTAAATTAATTTTAAAGTCCAGTGGAGCACAGCCCTACTAAAAAATTTATTTGCAAAACCATTCTTGGTGAGTACCTATGAGCAAAGAGGCAAGTAAAAGTCAAATTTCAACCCTGGTGGCCCTAAAGTAATTTAAAGTCCAGTGGGGCGGAGCCCTAAAGAGCTTAAAAATTATATTTGCAAAACCGTTTCCTAGTGAGTAGCTATGAACAAAAAGAATAGTACATCAAATTTCAACCCCGGTGGCACTAAAGTAATTTTAAAGTCCAGTGGGGCGGAGCCCTAAAGTGCTTAAAAACTATATGTGCAAAACCGTTTCTTAGTGAGCACCTATGAACAAAAAGAATCATCCATATAATTTCAACCCCGGTGGCCCTGAAGTAATTTTGAAGTCCAGTGGGGTGGAGCCCTAAAGAGCTTAAAAACTATATTTGCAAAACCGTTTCTTGGTGAATAAGTATGAGCAAAGAGGCACGTCCATGTTAAATTTCAACCCTGGTGGCCCTGAAGTAATTTTGAAGTCCGATGGGGCAGAGCTCTAAAAAGCTTCAAAAACTATATTTGCAAAATTGTTTTTTAGTGAGTACCTATGGGTAAAGAGCATCGTCCATCAAATTTCAGCCCCGGTCGCCCTAAAGTAATTTTAAAGTCCAGTGGGGCGGAGCCCTAAAGTGCTTAAAAACTATATGTGCAAAACCGTTTCTTAGTGAGCACCTATGAACAAAAAGAATCATCCATATAATTTCAACCCCGGTGGCCCTAAAGTAATCTTAAAGTCCAGTGGGGTGGAGCCCTAAAGAGCTTAAAAAACTATATTTGCAAAACAGTTTCCTAGTGAGTACCCATGAGCAAAGAGAATCGTCCATGTCAAATTTCAGCTCAGGAGGTCCTAAAGTAATTTCAATGTCCAGTGAGGCGCAGCCCTAAAGTGCTTAAAAAACTATATTTGCAAAATCGTTTCTTAGTGAGTACCTATGGGTAAAGAGCATCGTCCATCAAATTTCAACCCCGGTTTCCCTAAAGTAATTTTGAAGTCCAGTGGGGTGGAGCCCTAAAGAGCTTAAAAAACTATATTTGCAAAACCGTTTCCTAGTGAGTACCCATGAGCAAAGAGAATCGTCCATGTCAAATTTCAGCTCAGGAGGTCCTAAAGTAATTTCAATGTCCAGTGAGGCGGAGCCCTAAAGTGCTTAAAAAACTATATTTGCAAAATCGTTTCTTAGTGTGTACCTATGGGCAAAGAGAGTCGTCCATTAAATTTCAACCCCGGTGGCCCTAAAGTAATTTTGAAGTCCAGTGGGGTGAGCCCTAAAGAGCTTAAAAAACTATATTTGCAAAACCTATGGACCTATGGTGCACCTATGGACAAAGAGAATCGACTATGTCAAATTTCACCACCTGTAGGCTTTTAAGTGTAATTGTGAGCTTCCGTAGGGCGGACCCATAAAGACAACACAAACATCAACAATATACCTCACACCTGGTTACTTCTATGATTATAAGCATCTGCTTGAATGAAACTTTCAAATTTTTTAATTGCAGCAGTTCATTTTGTAAACACTAAATTTCTAAAACATGACACTGCACCATTGTATGCCCTCTGGGCCAGAGCCCTTTGGACTGATTTGCACCAAACTTCACACAAACCATCCTCGAATAATGCTTACTAATGCCTGAAAGTTTCGTTGCAATCTGTTGAACGGTTTCGGAGTCTATAGGCAACAAACATATATATATATATATATATATTTATATATATACAAATATATATACATACTTTCTCTTTTATAGATATAGATTATTTTAAAAACTTTAAATAATTAAATTACAAAATACAAATATAATTATTAGAATTAATTACTATATTATAAGTAAATAATATTCAATTAATTGTATTTTAGTTTGATGAATTTTATTTTTGACAAATTAAGGTTCATTAATATTTTATTTCAAGTTATTAAAATGCCAAATTTAGAGGAAGTAAAATACGAAATTTTTATTTGCATAGAAATTTAACAGTTGAAGATGTTTTTAACATTATTTCATGGATTAATTATAAATTTTCAAAAATGAAAAGTTAAAACAATAATTTTTAGAAAAAAGAGTATAAATTTTTTTTCAAACGCATTATATTAGATTAATTTTAGTTAATCCTGAAAACTATCCTGGAAACGGTCCAAAAGTTATTCCTTAATGCCCATAGTAGACTACTATACTTCGAACTTTTAAGTTGAAGGATATATAATATATTCAGTTTATGGTTTGTTTTGACTACAAATCTTGTTCCCTGCCCACTCTCTTTTGTATTTCGAATGCTATTTTGTGTAATCCCGTCTTGGCTGTCCCGCATCAACCATTGTTGTCAACTTATATATATATCGATGATTGCAGAATGGACTCTTTCGCTGTTAGAACGCACCAATGCGTTATGCCTGTAGGCCTAACTGTTGAGTTGCCAAGTACTAAATTATAGACAATATTTATAAACATATTCTAAGGCGTTTTATGGCTCTGCCAGCACACAATAGCCTATAAACTTAAATTTTTATTATTATTCTGAGTTTAAAATGAATAAGAAAACTCTTTAAGTATCGTTTGTTTCTTTAAAAGTACATGGCTGATGAAAAAAGTTTATATTCGATCTCAGTAACACCTAAATTTATCACTACAAAACAACTTAAAGATATCTTTAAACTACCTTTAATTTAAAATATTTTCAGCAAATAAACTCAAATAAATCCATTTTGTTTACTTCCCACAATGGAGTGAAGGAGTTCAATAGTGCAATAATAGTTTAAAAGTGACGTTTTAAGCTCAAGATATTTTTTATGATTAAAACGTGTGAGTGTAGTCATAATTCTTTTTGTACATTTAGTATCGATTTAAGTGTAACAATCACCAAAAGGATTTGTTTATTATAGTTAACATAATATGTTGTATAAAATTCCTATTTAACCACTGAGTGAAATTTTCACAATTTTATGCTTATGGATAAAAAAAACTTGAAACTACATGGTTTGAAATAGAATTTACGATCGTGGTTTGTCGGTAGACACAAACTTGTACACGAATTCACCCTAATTCCATTGTAATTAAAAAATTTAAAATGATTGAGGTTATTTATTAATTCAAGAAATTTTTTAATATATAGTAATTGATAGTGAGTATTATGACTGTAAGTAAAAAACAACTTTATATTTATTACAATAATTAAATAAATAAACTCAAAATACAAATTTTATAGATTTTAGAGTTATAAAGAAGTTAATTACAACAAAACTCTTGACTAAGGACTACATTCTAAAAAGGTGATTTCAGATATATTTTGTATTTAAGAACGTTTAATTGCAATGATTGTCATTCTAAGAAAATTTAATGGTAAAATAAATGTAATTCAGAGCAAAATATTTTAGTTTATTGCCCAGAAATCATAGATAAACTATCTTTTTACTATACAAGAGTACCAGGAATAAGGTATTAAATCAAAGAAGACTGGTTACTTTGGGTTATTTTAAAGGGCTCTATGGCCCTGTCTATTGTTTGTCTTGGCCTTTGTTGTCTTCCATTGTGAAGGGTTAACTTGAACTAGTTTAACATTTTTATTATTGTAGCCAACACTATGAATTTATTTCGTTTGACTAACATGTTGATGAAAACTTATTATCAATTACACCCTTATGTAAAGATAAAAATTATACACCTTTATTATTAAATAAAATTCTAAGTATTAAAACGGTTTATTTTACACATGAAAACAATTGTTTAAAAACACACTCATTAAACAACATCACAATTTAATTTAACACATAATTTAATTTAATTTTTAGATAAATAAAAAAAAACAAGTAACAAAAGCAAAGCAAAAATAAATGCACAAGCATAGTTTTAGAAACCATCACCCGTCATTTTTACTACCCTTAAGATAGTTCGGCTGAAATATTAAATTTGTGTTTGAGTTAGTTAAAGGAAGTTGTTTTATATAATATAGCTCATGTCATCCTTTCTTGATAAATTTTAACCATTTTAGTTTCGGCAAATCACAAATCTAACAGAAATATGATACGAAATGTTTAGGAGCAACAACAAAATTTATAACAAGTTTATTCCAATGAAAATTTGGACTATACGGTCCTGCCTTGACACTAAACATTACGTTAGTTGGAGACTCAAAACTGAAACTGGACCCATGTCATTGATTTATGTATTATAATGCTGATAAATTAATCAGCTGCTCTTTGATAGTAACAAAGTAACACTTTATCTGATCCCTCATAATCATCACACTCACCCTACAGTCATATTCACAATAAATTATTAAGTCATAGAAAGCTGTATGGCCTCATTCGACGATTTCTACATTGGTACATTTACAAATGTATTAAATGTCTAAGTTTTGAAATACAAATTAAAATATAAGTTTTACTAATACTAGTGCATCAGTTTCTCGGAATCGAGAAATATAGTTTTAATTTAAATCAAATTAGCACCCGACCAATCCAATACTGTGGTTATCAGTAATCACTCAAAACTTCACTTATTTACTGCTGTAGGCTACATTAGAGGATGTCTTAAATGCTCAACCCAGTGTGCATGCAATTTTTATGGGAAATTTTCAAATTTCAACGATGCATAGCGCATTTCTCGCATGATTATCATAATTTGTTAGTCGAAACAACAGACCCAGCCCTATCCAACGACACCAAAAACTTGAAAATCGGCTGAAAATTTTAAAAACAGTTCCAATAAAAAAAAAAAAAAAAAAAAAAAAAAAAAAAAAAAAAAAAAAACATAGCGTTTTAAATAAGTATATATTTTGCATTAAATTGAGCTTTTAACATATACTTTCAAAATTAATAATTTGGAACCATTCATAAATTTTTTTAGTTTAACTTCACAAATGTAATTTCAACAAGCCCATAGCAGAATTAAGAACATTAATAAACCATGACGGAAGCACGTTCTGCAGTATAAGGTTACAGTAATTACCCATTAAGGTAGAGAACTCAAGACCTGAATAACAATCATGTCTTAATACTTGAAGCAGTTATGGTTGTGTTTAGTATGTTTCGTGGTCCTCAATGTTTTACGTTGATTAAGAATTGTTTTAGTTTATTTATTTAATAATACTATTGTAGTTCTGCTGTACGTAGGACTTTTTTATTTTATAGATGAATCATGTTCCAAATGGAGGACCTAATGTTGGTTCATAACAATAAGTATATATTTTAGAATTTTTTTCTTGAACTAAATTAAAGGTAGTTTAAAAAAGATTTAAACCCCTTTTAAACTTTAAACATTTAAACATTTAAATTTAAATCCCCGTACTAAAAAAGATTTTTAAACTTAATAATATTTAACTTTAAAATAATCATATTTTTTAAAATCGATGACACATTTGTACTATTCACATACGAATTTGATAGAAACTGTTATGTATTGAATTGAATAATAAGTCATGGAATTATTTCACACTCTAAAATATTAACTGCTTCAAGTCAATAATTGAGTATTATATACAGAAAGAATAAAATATATTATAACAAAGTTTCAGTAATATTCATTTTTTAATCCTATTTTACTACAATCTTATAGTATCTTTTACTTTGCTGTGTGTTGCCAAATATTATATAAGAACACTCTGTCTCCAATCAAAGCTCCTAAAGATAAGAACTTAGATAAAAACTGATGAATTAAAAAATACGACAAACAATCTAATCAACATTAGGCCCTATTCATTTTACATGGAGTTTCAGAGGTTGAATGGACATTTAAATGCAAACCACAAAGAGGTGCATAGACACTTTTTACTCCACGATTGGCATACATAAACACAATTCACTGCAGCAGTGAAAAGTGTCTTCCATATTGAAATTTGAGCGATTTGTGATAGATGACAAGGATATACGCAATACATGCATGAACACTTTCGTCCTCACATATTCAGTAGTGCCAACCCACGACAAATTACACGGGAAATCACACGATAATGGTTTAATAGGCTAAAAATGAGTTTAATCAATGTCTTAAAAACTACTTGTGCAAATCTTACATCTTACGACTCTTTTTGTATGTTTTCAGACCCGAGGAGTTCAATAAACCTATTTCCAACGTAACGAAAATCAATAATTTAGCCGCTATGAATGAAAACACGGAAATAATTAATTTAATCGATATCTTGAAAACTACTGGTGCAAATCTTACATCTTACGACTCTTTTTGTATGTTTTCCGACCCGAGGAGTTCAATAAACCTATTTCCAAAGTAACGAAAATCAATAATTTGGCCGCTATGAATGAAAACTCGGAAATAATTAATTTAATCGATATCTTGAAAACTACTGGTGCAAATCTTACATCTTACGACTCTTTTTGTATGTTTTCAGACCCGAGGAGTTCAATAAACCTATTTCCAAAGTAACGAAAATCAATAATTTGGCCGCTATGAATGAAAACTCGGAAATAATTAATTTAATCGATATCTTGAAAACTACTGGTGCAAATCTTACATCTTACGACTCTTTTTGTATGTTTTCAGACCCGAGGAGTTCAATAAACCTATTTCCAAAGTAACGAAAATCAATAATTTAGCCGCTATGAATGAAAACACGGAAATAATTAATTTAATCGATATCTTGAAAACTACTGGTGCAAATCTTACATCTTACGACTCTTTTTGTATGTTTTTAGAACCAACTCGAAGGAAAAACATTTTTTAAAGTAACGAATGTGCAGTTAAAAAATTGAATAAGGCTGTGACAGTGGTGAGGACGCCCAAACAAGTGGTCGAGATAGCGAATGAGTATTTTTTGTCGGTTCGGAGAAAGGCCGCGGACCAAGGCGGCAGTGCCCCTTCCACCTCTGAACCGACACCTGCGTTCCGACCACATTTTTTTGTCGCACTTACGTCAACAAGGTGTTTAGTAAATGAATTCTTTGAAAATGAAAAGTTCACCGGTTTTGATAAAATATTTTCGCAAATTGTAAAATATGTTGCTGACATCATTGATCCTTTTTCAGTTCAAATATGCAAACTTGCTTTTTGAAACTGGCATTTTCCCTGATAAATTAAAACTAAGTACTGTTGTTCCAATACATAAAACAGCATTCTCTTAAATTAGACAACCTCAGACCTAGTATTATGCTTTTAGTATTTAAATAAATTAGCCGAAAAAACTTTAGTTAAAGTCAGTATGAAAGAATTGTTAGCAGTTTCAACAATATAAAATGCTTCCATAAGAATAAAATGGTAACTTTGAAGACGTGTGGGGCGGAGCCCTGTTCAATTTCTTAAGTTTTTCTTTCATATTATCCTTCTTACAATAACAAATACAACAAAAAATAATGAGTGAAATTGGTTCAACCATTCACGCGAGATGCCGTGGCCAGAAAAATATGGATTAATTTTCATATAGAGAGGGGACAAGGAGAAAATGCATCTTTATTAATGTGGTTTATTTGATTTAATCTTTTTACAATTCCCCTTTTTACGAAACATTTTAGTAATAAACTTGTTATCTATGATGATTTTAGACAGTTATTACTGCAATTAGAAATTTTATTTAAAAATTCTAAAAAGATGGCCGACTAGATCTTTTTCTACTTTTAGAAAAAGTTAACGGCCAATCTCTATCTTAATCGGTTAATTCTGAAACACGATCCCCGTAAACCTCTGCAGCCATCACACTCGCCTAGCGCTACGGCCGCGAGGCGGCATTCGGCATTGTTGTTGTTTTGGCTGGGGTAGACCGCAGCCTTAACCTTCACCCGCCTGTTCTATTGCCACTAACTATATCGTTAGTTTTCGTAGGCCTCTCACAGACCATCAAATCAAAGTGGTTTTAAAAAACAATCAACAAATTATCTGATATTTTAAAAGTATAATCAGAAATTTGTAAAACCTTTTATGACCAATCACAATCGCTTTAACTGTTAACCAAGGAAAAGAGGGTTAAGTGTAGATAGTTACCAAGGAAACGGCGGGAACCGTGGGTAAAATTTCACCTATCAACAGACTGCATAAAATTATCATATGTTTTCCATTTTATATATAGTTTAACCTCGTTTTGATGTGCTCTCCTGTAAGTGTTATTTACTCCTTATTGTTGTTTCGCTATTAAAAATGGCAACATATACGACCTTTGTCTAAAACTTCAATTTATACATCGTTTTAAGTAAAAAAAAGGAAAATTACATAATTTTGAGGTGCTCAAATAAACATAATTCTCAAGTTCAAGCAAAATCTACTCACGATTTTGAGAAAAATGAAATACGTCGCTATAGACAGTATTCAAAAGTATACGATTGGGTTGACATTTTAGTAGAATAGTTTAATTGCTCCTATTCAGCTTTTAACCAGTGTTTGCCTGCTTTATTATCAACAGCTGTTTTATTTTGTATCTAGTTTACCCAACATGCTTTGCAATGCCAACATGAGGATTTTTTTGTCCTAGGAGAGCTCATTTGCTACGCTCATTCGCCGCAAGTCTATGATATCATCTACTTTTTATCACCAATCTTCTCTGAATACTTCGAATGAAAACAGCTGTTTATTTTTTTATCTTCTTATTTCTATAAGGGCAAGGAATCTAAAATAAGCAAATAAGGGTTTCGTCTGTTACGTCCCTTTTTCTCTCGACCTACTAAACCGATTTTTAAGAGGACGTTGAAGTCAATCCAAATTCCGCCTTTCCCCCATAAGAACAATGTTAAACGGGATGTCAAATAACTCTTTAATTTATAATCAGAAAATAATGGTTTATAGCTCTAAATAAAGGGTTCTTCCAGGCGGATTTGGTTTGCGAGAGGATTTTTTTTATACAAATTAGTGTTTTTTAATAACTTGAAAAAACAAAGCAAGTTTTTTACTACTTTTAAAATATTTTCTACAGAATTTTATAGATTATTTACAAAGAATCGATCTCGCAAAAGGAACGGGGAATTTAATTGTGATTCAAACGCTATTTATTCCGAACCAATCGGACAAAAAATAAAGAAATTATATGACAAATGCCGGGGACAATTTTAGCATTGCTCTTATGGGAAATAAATCCAACATGGCGGCACTCCAACGCCCTCTTAAGATTGAGGTGTCATTTTAAAGCTTAGGATATACCGGAGTGACGAATCGTAATTAAAAAGGTCATATTGTTTCAGGCTTCACCCCCCTCGCCTTTAATTTATTTCTAGAGGTTGCTTTAAAATGTTGACCAACTTTTATTGCAAGTTCTTTAATGTGAATTGTAATTTAACAGCTGATTATTTTCAGATGTATTTTAAAAGCCATATAGTAAACAAAAATAGATCTCTGTCACTTCATAATCAACATCTACGTACTGTAGATGAGTTTCACTCATACATAATCATAAAATGCGCAATTTGCGCTCGGGCTACCTCGTAGAATTAATATTCCTAAATGTAATCATATTATGTTCCAATATACAATAATGTTGCTTCCATAAGAATAATGGTAACTTTGAAGACGTGTGGGGCAGAGTCCTATGGAGGAACCTGGATAAGAAGTATATTACTGTATATGATCTTCCTGGTTCTAAGCTACTTCCCTACCAATTTTCAGCCAAATCGGTTTAGCCGTTCTCGAGTTATAGATAGTGTAACACGCCTTTTTTATATATTTTGTAATATAAAAATTATTCTCCATTTTAATCTTACTGACTAAAAAATGAACTTTAAAGGCTCCCCGTACCCTGCAGAATAATAATATCTCAAATCTCAAATCTAAAACCTTACATCAAAGATACTAACTGAGACAAATATTTTGACATCTCAAACGTTAAAATTGGTCGAGAAATGAAGGAGGAATTGTGTGGTAACAAAAAATTGCTCCACGTATTGTTAATATAGATATTACTATTTCACACAAATGATTGTCTACATTCCATAAAATACATCAGGCTTACATAATTTGGAACATCGTTACGATAAATTAAAAAAACAACCGAATTTTAACAGTAGCCTATTTGGCTTATACAGTTATGAAATGACAAAATGAAGAATATAAACATAACCACCGGACCAGATGTTCAACACTAATTCCCAAAAAATTAGGTCTACATAGAACAGCTTTATATGAAAAGCTCCTTATGAAATATCACGGGAAATATAAATTTTATCAAAGCAAATTATAAATTGAAAAAAAAAACATCAAAAGAATTAACAGTATTAAAAAGTTTGAGGAAGAACCTCTATATTCCCTTGAAGCCTTTTATGATAAAAAGAAGGAAACTAAGAATTTATATGAAAACCCCCCTACGGGAGTTATGTGAATAAAATTAGCATACGAAAGCCTATGTATTGTAAAATATAAGTTATCGACGCTTAAGATTAAAAAATTAAGATCGACGCTAGGACCTCTATTATTTCTTATCTATGTAAATAAAATTTCGAAATAAATATCCAGACCTCACTTTTCCTGTTTGCGGACGACACGGCCTTGGTCTCAGCAGACAGGACTTGGGGTGGTGTGTATAATCAGGCATCCTCGGACCTATCTGATATCAAGCGATGGTTTGACCATAATACACTCACTGTCAATGTCAGTAAAACAAAGTTCATGAATATATTTTCTAGAAGTGACCAAGACCCTGGCCAGAGGATGCTGATGATGCACTCCTGCGGTGGCCCGGGAACGGCGGCCAGCAGTTGTGGTGTTGTTGAGCGTGTTGAACAATATAAATACTTGGGTGTAGTTATGGACCACAAAATGTGATGGGTTCCACACGTTCAATACATCAAGCAACGTCTTAGAAGGATGCTATATGCCTTTTCGCAGCTCGGTAAGGTGCTTTCCGTGGGACATCGCAAGACTGTTTACTATGCATTTGTGCAATCGATCTTGCATCACGGAGTCTTGGGATGGGGAGGGGCAGCGGCGGCCGTTTTGGAGCCGCTAGCTGTGACCCAACGACCGATAATTAATGTACTTCTAAATAAAAACCAAAGATATCCTACTAACCAACTCTTTCTTGATTTTCCAGTGCTTAACGTAAGACAGATCTACATGAAAACTCTTTTAATACATATTAAAAAATAATAATAAAAACAGTATCTTTTTCGAATATTCAGCATAATTACAATACGAGGAATAGACAACATTTTGGATTCATTTTCCCAAGACTACAGCGCAGTTCAGAACTATCTTGTTCCTTCTATATTTCACACACACTTCATCGCAACTTACCAACAAATATTTTAGAGATGGAGGGGTGCAGTCTCGCCGTCTACAAGCGGGAAATAAATAAATGGCTTCTTGAAATAGGAGCTGATAGCGCGGAGGCCCTCGTATTTTCCAATTATGCACTTGAGCCCATGCAATGCAGTCTGCAGTTTGCAGTCCAGCAACCCAAAATCACTAACTATTTTAGTTTAAATATTTTCCCCCCTTTATCACTATGTAATTTCTTTTCACTGTAAATAATTTTTTTTTTCACAGCAAGTTTATAATTTTTTATTTATTTGCAATAATTTTAAAAGTAGGTTTAAGTTTAGTATGATTTATGTTATATTTTCATTTTTGTTCCATGTAAATTTGAATCAGTGAAAGTGCAGTGTTTTATTATTAGATAGCATCGGCAGAACTGATTACAGACTCGTCCCCATACACAGACTTATCGTCTTTTTGGGGACTCATCTATGCTGTTTCTAACGTGTAATATAATGTATGTATTTTGTTTTGGAATAAATAAATTGAATTGAATATTAAGAACGCTTAACGCATGTATACATGTTTATGAGGTGAATAAATTTGATTGATTAATTTAAATGTAAATGGCCAGCGAAAGTCAGAGAAATTAGTGACAAATTTTCTGTGGTCACACTGTAAAATATATATAATGACAGCCTATCTCCTAATTAACTATTTTGTTTGAATATGATTTTGTGAATAGATCTTAAATAACGCTCTCTGTTTTATGACCGTTATCGTTTAGTAGAGCTCTGCCAAATTTCAAAGTAGCAAATACCACCACAGAATTAAGAATGTTTAGAATAATGGTACAAATGTTTCAGGAAAACAAAAATCATGTACACCATAATATATTCTGAAAAGATTTTCTATTGATATTTCGAAACAAAGTTTTAATCACCTAAAATTATATTTATGAAGTGTATTACATTTGACTCTAAAAATTGTTTGATCTTAATCGATTTTTAACACCCTAAGACCATTAGTAATAATAAATCTATTGACTGGGACGGTGGCGACGTCCTGTAATCCAGCTACTCGGAGGTTACGAATTGTGGATAGTTATAAGCGATGGCTTGTGGATGTGATATTCCCTAGCGGGGATTAAAGGCCGTTTCACACCGGCTACCGCTACCGGCTACCGCTACCGCCTCGGTCGCGGAGGTTTCCGTGAGCCATTTCACACCAAAACTACCGCGTCCGCGCGGGAGGCGGGAGTTTCATCGACTATAGGGTTGCAGACGACCCTGGTTTGACGTTCTGCGCATGCGCGAGCCAAAACTACCACGCCGGTAGCGGTAGAAAATCGCTCGAGGAGATGTAGTGGCGGTACTACGTCCACTACCGCGGGCGTGCGGTAGTCTGGTATGAACTGTCCCATATGATAACACGGTGAGCGATCTTTCCAAAGTTCGCCCAGCGGTAGCGGTAGCCGGTAGCGGTAGGCGGTGTGAAATGGCCTTAACGTCCGCACTAGTGAATACTAGTTCATCCATAAAGACCATCCTCATAATAAGACCAATTCGTACATATGAGGTCAAAATTGTGGTTCGGATCCCACGTTAAACTGTAGGTTCCTAAATACCATT
The DNA here is from genome assembly GCA_030545055.2 of Neoaliturus tenellus. Lineage (NCBI taxonomy): Eukaryota > Metazoa > Arthropoda > Insecta > Hemiptera > Cicadellidae > Neoaliturus > Neoaliturus tenellus. Next base: position 125,087,622 of record CM061533.1, read on the forward strand.
GGCTGTTGGGCTATGAATTAACAGTCCTGTCTAAGGAGAATGTCGGCCTTAGTCAGTAACAAGACTACAAGATCGCGCCACAATCATCCTACTCTCATCTCTCATTCATACTTGGCTTTAAACTACCTATTGAGTTAGGTCGCCATTTCAGTAAAGGTAAAGGTATTGGTATTGATATTTCATAGGTTTTACACAACGCTTCCCTTTCCAAGTTTGCCCCTTGCCCCCATCTAACCTTTTCTTATTAACTTTCAAGTAAGAAAAAAATTCTTTATAATCACCATGTCATACATCTAAACTTAATGTCACTATGTCACTATTAATTGCATGGTCAACTACTCTCACCTCCCAACCCAGCCTACAATGTACAAATCCATTAATGTGCGGCTACAGCAGTTAATGAATGACCGTCGGTCGCCGCCGCACCGCTCCCCCACACTCACACAGTAAAATTGGCGCGCAGTTACAAGGACACCGCGTGGAATGTCGTCCTCGCGCGGCTCGTCACAATGACACTTTAGTGAGGGAGAGTAGCTAGTGGGCAGGGCAGAGGTGCGCCGATGGTTGGTTTGGGCCTCTCGGGAGGCAGGGTCGAGGTGCGCCGATGGTCAGTTTGAAATTTGAGTTCAATTCGTTGCTTGTTCGTGTTAATAATTATTACATTTACTGTTTAGTACTGTATCAATATTTAAAGTCAATTAAAGAATAACAATTTGGTATGTCGTATGGATATGCAGTTTATTACACGAAAAACATTTGCTCATTTTTCATCAGGCTGCATGCTAAACAGCCATTTTCTGGCCTATTAGTCAGTTGGTGTTGAATTAGTCCGAAAAGGTGGCATTTATTACAGCCAGCAAGGTTAAATAGTTAAAAGGGTGCTCAACACATGTTAATTTTTGTCCTCTGTTGATTTGCGCCATTTTACCCATAATAAACCCGCTTTTCGCACTAGTGATGAAAATTACTATACAGGGCTTTTCAATTTATGTAAAATAACCATATTAATCGTGAAACTCAAATGAGCACAGAAAACCCGCTTTTCGCCATAGTGAAAAAATTACTATTTATACAGGGCTTTTCAAACAGTTTAAATAACAACATACCATACCTAACACGTATATTTAATTTGGAATGAATTAGTAATAGCGTGGCAGCAAAACATGGGGAACAGGCCACCCGACTGGCCATCGGCGCACCTCGACATCTCCCGTAGCTAGTAAGGGATGGGACGTTATTGAAGTTTTTGAGGATATCGGGCACGGGTGTCTTTATTTCATTGACTACCCACCTGATATCTGCCATTGTATAATTTTACCCACAGTTACCGAAGTTTCTATACAGTATCCAACCACAGTAGGTTAGCTTGCAGAGGATTGATTTGGGTTGCGGGTCCCTAGTGCTAGTGCAAGTAAATTTGTTTATAGCTTATAGCTTATAGCTTATAACTTATTTATTTTAAAGCTTATTAGCTTATTATTTTTATTTGTAAGAAAAATATTTATAATGATAATTAGGTAGATTATTTAATTAAAATTTTTTTTAGGGAAATAGGGAAATGAACGTTATTATAAGACTTTTTTATTTTGGTATTACAAATTCAGATGTATATTTTTAACTTGATTTGAGAGTTTATTGTTTTTATTAACTGACAAATGAGTTTTAAATATAGTAGTTTTCATCACTAGGAGCAAAAGTAGGTCTTTTTGGTGCGCAATCGTGTTTTAAAAACGAGGCGCAGCCGAGTTTTTAAAAACGATTAAGCATCAAAAAGACACTTTTGCTCCGAGTGATGAACAACGTTTTTTATCATAATGCGAAATTAAACTTTTGATCTTTAAAAATATGGAGTTGTATTTTCAAGGTTATATTTACAATGTAAGTAATATGCAGTGTTTCCATTTATGTTATTTACAAACAATGATATTTATAACGTTTGAATTTCAAAATTCTGCTCCTCAACATCAAGAAATCAATAATAATATACCTAGCAAACAGCTGACTTTTCAGTCCTAGGACCTAAAAAATTCTCCAGATGATTTTTCAGTTCTAGGACTAAAAAGAAACCCTTTTGGTACTATTGAGAGAACAAAAAACAGGCTGATTTCGTGCAGAATGATAAAAAAGAAATTACTATATTTCAACACGATTATGGTAATAAATTTTAGGATGCCAATGCAAACAGGACGTGTAATAAGGCAAATATGAATTAAGAATGAGTGTAGAATTGCTGTGTGAGGCTTTGTAAAACTTTTTACTATTTGAGACCAGCTGATTTTTTTTAGTCAGGATTTAAGCAACAAAAATATAAAAAAATCGATGGAAGAAGAGATATTTAAGAGATGTGTTTTTATAAATATTAACTTAATTTTTATTATGAAGAAATAATTAATGATTCTGAATTTCAGTGTTAAGAAGATTTTGCTTTTGTATGCAATTTAGATTATAATTTTTATTATATAGTTTAGAATATAAAATGTATAAACATAGTTTATGATAAGAATCAAATATATAATTAGTTTCATTATTACTGCATGGTGTATAAAAGTAGAAAGTGAAACATTAAAGCTGATCTTGCCTGCAGGACAAATTACTGGAACAAGTCTTTATGGGGAAATTTATTGGTAAAAATAGTAATTAATATTGAGGTCACACTGCTGAGGGTGTACCGGGGTGTACATAAATAGTTATATAATGTTGGGTTTAAATAGTACATTGCAGTAATTTAGGTTTTTACCCCCCTCCACTTTAGGTATTTTTAAATTATATCAACTGAATGTGTAAAAGTAATTGTCATAACTCTGATAGATTTTGTACCAAGCACATTAGATAACCAACTAAATTGTTAAATTCGTCACATGGAAAACTACAAACATTATTAGTGAGTGAATCTTATAAATTAGCTTCAGACTCTGTTAAAAAGATTATAGTTGGTTTGAATGGAAGTGATCAAATCTTTGCCTTAGAAATACAAATTGTTGAAAAAATAGGATCTGATTGTTTCGGAATATCTCTTAAGGGGTCCACACACTATCGAACACGTCCGTCGAGCTGTCGGTTCCAACGTCAGAACCAATGTCGCCAAACCCGTAGCCAGAAAAAAAAAATTGGGGGGGGGGTTTGAACTCCGCGGTTACGGGAAGTAACTTAACATCTAAACTTTCATTTTAACACAATTCTTAATATAAGTTTTAATATAATGTAATGTTAAAGTAATTTAGAAGTTTTAAATATTTAAATAGTACTTATAAAATTACAAAAATAGTACTAATTTATTATTAAATAACCCAGAAAACACAGCAGTAATCATTGAATGTACTAAATTCTTCTTTCTTCTTTTTAATTCAAACTTATCTCTGCTAAAGAGATATAATAATGACTAAACTAAAACGGATTAATGTTCAACACAATAAATATGACAATATTACTAGCTATAAACATATTTTCACTCAGTCCTTATAGTCTATAATAATAATTACGTCCATAAAAAATGAAAAACGTCGGAGTTTCTGCCTTTCCCTATGAATGGACATCAGTGCTATGCCGCTCATCACTCGCTTGACGGCTTTTGGCTTTTACCACAAGAATATTTATAATGAGAAATATTCAGTTTTCTTGCCCAAGGAGGTTACATTCAGATATTCTTATACTGGAGACAGCACACAATGCTAACATAGCGTGCCGCTGAATGCTCTGGAGTTCCAAATTGAACTACTGGCCGAAATGAACGAGTCAGCCAAGGAAGTCAAACCAATTGTGAATCAAGTCTTACTTTATCAGTCTCAAATTTACTTGTACAGTACATCTAATATCAGAGCAGCTTAAGTTAGTTGCACATAATAACGGAACAAAGAATTTTGGTCCACTTTTTACTGCAGAGTTGTCAACTAATTAATAGTCCGACTTATTCATAAAGTTGCAAAAAATAATGGTCAGGAAATAAAATTCGTTAGCGTAAATAAGTTATTTTAACTGTGGGAAACTAGGTCTTAAGCTATTGATAAAGCAATAAACATTAACAACTCTAAAATGATTCCTTTTGACTCACTGCAACGAAATAACGGTTTATAACCTAAACAAAAGAATGTGACAAATCAAATCACACTCCTTTATTGCGTGAGTGAGATAAACAGCAAGCACATAACATTATGTTATGTTGTGTTCTCGCTATAGATAACGATCTAAATAATTAATTGATCTACTCATTCATAGTTCCGAGAGAAGGTTCTAACAGCTTGTATGTAACTACCGTTAAAAAATAAAACGGTATTTCACTGTTACCAACCAATACCAACCCAACAACATATACCGGCAAGCCTTTTCGCCATCAATTTCAACAAAACAGTGATCTCTCCAGTAAGAACATAACCTCCTTGGTATTACCTAGTCAAATAAAGGTTAGGGCGAGAGCCGCCGATGCAGGAGCAGGCATTATTAAAAAAAGGTTTTCACTGTTTTGTTTTACCAACCTTACTGAGCATTAACGTCGCCGTAGACATGTAAGTCATTTTAACAGACTACACAAAGCTTTATGGAACTGTCACTACGAAAAACTGTAAACTGCACAGTACACATACGATTGGCGCGAATAATTTCTGATGAGTGGATTGACAGGCAAATGTTATGTCGAATTCCCTCTCATTCTTTGACATTCACTCTCTCCCGCGATCCCTATGTTATGGGGGTACACACAGCTGACTATAACTACGACTTTGCTTATGACTTTACCATTTCAATAAAACAAATAAGTAATTTTGTATTTCCTTTGGTTTTAAGTTTATTTTTTACCATCGTAAAATTTTCAAACGATGTCTTATGACAAAATTTTACACATTTTTTGTTGGGGTTGTTTTTTGGTGTCAAAATTTCGGAGGGGGGTTTCGACCCCCTGACCCCCCCATTTGCTACGGCCTTGAATGTCGGGCCCGACGTCGAACCCGACAGCTCGGGGGACATGTCAGGTTGGATGCTTTTATCCACAAAAAAATTTAAAAATATTAAATTTTCGTGAATTAAAAAAAAACTCGTTTGATTTTAAACATTCTGCTCAATAGAAGCCCTCCGTATTATTTTGCCCTAAAAAATGAGCTATAAACCATCAAGTTACGACCTTCCATCGAGGAAAGACAATGTTTTGTAATTAACATTGGTCTTATGAGGAAAGCAGGTAGAAACGCGTAATCTTTAGTAACTGGAGCCCCCTCGAATATGCCTAATTCCAAAGTTTAAGCAAAATCAACCTGCTGGATTTCGTGAAATCTTTTGCACATATCATGAAAAACATGGTCTCTTATGTTATAATGTGATGGTTAGAAACTTCATTAAAGAGTTAAGTTTTACCATTTACCATGAAAATTATTTTAAAAACATAAAAATAAAAAAAAATTATTTAAATATAGATAAAGAAGTTGATTACTATCTTTTAACTTTCCGAGGTATTTTGCCCTTCATGTGAGCTCGTTCGCTAAGCTCACTCACCGTTAGGTTAAGCTTGTTCGCTACGCTCACTCGCCGTAAGGTTTAGCTCGTTCACTGCGCTCACTCACCGTCAGGTCCAAGTCTATGATAACTGCAGTAAATATATCAAGACGTAATCAGATGTTTGGAAAATATTTCAATTTAATGTATCCATATGATAAAAATGCATCATGGATTTTCTTCATAATCTTAACATACAAACTTAACAGGTCAGTGGGACTTAGCCCTTAGGTTAAATACAAAACTAAATATGCCTATATGTTAATCGGGGCAAAGACGATTCCAACAAAACTAGAATCATTAAAATCTGTCTAGAATCATTAATATCTTGAGTTATAAATGGTGTAACAAACACGACTTTGTTTTAAAGATATAGATATTGACATCGCAAGGAGAGTGGAGGGAATGATTCGTGCAAAACACGTGTCTATATCGGCTCATTTATTACGTAGTTTTATTTTAAAGGGGATATATTCTCTATTGCTGTTCAGTTATCAACTGTCCATTTGTGTTAACAGCGATGTTTACAGTAATAGTATTTACTTTGCTTTCTCTACAGTTGAAGACCTATATAGTGTGGATAATTTTGTGACAGCGGGAGCCGAGTGTTCTGTTCTGCTCGTACGCCCATGCCGGGCGACGACAGCGGCGGGGGCGTGGTGGTTCCAAGGTCGCGAAGCGTATCACATAGAAAGGCAGGTTTACACCAGAGTTGATAACTAAAGGTTGCCAACTTTTATTGAAATCTATCTGTAAACGCATTGATATCTCTCTGTAACGATGCAACAGCAACTCACTAGATTGGCAACCCATTTTAGAGATTTACAACCGAAATTTCAGTTGCCAACTGGTTACCGCGAGTTGTCGGTAAAGATTAAAGAACAGAGTTGATATCTGAGGTTGCCACACACTAAAAAGAACTAAGATGGCTACACTGCTAAAAACTACATGAAGCGTCATAATGAGGTTATGGGTATTATTTTACTGCGAGAAAACTATCGGACTGTAAGACCGTACCGTCTCACAGATGTTTGTTACAACTACGCTACCAGAGAGCAGCCCCAAAATGTGTGTCGTTTTGACCGCATTCTTTAGGTGTGATGTCATTTTGGCTTGACACCCTCAGTCTCCTGTTGTGATACACGCACACCCTCTGTGTTATAGTACAATAATTGATGAGGAGATTAATTAAAAAATACAATCTACTGTGGTTTCGTAAAAAATACTCAGATTGTAAATAAACTTAGCTGGTCGATATTTTTTTAGGAGCTAAAAAAGAATATTATCTTCTTTCAAATAAATCGGCAATTACAATTTACATAATTTGGTAATGGATCGTGAACAAGTAAAAAAATTGTTATTTGGTTGACAACATTGATATATCTGGTTGACACCTCAGGTTTACAACTAGAGTTGTCTACTGAAGTTGGCAACATTTGGTCGTTAACCTTGGTGTAGGCCTAACAGCTTAAGACCGATTCCAACATGTTGGAGCAACCCACACCTACTCTTCTAAGCTTTTACGAAAAACTCAATATAATATTAAGTAAGTTGGAGCAAACTTCTAGCATAATAAACACGAAGTGGCCCGTGCACAAATTGCTCATTTTATGATTCTGTATGAGTGAAACTCACCTACAGTACGTGAATCTTGATTATGAAGTGACAGAGATCTATTTTTGTTTACTCTCTGGCTTTTAAAATTTATCTGAAGGTAATCAGCTGTTAAATTACAATTCACATTAAAGAACTTGCAATAAAAGTTGGTTTACATTTTAAAGCACCCTCTAGAAATAAATCAAAGGCGAGGGGGTGAAGCCCGAAACAATATGACCTTTTTAATTAAGATTCGTCACTGCGGTATATCCTAAGCTTTAAAATGACACCTCAATCTTAAAAATCGGTTCAGTAGGTCGAGGGAAAAAGGGACGTAACAGACGAAAACCTTATAGAAATAAGAAGATAGATTTGGTATGAGCAAAAAGATATTATAACATAAATTGAACTACGGTATGTCATAACACTATAGGTGATTTGAAAATACTATTAACCAATTACGTAACGAGAATTAAAAGCTGTCAGGACGAAACAAAGCGATTGACTAAAAATAGTGGGAAACCCAAATTCGTTCGACTTATATTTAGATCAGCCCTTGAAGAACCACCCTAATGTGGCCATTGCGCTAATGTTGGCCTTTGATTCTATGAAACTGTGAATTCTAGGAAACAGAAACAAAATTTTGAAATTTAACAATTAAACATTCAGTTAATATGGGGTAAGATTGTCTTAAAATTGCAACGGTGAGGTTCCCTTTATACCATTACTGACGTGACCACCTGATCTCCACCATGCAATCATGGCGGGTACCATTTCACTATTTAAAATGTGTTTAGTATAAAATACCACCTTCTTCTCTGTGATTGGTTATTCGTCAATGTATTTCAATCTTTTTCCCTTCCATAAAATGGAAGATTTCACAAGATTTTGAAAGTCATCAAAGTAATCATCATTTCATAGCCATCCAAAGTAATGGCACGCCTATCATTTAACAAAAGAAATAAATTTATAGAAAAGGAAGTCTGTGATTAGAAAAACACTTAAAGTAAAGGGGGTATGTTCTATACAGTATTTGTATTGTTTATTTTAAAACAAAATCAGCATTAGGGGTTTACCTAGTGATTTTGGAGATTTTACATAAAATATGTTTGTAAAGAATAGTTGTTATAATTGTCGATTTTAATATGCAAATTATTTGTGTAATTATGACTAACCAAGAAATTCCTTAAATAGAACAGAGATTTGAAGAACGTTAAAGATTTATCTGTACATATGGATTTATCTGTTGCACCAGCAAGCAAAAATTTGGGATTTATAATTCTATAAAGTAAGCATTTTACAAATAAACAAACACTTAATGAATTATACTATTCCTTGGTTAGGGCTAGATTAGAAACTTCATCTGTCATATGGAACCCAAAATACACAGCTTATCAGGAAGCAATCGAAAACATTTTAGGCTACCCGGTGCCTAATTTTAGTAGCAGAAATAGGCTCCTGTTTAATGTACCATATAACAACAGCACACGCTGATTAAAAATTCAAACGAATGAAGCATAGTTAAAATTTATTTAAACATGGTTGTCAGAATTCAGATATATTTCACGACTCATAAAATTTTTTTTAAATTTAATTGCAATCCTTTCTAAAAACAAAAACAAATTTGTTTAGTGACTGATTTTTAGTTCACATGGTTGTTCAATTTGTTATTGGTATTAGTCTGTTAATATATTGTTGAGTTTCTATACAGTTATAATTTTGCAGCATAGCCTTTGCAATTTATTTATTAACTGTTTGAATTTATTGATATTAATTAATTGTTCGTATTTATTAATCATAATTATGATTGTGGTAATTGTATTCAAAAAATGTATGGGAAGACTTATATTATTATCTTTGTACTAATGGTGTAGTTTTGTAGTGTTGCATACTAATACTATTCTCCAAATTTTTTTACATATATCGTTTTCCATCATGTAGGCCTAATACTAGAGGTTCGCCCGTCAAACATAACCGTCTCTAAATATGTTAAATTTATTTTTATTAACTTGTTTTATAATTGTAACCATGATTTGGAATACTACAATTACAATTACAATTACATACATTATATACTACAATTATACAATTACGTGTAAGACATTACAAAAGTGTAAAAACTGTTGTCTGCTTTGTTTATAAAATAAATTTTGATCAGCATTAGTGTTGAATTTAAATGTAAGAGATGGATCACCTGGAGCAGTAAACAAATTGACCAAAAATGTTTGAAAATGGCTTGAAAAGCGTTGTCTTTTATTTTTGTACACTAATACAAAATGGTGATTCAATGATTTCCCATCAACTAGAGACCAATAGAAATCTATAGGCTCCAAAATTATAGGCTCCAAAATAAGTCAAGTGCTTTTTTCTCTAGAAATGCAAATGGAATGAATTCTTTTTTATATAACATTGTGAAGAAGACATGGACTTTGTTCTGTGTGGCCTGAAAGTAATCTATCCAACATAAACTATTAATTATGATAGATAGTTGTGCTTCTATTTCATTTTTATTTTACTATTTTGAAGCTAGAAAATGAATGACAACACATAAATAGCACTCTCTAGCATGAGAGCGTAGAGCACATTCACATAAATAGGTAATTGGAAGAGGTTAGTATGTGGTGGGGCTAGAAGGTAGTATGTACAATTTATCCATAGTTTGGAGTCACTAAAAACAAACCATTTTTTCCACCGAGAGCCGTGTAATGTCTCGCGACATTACACGACTGCGTTAAGCCTAGGAATACATCCTTACTTGCAGTTTTACGTCCATATCGGCACCCCAAAAATAATTTAATATTTTCCATTTTGTAATTTGAAAATTTTTCCTTTCCTGAAAGAGAAAGGTGTCAATTATAATATTTTCAACCATTAAAAATCATTGATCCTAAAATTTAGCAATGTGCTTAATGTGCTAGGTACTCAGGATGAGCAGAGGGTAAAAGCAGATTAATCTCCCACAATGATTCAGCAGCAACAAGTCAATTAGAGAAGGCAGGTTGATTCCTTTACACAGTCTTCTATGTTCAAAGTTCAACTTGGGAACGTGCCGATCGAAAATAATTTTTTTTCTTCCCTAACGCCTTCAATGATTTTACACAAAATGTTTAACTCTCAAGTTCGACGGGGCTCTAGCAATTGCAGGCGCGCCACTGCACGGTTAAATTTGGAATTACTGTACATGTTTTATACACACATTTATAGATACGAAAAAAAATCATAAACTTGTAAACAAAGAAGAAATAACGTATTAGTTTAACTAGGAATACCTTCAAACATTCGCGTAATTTGATGAGCGAACTCAAATTGTAACAATTACGTACCGGCATGTTTATAAATTATAAAATTATTGTCATCATTATGATAATAACAAGTTTTAATGACCTTGGTATAAACAATTGATCAGACCTGTCAACCTGGCAAGATAACGATGTGGGAGTTTTCATAACCTTATCATTCAAAAATGGTGAGAATGCGTGAAATGCTGAAAAATACATAGTCTTTAGTAAAAAAAGTTGTTTTTATGTCATAATTACTAATGTTACTATCAACAATGTGTAAACATATCATCAATCTTGTAATTGCAAATAATTTTTTACATTAGTTTTGTGAGAAATTAGACGAAACAAATTAAATCTTCCAGGTAAACAAACAGGCTAAAAATAATACACACTGTACCATACTATCTTTAGCCCTGGATAGAATAGGCTATTGGAGGGTGATGTTCATACTCCCATTTTTAATGGAAAAGCTGATCACAGCACTTGACAATTAACCTGTCCAGGGCCATAGTGACATCTCCATAAAACAAGCAGAAGCTCTCTTATTGGTTCAGGTAACCGTGTTTTGTGAAAAACTTTACATATCAACCAATGGTAGAATCACTATCATCATATTATGGCATTCCAAAATAACCAATCGAGAAGGCTGCGTGAATTTTAGTGTCGTGTTTCTACCAAGAGTGCCTCTGTCAGGCTTAGTTTACGTGATTACAAACAGGTAGTTTTAGTTGCATTGTGCAACAATGATTTAATTTGCGGGTGCTTGGCGTGAGAGCATGAGTCGACGATCAAATGCGTGGGACTCGCGCATTTTGCGTGAGAGTTGACAGGTCTGAATTGATAGAAATGTTAAACTATCATTACTCAATGTAGCAGAAAACTTATCATTTGGTCACTTTTTGTTTTGAATAATCACCTGACCGGTAAAAAACAATGATCAAATTCCCTCCATCCCATACTCTAATACGAGGAAGGTTTGTATGTATGCTTGTATGTATGCTTGCAAAAGATTTCGAAAATCCCATACTCTAATACGAGGAAGGTTTGTATGTATGCTTGAAAACGGATCTCGAAAACGACTCTAACGATTTTCTTTAAACTTAGGAAATAACTTAGTTTCGGCTCTAAAAAACATTTATACTGTTCTCTCTATCCTAGGAAAAATCAAATTTAATTGTAATATCTAATAAAAATTTAAGAATTTTAACATTGGCCTTATAGTTTGCCATGGTAGCAACGAAAAAATAAGCTGATGTAAACAAGACAAATGGTAATGTATAGGTGCAGTCCAACGAGGTTAAATAGATATAGAGAGCTCACCAGATAGGGAAAAGTGTCCCTTTTTGACTGGTGCCATATTATCCACGATACCCTACGTTTCCTTGGTAACTAGTCCTTTGTTCACACTTTTCCAACAGTAATTTACCATTTTACCCACACCTATCCGACGTTTCTATGGTAACCAACTTCAGTAGCCTGCTCACAGACCATCAAAATGAAACTAATTTAAAGACAAACAACAAATAAACATATGTTTTTAAAATATCATCAGTGATTTTTGAAGCTTGTACCAATCATAATAGATAAAACTAATAACCAAGGAAACAAGGGGTGAAGGGTGGGATGGTTGCCAAGGAAACGGCAAGAATTATGGGTAAAATGGTGCTGATCAAAAAGGGACACAAAATTAACATGTGTCGAGCACTCTATATCTATTTAACCTCGTTGGTACAGCCACTTGCTACAGTAACAATATATAGGTTCTATAATAATGGTCAGTTACTAAGTGATAATATAATAAAAACAACTATCAGTTTTTAAATTTTACTTTCTGCTGGTGTCTGTGATTGTTTAGTGTAATATACAGAGTGTCCTGGAACTCTCTGTAACCCTTTTGTACATTTGTTCCTTGCAACGAAACAAGAAAAAAAAAACATCATACAAATAGGGGTCTACAAATCCATCGTTTAGCCGCTAACCACCATTTTGTTTTTTTCACGTAATAATTTTTATTTCCGTAACGGATGGTTGTATTCAGATCATATTTGGTATGAATCTTTATCATACTAATGTACATTTTCAGGAAAAAAAATAATTTTTTCACTGTGTATTTTTAAAACGGCGGCCATTTTTTATTTTCGAACTCAAATATCTCAAATTTGGTAAATTTCAAAAAGAATTTATTCTGTACAAAAAAGTTGCCAAATTTAATTATCTAACCAACGGTACGAAGTTTGTACAAATAACGGAGTTATTGTGATTTTTCTCCAAAAAAATCATTATAATTAATGCAAAAATCATGGCCATTTTCACAGAAAAATCGCAATAACTCCGTTATTCGTTATCAAATCCTTACATACTTGGTACCATTGGTTAGATAATTTAATTTAGCAACTTTTTTTACAAAGTAAATTTTTTTGAAATCTACTGAATTTGAGATATTTTAGTTTGAAAATTAAAAATGGCCGCCATTTTGAAAATACACAGTTGAAAAAAATAATTTTTTCCTGAAAATGTAAATTAGTATGATAAAGATTCATACCAAATATGAACTGAATACAACTATCCGTTACGGAAATAAAAATTATTACGTTAAAAAAACAAAATGCGGCTAGCGGCTTAAAGTTGGATTTTAGACCCCTATTTGTACAATGTTTTTTTTTTGCCTCGATGCAAGGAACAAATATACAAAGGGTTCCAGAGAGTTCCGGGACACCCTGTATATTAAAAAATAAAAGCAAATAAATTTTGCTGTGCGTTGAGAGTGGAATTTAATCATGATGAAACAAAATATTAATTAGCAATGATAAAAACAGCTGATGGTTACAGATATGATGCTTACTTTCGGCAATTTACGTTTAATTTTTCTAATTTTTTGATTCTCATGTCACTTCATAAGATTTTAAGATCTTTAATTGAGTAATTTTATTTTCAGTATTTGGTAGCAATGACAAGTGCATTGTTCATTCTGTGGAGTGAAAAGTGCATCACGTGAGGTAGAAAGTGTCTTTTGTTTATACACGCGTGGAGTCAAAAGTGTTTATCCATCAATCCAAAAGACACTTTTAACCTCGCACTTTTGCCTCCATCCCGTGCCGTGGATTGTGTCTATGCTCGATAATATGGAGGGAAAAGTGTCTATGCATATATCTATTGTTTTATATTTATAATATACTGTATACTTAGTTCCGTTTACATATTATATAATTTCTTGTACAACTAGTTTCGGCTCCTGTCAAGGTCATCATTAGCTCTAAATAGAAGGAAGTGACGTTTATTCAATTAATCCTACTTAATCTCAATTTATAAACAGTTTTCATTTATTGATACATTAATTAATCTATTAAAAAAATTTTGCGTTATTATAAATCAAGTTTAATAAATTAATGTTACATCATACTCAATTCAAAGAGACTGCACACAACATGGAGGTTTAGAATAATTAAGTGCATGTGGCCGGTTTGCTGGGCGGCCTGGGAGTTGTGACTATAATTCAATAGTTGATGTTGATTATTTGAGATGCTCCCAAGCGGGCCGCCAGTAGCATATACTCGCATTAACCGCTCCCCAGTCGAAGCTGCTTGGCTGCTTGATGGTTGGCCTAGATAAGGAATCTTCAATTTCATGTTAATTTGAATTAGCAATCCCTTACATACAATATATTTTTGTAAAAATAATATTCATTTTGAATTAATATGATATAATGAACATTAATTATATTTTCAGTGTATTTTTTAACCCGTAATAGTTTACAATTATTTTTCAACGTGTAGGCCTATAATAGTGTAGATTTTTAAATTGATATTTATTGTTACATTTATTTTTTTTACATTTTAATTTAAGTGTGCAGTTCATCAAAATATGTACCAGTTTCAGATAACACTTAATACCTTTCAAAACAAATAAAAACACCTGATATTTTTTTTAATATATCACAATAATCACCGTGCTCTTTGGTTGAGTTATCAACCCATGATATATGAAGTTTCAGTTCCCCTAAAACTAATTATTGTTTTATGACTATTACAATTCTAACCATACAAGCTCATAGAGAGTAGGCCCTACTAAGTTAAATATTTGGTTTTTTTTATAGAACAGTGGAGTTGGAAGTGGTAAGGACGGTAGGGACGGCCCGCCATATACTTGCTAACTTTCAGACTGTGTACTTCCTCTTAAATATTGTCATGACCTCACACAGTTTACAACTAAAACTTTTACGCATAATACACATATTTAAAAAAAAAACAATCTAAATCCACAATTCCCAGGCCACGTACCGTACTAAATTAACTAAACTTAAGAAACACTTCGGTTTTCACCCATTGTATTTTACAAAAAAACTAACCTTTCCAACACTTATTCTACTGATACTGTTTTACAAACAGTTTTAAATAAAATGCTAAGGTATCACGATTTCGACGTTGTTACACCAATTGACGATTCTACTCTACTGTTCGTATTCACGTTATTGCCAGCTTATATAAACAATCTCCCCCCGACACATTTCATTCTCCTCTATCGACTTAGACTATAAACAACAGAGAGCTTTCTATTAATACAACTATGGATGCATAACATGCTCTACCTGTACAATCAGCTGATGTCACTTCTACTACTAACAATCGTATAATAAAATTTGAAGAATATATTTTTTTTAAATAAAGTCCCATTCTGATAGTATTCTAATTTTGAAAATTCATCTTTATGATTTATTTTAATATTCTAGGATATTAAAATTGTCATTTGACCTATTTTCACAGTATCATATCGAAAAGCTGTAACAAAATTGTTTGGGGTAAGCCTTCTAGAATGGTAAGGTGTTCGGTTTGTGTAGTCCCCAACAAATAATCTTACTCCTTCATAAGTCTTCTTCAATTATATAAACAATATGATTATTTATTTGTTTCGTAATGAGTAGACCAATACCTCCCGTTCAGGGCCATCCCTCAGACAATAGACGCCATTAATCAAGACGGCCAGGGACTGTGTAACTGATCAACAAAGACTCTGACGTCACGGCAAACACAACCCGCCTACATTCGTTCCAATGTGTGTTGGCATTAGTATAATATTTAGAGCTTTCAAATTACTTTTCATTTTATTTATTAAATATTTTATAAATAATGATTAAATATGCTATTTTGTTTAATTTAAAATCTGCGCCATTTAGCATTCATAGTTTTATTATTAAGGTATTTTATGTGAACCTAGAAGGGTCATTGAACCCACAGTGTCTCCAAAAAGTTATTACTATTGGAACATTACATAAGACGTGCTAAAAATACATTTATACTTATCGACCGCCATTCCATGTTTAAAGGTATTGGTCAAGTTCCAAAGTAAATTAAAATCAGATTAATGTAAAAATATTAAAACGGAACGCATATATTCTTTGTTGTAACGAACTTAACCTACTGCTTAATATCATGCAAGTATTTTATATCTAGAAAAATACTGACCGAATAACGCTGATTTTATTTTTAAAAGGACATCCCTTAAAGTGTGAAGATAAAATACCTACAGAGCAAATATTATACAGTGTGTCCTTCGACCATTGGACAAAAAGTAACCAATTTATCCAGAAAGAACAAAATCTAGAAAATTTACAATACAACATAGGACCTACTCAATTTGTTTTCCATCTGCCTGCCTGTATGTGATTTTCACTGTATTCATTTTTATTTTTAATTGATTTGAGTTACGACATTGGAACTTGACACAAATGTTACATATATTTAAAATAGTTTTTAGTACAAATCACTTTCAAATATTTTATATGAATCAACAATGAACATTACAGGTGTAAAAGTAAGCCTACGACAGAAACGCAGCCCAGCACACAGTGTTAGTACACAGCTGGAGTTTGTTTCCATATAATCATGGCCGCAGGGCGACAGTGATCGTTTTGCCATCCAAACAGTGGAAAACAATTGGATTGTTGTTGACAGTGGGCGATTTGATCGATGATTGGGGAACATTGTATCTACATTTTGAGGCAAGATTTACTTAGTCTTCGAGAAAGTCATACTCTATGTTAGAAATATTTTATAAATACGGTATATGAGCTTCCAAAATAATGGTATGGTTTAAAATTTATTTTGTAAAATTAAAGAGAAATATGTATTTGCGAATTTTTCAAAACTCTGCCAGCCCCTTAACATCTGACGGAGTTTACAGCCAGTGATGAAAAATATAATGCGGCCTATGATATATGTTTAACAAATGTTTCCTTATTAATTTATTCAAAAAAGTTATTAATTATTTATGACTAAAGTCGTTTAATTTTAACGGGTTACTGTCCGTCAACTCGCATACATTATATATATAGAGAATCTATATTTGAGGTTCGAAACATCCGTTAAACTTTTACAAGTACATTTTGATATTTTCTTTCAGGTTCGAGCACTTCCTTTTTTTAATCAGCGTAATTGACAAACGAAATGTATATCATACAAGCATAAATGTTATTTTATGAGATAAACGGATATCATACTATCCACAAGAATTATCTTGTTATTATTACAAGAATATATGTTCTACATACATGTATATGTGTTCTATATGCTATATACATTTTCAATATGCATTACATATGGGTTAAACTATTTAAAAATAAGACAAATTAACAAAGTTTGTCTTCTTTATTCTTATATCAACAACATACATAAAACACAAAAAATTTAGGAAAATAGGCCTACTAAACTTTTTACCTTACCACTCGATTTTAGTTTTTCTTTTTGATTTCCTTTTCCCTAATTTCAACACAAGAAGGGATCAAACTTTCATTATATTACATTATATTTACCAAAATATGAACATGAATTTATACGAATGCTAAAGATTTATTCATCTTAGGAATAAAATAAAGCATTTGTCAATAAAAATGTTCATGTAGAATATGATTGCAGTTACCGATTTTTCAGGAAAATTTATGGTCATTTGAAAAAAAGTTTAATTAAATTGTCTAGCCTAATTAACTTTATATTAGAAATTTATTTACAATGAACTTATCCCAATGGTATTGTTTCTCTTGTCTGACTACTGTTACTTTGATCGAATTTCTTTGTTAGAGAATCGGGAATTCGCGTTATTCGAATAAGTAGCACAAAACTTTATTGGTTGTTTACAGAGCCAATTTACTTTTGCTAGTTACGTAAGCAGCTGTTAAAAATATTACTAATATTAAACTGTTAACTAATATTAAAAAGTAACATTTCTCATAGAAATTTGATTACTTAAAATATGTTTTTTAATTATTCATTTTTCATATTTTATCTTACTACGTGTATACACATTTATAAAATTTAGTTATGTTAAAAAAACATATTATACTCTCATAATAAATATACTCATTAAATACAACCATTTGATTTGTAGTTTTAAAAAGTAATCAACGTTGGTGTATAAACGTTAACTTCGTAAAATCTTGCCAGTTTGAGTAAAGAATGAAAACAAAGCAGTAAATCCTTCAGTACAGAGTTAATTTCCTGAGCGCAATAACTTTGTCAGAAGAAGACAAATTTTTATCATTGATTTTACGTTTACGAGTTCTTGGTTTTCATGAACTTTTTTTGTCTGAAATAAATTAAATAACATTTTCAAAAGTACCATCCTCAAATTGCAATATAAATATTGACATTGGTCGGGAATGTTGTTTTCGTAAAGAATTCCTTTTTTCATTTTTTTCGGTACTTAAAAATTATTTGAAAAGCTTTCTGTTAAATTTTTTATACACAGATAAAGAGCGTATTTATAACTTTCTTTATTATAAAAATAAATATTGTAAAAAAATTTGAATATTCATCGTACAATACATATTACATGCAATACATATTATTAGTGTAATTATATACTTATATTTGTACTTACCTTGAGAAACATATGTTTGAAAAAAGAAAAACCTATTGATACTGAATTTAGCAGCTAAGGTCAATCATAGCAGCCATTACAATTTACATTTTTTATAAACACGTTTCAGTATGTTTCTTACTTTACTAGCTTTTGAGATATTTTCGAAATTAAAATCGTAATCCAAGAAATACTCTCCGCAATTGAGTATATATAATTTATGTATGATAAAAAGTGAAAAAAACATTGGGTCTGAAAGAAAATTAAATTTGTTTGTTAAAGAACGCCAAATAAAAATAGATTGATCGAAACTAACAAAAATAAAACCACGTTAAAACTTGGTGACTATAATTTAAACTCTCTTTAGTTAATATGTTTTAAATGTGGCCATAAATAGTTAACATGTATAAGGAGAACCGTCAAACCAGTTAATTTAATATTCCAATTTTCCAATGAAACAAGCGAGGTAGGGCTACCTATTTTCGAGTATACCTAAAACCAAATAATTAAATAAAGACATAATAAATATCTTTATTTTGCCAAATCAAACATATAATTTAGTGACTGAATCATAAACACATAATCATAACATTGTACCAAAACTGTTTGAGTAAATTAATATACAAATTACATTACAATTTATTCTTAAAAATAGTGAATATTAACATACTAACGCTTGGATATAATAATTATATTACTGAAACAATTAATTAAGTTTCATTCTAAATACTGGCAAAATAAATAGGGGTCCCCTAGGACAACCGGAATTAGGATCTCCATCACATGCTGAAAGCATAAAAAATATCTGGTCATCGACAGTATCAGACTCTCTTTTTCTTAAATCACAAATAAACCCACAAGTATTGATTCTGTAATTGTTATTTTTTAAATTCAATTTAAATTCAAATATTATCAGAATACAAGATGATGGTCTGTCTATAAGACATATAAGAAATATAACTATACTAGCTGTTGCCCGTCACTGCTTCGCCCGTGATGAATTTGTTTTTTAATCTCTTTTAAGACCTACGAAATCTTCTTCATTAAGATATTTAGATATTTGTTTATATTGCTTTCGTTGTTGTTATAGATTAAGATTAATACATTGAAATAGTGTGAGTGGGTCACCTATGATCAAAGAGGAACGATCATGTCAAATATTAACTCCGTAGTCCGTAGAGTAATTATTAAGTCCAGTGGGGTGGATCCCTAAAGGGTTTCAAAAACTATATTTCCAAAACCGTTTCTTGGTGACTTCCTATGAGCAAAGAGGAAAATCCATGTTAAATATTAACCCCGTAGGTCATAGAGTAGTTTTTAAGCCCTGAGGGGCGGAGCCCTTAAGGAGTTCAAAAACTATATATGCAAATCCGTTTCTTGGTACCTTTGAGTAAAGAGAAATGTCCTCGTCAAATTTTAATCCGTAGGATTTATGGTAACCTAAAGGTTCCGTGGGGCGGAGCCCTAAAGTAAATTAGCAAAATCGTTTCTTAGTGAATGCATATGACCAAAGAGGAACATCAATGTCAAATATCAATGTCTAAAGGACTTAAAAAACTATATTACCAAAACCGTATTTGTTCAATTTAGGGGCCTATATACAGTAATAAATGAAGCAAATCACACCCCATTAGTTTAATGATTTACTTCCCTTATCGTACCTTTTAAATATTTGTATTTTAACTCGCATGTCATTTCCTTTATGTTTTATACATAGACATTTGTATATGTTTATAACATTCTTTACACTTGTTTTGAATATAACTCCATCTCATCTCTCTTTTCAATGTCTTAATTTCTTTTTAATAGTTTACTTCAGATCTTTCGAGTAGTTTTATTGGTTCTCCTCCAGTATTTAGTATCTTAGTGAATAGCTATGAGCAAAGATGACTGTCTTTGAAAAAAATTAACCCTGTAGGCTCTATAATTTTGAGGTTATTTGGGACAGAGCCGTGAAGGAAATGTGTAAACCACATTTTATTGAGCACCTATGACCAAAGAGATTACTCCAAATTTCAACCCCGCAGGCCCTATGGTTTATAGATTCATTATTTCTTTCAATTCGTATTGTAATTGGCCATAATTGTAACATTATATTGAAATTTCGCAGACATGTGGGGTTGAGCCCTGAAGGGATTTTTGTGAAAGCGTTTTTTAGAGAGCACTTATGAGCTTAAAGAGGAAGGCCCATGCCAAAATTCAACCCTGTAGGCCCCAAAAGTAATTTTGAACTCCCGTGGGGCGAAACCCTAAAGATTCTTTACAAATGCGGTTCCTAGCGAGCACCTATGAACAAAGTGTATCTTCCATTTCAAATTTTAACCCCTTAGGGCATCTGGCTTTTCATATTCGTTGTTCCCTAAATTCATATTTAAAATTGGCCATAAAAATAACATTAGACCAAAATTGAAATCATGTGTGGCAGAGCCCTGATAGAATTTTGCAAAACAGTTTCGTAGTGGGCACGTACATATGAGCAAAGAAGTCAGAGAACGTCCACGTCAAATTTCATCATCATAGATCCTATAGTTTTTCAGATTCGTTGTTTCCAAGATTCGAACTAAAAATTAGCTATGAATAACATTAGATAGAAATTTTGAAGTCCTATGGGGTAGAAACCTGAAGGAATTTTGCAAAACCGTTTCTTAGTGAGCATTTTTTAATACAGAGGAACGTCCATGGCAAATTTCAACGCCCTATACAATATGATTATAAAGATTCGATGATACTGAGTGAGTGGTATTTGACAAAGTAGATTAAACCTAACCTAACCTTAACTCTAACTAATAAACATGTTTACACCAGTTAAATTGTTTACATAGATAAAAATATTGTCATAGTGTTACATCATCCTTTAAATGTATTATTTCACTAACAGCTGATAGCTTTTAATCTTCAACAGCTAATTCAAATCTTTGAAGTCGTGTGGGGCGGAGCTCTGAAGGAATTTCGCAAAACCATTTCTTAATGAGCACCTATAGGCAAAGAGGAACTTCCATTCCAAATTTTAACCCTGTAGGTCCTTTAGTTTTGGAGATTCGTTGTTTCCTAGATTCGTATTTTAAGTGCTCCATAAGAATAACATTGTAAAGAAATTTTCAGGTTGTGTTGGGTGGAGCCCTGCAGGAATCTCGTAAAACCGTTTCTTAGCATCAATGGGTAAAAAGAAACATCTATACCAAATTTCAATCCTGTATGCTCTCTACTTTTGGATATTCGTTGATGCTTTGGTTTGTATTAAAAATCCCCCATAAGAATAACATTGTAAGGAAATTTTCAAGTCGTGCGGGGCGGAGCTCTGACAGAATTTTGCAAAACCGTTTCTTATTGAGCGTTTTTTTGCAAAGATGAACGTACATACCAAGTTTTAACCCTCTAGGCCTTATAGTTTTGGAGATACTCTGATACGTGAGTGAGTGGTATTTGACAAATATATGGTAGATTTCTGAGGATATTGATGATGTTAGTGCACTTTTGAAGGAGAAAGCTGATAGAAGTAAGTGGTTGTGGCAAAACACTTTGATGGGAGGAGATTGATTAGTTCTGAAGGCAACAAAGAAAGTCTGCTACTTTGAGTATTTTATATAGGAAAATATCTTTACAGGACTAATTACTCATTTAGTAAATAGCAGGAAATGTTTTTTTTTTTTTTTTTTTTTTTTTTTCTTTAACAAAAACATAGTTTTAGAAGACATATTTTGTTTTTGGAAAATAAATTGTGTTTTAAATTATTTCAATGATTCTTCTAATTAAGTTATTTTTGAATATTTATTTATTGATTCTAGGGTTTTATGCAAACGTACATTAATAGAATTTTAATATATACTTAATTAAATAGCAATAATTTTCCTGGCTGTAATTATAAGACTATTAATTTTTAAAGTCTGTTAAATGTGATACTATTTTGATTCTTTCATTTTTGTTCTATGGATTTAATTATCAGTAAATTCCTGGTTCAAATATTTCAATATGTGTGGTTTACTTTAAATATAACCCTTCAATTATATGTTTATGTGTATTATATATGTGTCTTATACTCTAATCCGAGAAAGGTATATATGTATGCATGCAAGGGAATTTTCAACCCATGTGAGAACCCATAAATGTAACATTGGGCTTTGTATTAGAAATAGCAATTACAACAAATAAACAAAAACAGGAAAACCAGTTGACCTAATTAAACGATTACCACTGTATTCTTACCACTGTATCTACTACTTCACTACTACTCATCAAACTTCATATCCTTTTCTTGATCATACTTCAATTTAACCTCAGACTTAAAACAAAATTTGATGAGTTTGGACCGCTTTCTTAAAAAGTATTTATGTGCATTTAGTACAAAACTCTTTGACAAAATATCTCTGGCGTATATATGAGCATAAAAAAGTATTTTCGTCTAAAAACACAGGTACCTAACGAATGAACTTCATTTTCATGAATCTAACCATTAGCTTTATCCACTAAAAACTAATAATTAATGTAGATCTGACTCCACAATATTTTCTTAATCAAACCTTTTCAATCACTTTTTTCTAGTAATCCGTCACTTGTAGCTGTCCACTATTGTAGAGAGAGGCCATTGTTGACGGTCATTGTTGCTGTAGCATCACAGCCGTCGGGCTACGTGAATCAGTCCAGTTGACATGCTGACATACACCAGCACAAGGAGTGACAAGGAGTAAAATACTTATACAAGCCTGTTCCGAAATAAATTGTAAATGACGTCTCACTTATAACGGATTTTTTTAATATCGTAAATAAAGAAAAATATGTGTTAGGTCTAATTCATTTTGTCATGATTTGAAATTTTAGAGTTTATTGGGTAATAATATTAATATTTAGTGTAACCTTTAGAGACAAAACTATTTCTCAGTACAAGATTAAAATCGAAAGAAAGGGTTATTTTACAATTGGATTACCGGATCAAAGAGTAGTGAAATCCTCATACGTGCGTGTTGGTGCCTAGTGTATTATTGAAACCCGATTTCAATGGCGAATGATAACTTTCAAAGTAAGATTTCGATCAACTTCAAACTTTTATTGTTTAACTTTTAGATGTATTTTCGTTATTGAAGTTTTTGTTTTTCGTTATTCAAAACTGATGAACACTAATTTAATTCACCATAATGAATTCACTGGAGGCTGTTTTAGTAGTGCTTGAGTTGTTTGTTTTAACCAACATCGATGCGTCAGGCATAGAGCAAAGATTTGCAATCTATTTCTTGCCCACTATGATACTACTCTAAATTAAATTTGTTATCGCACAAATATGTAAAAAAAAGGCCATAATTCTAGATTTTGTATTACCTAATAACAATAAAAAGATGTTTTCATTGGGTGATAATAATAATATAAGTTGTAATGATTCAGTTCAAAAGCAAAAACAATAGTTTAAAGAACGGTCAATTGACAAATACAAAAGTAGACGAACGTCAGAATAGAAATAAGATTTGAATTTGTAAGAACTAAACAGTTTTGGCACAGGTTATTTGGTTATGCTAACGTACTGTTTATTTTCTTATACTAATTTCAAGGGTTGATAAAATGAGTAAGAGCCTAAACTATATTTAAATTTTTTATTACAATTCACTGAAACAAAAAAATACCTTAAACACTATATTTTACAACAGTAGTGTGGTTTTGCCGGTGCTGGGACAAGTCAAGGTCATGCGGTTCGAACTGGCAGGTGTGGGTAGTAATTGGGGGGTGGGGGTGACAGTGATGGATGGGTTTGGGAAGTGGGTCAAGGTCATTCGGAGGGAGTTTTAAAAAAGTGGGAGCCGCAGGGGCTCGGTGGGGAGGGGGGTGGGGCGGCGCCGGGCCGCGGGAGGTTTTCGTTTATTTTTAAAATTAAATTAAAATAATAGTTGCATGATAGGAGAGCTCCTAGGTGTTTACAGTGCGAGTCGATATAGTAGAATGAGACATGTGTCCAAGGAAGAACGATCATATAAACCCGGTAATATAGTGAATAAGAATAATTGGACAGCGTCGTCAATAGGTGTAACAAGATTGAAATGTTGATACTGCAGCATGTCAGTTAAGACAGCGTGCAAAACAGTATCAGTACAGTATGCAGTGTTGCACAGGCCAGGTTTTGCAAAGTACAACGGGTGAAAACTGTAGTATTTCTTAAGCTTAGCCAATGTAGTACGCGGTTTAGAAACTGTGGAGTTAGATTGTTTCTGTAAAATATGTTTTGTGCGTAAAAGTTTTAGTTGTAAAGAGTGCGAAGCCATGATAATACACGGAGGGGAGATGTGTACTCTCCGACAATCGGCGAGTATATGACCGGCGCCCGCGAGTGTGTCTGAATATATAGAGACTAATTAGCATAATAAGTGCAAACATATGTTAGAGTAAAAAAGCGTAAGTAAAAAAAAAAAGTGTTAGACTAGGTGTTAGAGACTTGCGGATAGTTGTTCACTGTTGCCCTATCGCCACTATAATGACGCGCGCGCGGTACCGATGCCCGTTTTATGGGGGGTTGTGTGGCCCCCCCCCCCCCCAACCCCTCCCCCTGAGAGGATGACATAAAAGAACAGAACTTCGGAGAGCTCAGTTATTTGTCGGGCGGTGCCGCGAAAGGTTGTAGCAGGGGGAAACATATAGGCAAAGAAAAGTACTGGTAGCCGCAGAAGTTAATTAATTATTCAGGTGCAGGATTGCAAGTAATGTTCCGTGCACGAATAAGTAGGAATAGAATTGTTAATTGTACAGGTAAATCTTGTACTGTAGCAATAACTATAAAATTAGACGGTTGTAAAGTGTATGACCTGCTAATGTGCAAGAAATATCCCGTGCACGACTAAGTGGGATCACAATTGCCAATTGGACAGGTAAATCTTGTATTGTAGCAACAAGTATAATAGTAGACCGTTGTAAGGTGCATCACCTGCAGGTGTGCAGGAAATGTCCCGTGCATAAATATAGAGACTAATTAGCATATTAAGTGCAAACACATTTTAGAGTAACAAGCGTTAGTTGTAAAAGCGCCAGAGACTTACGGATAGTTCCTCACCCGACCGATTCCGCCACCGAAATGGCGCGCGCGCGGCAGCAACCCCCCTTTTTATGCGATCGATGAGTCACGTGCGACGCCCCTCCAACCCCCTCCCCGAGAAAACCGCATAAAAGAGCGAGGTTCGGGAGAGCTCGGTTATTTGTCAGTCGGCTGCGGCTACGGTCACAAGAGTCAGAGGAAGAGACGGATAGTTTAAAAAAGTACTGGTGATCGCGGAAGTTAATTAATTATTCAGTTGTAGGATTGCAAGTATTGCTCTGTGGATAATCAAGTGGGGGGACCACAACTGTGATTGAACAGGTAACCATTGTAGTATAGCAATAATTTTAATATTAAACGGTTGTAAAGTGTATAAGCTGCAGGTGTGCAAGAAATGTCTCTCGTACTGTAGCAATAATTATAATAGTAGACGGTCAGCAAGTGTATTACCTGCAGGTGTGCAAGAAATGTCTTGTGTAATGTAGCAATAAGTATATGATTGTAAGGTGTATTACCTGCAGACATGCAGGAAACATAGCGTGCACTATTGCACAGGTAAATCCCGTAGTGTAGCACTAATTATATTAATATGACCGAGAAGTAGCGGTTAGAGTTTAAGTGTTGTTAAAGTAAGAGAGTAATTTGCATATTAAGGAGGAAACAGGTGTGTAAGAATGGAACCTGCAATTAATCAGTGTCAGTTTCCTGCACACGATGTTAATTAGCATATTTTAGTTAAAAAAAAAAAAAAACTCGACACGAAAATAAAATTAAGATATATAAAATAACTGATGTAGTGTTAAGAAATAGTGTAAAAATAATAAAAATGTTAAAATAAATAGTGTGTTAAAGTACTATGTGGTATGAACTCACGGATTGGTTGTTTACCGTTGGGGTGTCAGCTCCCTATATGGGATGCGCGCGAGCTTCCCGTCGTTTATATACATGCGGATGGTTACTCATGCATGACCCCCCCCCCCCCCCCCGACCGGACCGGAAACCGGAAGCCCCCCCCCCGCCCCCTCCCACAGGCTGCGTGTACCGGCGATTAATTTCCGTTGGAACTATAATTAAGCGGCGGAAGAGGGCAGATAACAAACTGCGATAGTTATGCTGTCACGCACGCGACGGGGAAAGCTGCGCATGTAGCTGTCAGCGGATGTACTTGTCAGCGGATGTAATTAGATGTTATCTAATGCTAATTAAGAGGCACAAGGCTCCACCTGCGTTAGGGGCGACCCACATGTAACAAAGTACATCCGTTGGGGATTTTCCACTGACCTTACTGGAAAGTTCCGCGCCCCTCAAACCCCTCCAGGCCCCCACCACTTTGTGAGCCGAGAACCTCTTTGGCGACTATTGCTGAGTTAGTTCGGAACAATTCGTCGGACGCGATGGTTGTTCCGAACTCAGAGGGCAACTCAAATGTATAAGCGGCCGATATATATTTGAGTTACTCTTGTTGTTAGGCTATTATTATTTAATATTAGTTGTGTGTGTGTGTGTGTGTGTCTATGGTTTTATGTAAAGTGTTATTTGGTTTTAGTCTTAAGATGTGTTAGTTTTAAGGTTTAACTTGCGCATTGCGATGTTAGCATTAAGGTGTGTTATGGTATTATTTATGTTTAAAAAATGTGTTTTTAATTTTAAGTATTGGTTTATGCTGTGTGTGTGTGTGTGTGTGTGTGTGTGTGTGTGTGTGTGTGTGTGTGTGTGTGTGTGTATCTATGTCTGTGTTTGTTTATCTGTGTACTAATAATTTTTTACATTTCACAGCTAGCTGTTAGGATGGGTAGATTAAATTTAAATTTAAATGTAACTTTAAGAAGTTCGATTGAACTTCATTAAATATGGGTGGGACATGCGCGTTGTGCCTTAGGTAGCGCATATTTTTATTGTTTTTGATTTTTGTTTTTAATTTTGGTCAGGCAAAAATATGATTGGGTGGGTTTAGATTAAGGGTGGGAGGTTAGAGTTGCGTCTTGCATTACCTGTTCCAGAGTCCCCATTGTAAAATTGGAATGGTCAAGTCCAGTGCCCAGGCCCGAGGCTGGCCGCCCGTATCACAGACTACCAAACTGGATCGCCACGTGCGTGCGGGCCAAAAATCGGGATCCCTAGCAAGACGTAACTTTTTGGGTTGGGATTGGGAGTGTTTGAGGAACACAGGGTGGTGGAGACGGTTCTGGCCGCCTCCATCACCTTGGATCATTATTATTTTTTGGTGACCTTGACCTCAATTCACTCATGCATAACCCCCCCCCCCCCGCCCCCGCCCCCCGCCCCCGCCCCCGCCCCCCGCCCCCCGCCCCCGCCCCCGCCCCCGCCCCCGCCCCCGCCCCCGCCCCCCCCCGCCCCCGCCCCCGCCCCCGCCCCCCCCCCCCCCCGCCAGCCAAGTGCTAACAAATTTTCTTATAACTTGAGAACGGTTTGCCGGAATAGGGCAAGCGATACATCATTGGAAAGCTCTAATTAAGAGTAATATTGTGATAAAGACAGAATTAAATTATTTTGTTTTAATAAAAATTTATAGGAAGGTTTGTAATTGAAGTTATGGCATGGATAGAAATTGAAAGATTAGTAAACATAGCATCTCCAATTTTAGTTGATGATAGACCCACCTTTGGTGTATATTGGTGTAACAGTGATCTGTTATGGCTATGGGCGGAGGTATATGTGGAGTATTTGCAATTGGAAGAAAAAATATAGGCTTTAATCATTACTTTTCAGCTTAAGTCTTAACCTATTATTTTTAACATCTCACTAAAAATCTTACCGTCCCCCACTACAACTGGGAGGCTATAAAAAGGGAGCAGTAGAGAAGCATTTCATTTCGCTGCCAAATTTCAAAGAGTAAACATCAACAAGATGTATCAATGTGAAATTTGCTTAGAAACTTTTCATGATAATATTCTACTAGAAATACACAAAGAGTTATCCCATAATAATAATGAAGATGTAACAGAAACCAAATATGAAGATTTAAAACTATATGGAGAAGAACAACAAGAAGAACATCAAGAAGAAGAACAAGAAGAAGAAAAAGAAGAAGAACAAGAAGAAGAACCATTAGCAGGACCATCTAATGCTATACCGAGTGTAAAAGTATTTGCTTTAGCAGGTAGAGTAGTAATGCATCACAAAATTCAAAATGAAGAAAAATTGGAATTAGAGCAGTTTCTTAAAGAAGCAAGAAAAATTGTCAGTAAAACTATAAAAGAAGAACTACAAAGATTAAACTTTATTAAATTTGGCATATTATTAAAAGCGTTGTTTATTAATGTAGAAGAAGAAATGTCACCCAGAGGATTTATAACAAAAAACCAGACAATTATGGCTACTTCAAATATTGAGTCAATAGTTGAAAAGAGTTTTGATGAAATTTTAACTAAAATTCAAGAACATGAAGGGAGAGGATCAGGTTGGAGTTTGTTTAGTATTGAGGGCATGGATTTAAGAGTTCACAAACATGGATATGGGCTAATGGGCAGCAGTTACATTCAGCTGCCAAAGAAAATACGGGATACAAAATCGTGTATAAATGTAAAAAATGAAGATACAGAATGTTTTCGATATGCAATGACGTCAAAATTTGTACCACCTATACATGCAGAAAGACCTAGCCAAGAATATGAGAACCAAAGATATAGGTACAATTTCCAAGGGTTGTCGTACCCAGTAGCATTGAAGGATATTACAAAATTTGAAAAACAAAACTGTGGAACATCTGTCAATGTGTTTGGTTTGGATAGTTCAAATAAAGTATATCCTCTGAAGGTTGTAAAGAATGAGCTGGCAGATCACACGGATTTATTGCTAATTACGAATGGTGATGTGTCACACTATGTATGGATTAAACAATTTGAAAAGCTTGTTAGTAAACAACTATCCAAACATGAACATAAAAAAATAATCTGCAAACGATGTTTTAATTTTAAAGAAGAAAGAAATGCACACCGTGGATGGTTACAAGAACATCAGAAGCTATGTAACAACAACTATGAAGCCAAAATAATGTTACCATCACCAGATAAGGCTGAGCTAAAATTTGAGAAGATATCTCATCAGTACCGTATCCCTATCGTTGTATATGCAGATTTTGAATCTACACTTGTTCCTATTGAAAATAATAATGATGGAGCCAAGAAAAGTGTTAAGTATCAAGTACATGATCCTAACAGTTTTTGTTTATTAATTAAATCTACACTGTCAGAAGATCATTTAAATAAATATGATCTAACATCAAAACCTGTCATATATCGTGGGGAAAGTGCTTCAAAAATATTTCTTGACCGCTTATATGCCATAGCAGAAAATGTACAAAGAATGTACAGTGATATTGTACCAATGATACCCATGGATGAAGAAGAAGAGATTCAATATGAAAATTCAACCAATTGTTATTTATGTAAAAATGAATATACTATGGAAAATCACAAGGTACGTGATCACGACCATCTAACAGGATATTATAGAGGTGCCGCATGTAACAGATGTAATATTAACTATCAAATTCGCAACTTCATACCCGTAATTTTGCATAACCTAAGTGGTTATGATTCACATTTTATTATACCAGAATTGGGACGAGATGATGGAAAAATTGATGTGATAGCGGAAACCACTGAAAAGTTTATTAGTTTTAGTAAAACGGTTGGAAATATGAAGTTACGTTTTCTGGACTCTTACCGTTTTATGTCATCTAGCTTAAGTAAACTCACTGAAAACTTGAAAAAAGAAAATTTTATAGAAACAATGAAGATTGTAAGTAGAGATAAATTGGATTTGGTTCTCCGCAAAGGTGTTTTTCCCTATGATTACATCGATTGTTTGGAAAAATTTGAAGAAACATCACTTCCGCCAAGAGAAGCCTTCAAGAGTAAGTTGTATGAAGAGGACATCAGTGAAGAGGACTATCAACATGCTTGTAAAGTGTGGAATGAACTAGGAATGACAACATTGGGAGAATATTCCGACTTTTATGTGAAATTAGATGTGACTTTACTTTGTGATATAATGGAAGAATTTAGAGATACCTGTTTTGAAGCATATGGATTGGACCCACTTCATTCTTATACATCGCCTGGACTAGCATGGCAAGCTATGTTGAAAGAAACAAACTGTAGACTTGAACTTATTACAGATATAGATATGGTTTTGATGATAGAGTCAGGTGTTCGTGGAGGATTGACGCAAAGTGTAACCAGACATGTAAAAGCTAACAACAAATATCTCCCAAACTTTGATACATCACAACCAACAACATTCTTAGGTTATTTTGACGCAAATAACCTATATGGATGGGCTATGTCAAATCCTCTTCCATATGGTAATTTCAAGTGGGCGAACCCTGATTCGATCGGCAATATAATGGACATACCCAAATACGGAGATACTGGATACATTTTGGACGTCGACTTTCAATATCCTGAACAGCTGCATGATCACCACTACGATTTACCACTATTGCCAAAGACGGAAATATCTCCAACTGGTAGATGGCCCAAATTAATGATGACGTTAACCAACAAGTCGAGATATGTAGCTCATTATTGGACAATACAGCAAGCAATAGAAATGGGATTAAAAATAATAAGAATCAATAGAGCAATACAATTCAATCAATCTTGTTGGTTAAAACCATACATCGACAACAACACAAAAAGAAGGAGTGCAGCAACATCCGCTTTTCAAAAGGACTTTTTCAAATTAATGAATAATTCAATATTTGGCAAAACATTGGAAAACAAAAGAAAACATAAAGATGTAAAATTAGTTAGCGATCCGGCGAAATTGCAAAAATTAGTACAAAAACCAAACTTTGGAACAAGTGTAATTATTAACGAGAATCTTGTAGCTGTTACAATGGACAAAATCTCAGTTACAATGGATCGTCCTCTATATGTGGGAATGTCTATCTTGGATATTTCTAAAACCCACATGTATGACTTTCATTACAACAAGATGGTGAAGTTTTATGGAAGAGAAAACATCGGGATAGCATATATGGATACAGATGCTTTCATTTATTGGATAAGAACAGAAGACATGTATGAAGATCTACGTACTTTTGTATATACTACTGACTTTGACTTTTCAGATTATCCTAAAGATCATCCCAACTATGACTACGATAGAAATAAAAAGGTGTTGGGCAAGTTTAAAGACGAAACAAATGGTGTACCAATGGAAGAAGTTGTCGCTTTAATGTCCAAACTGTACTCATTCCAACTGTACATCAGTGAAAAGGATGAACATCAAGTGGTGAAGAAAGCCAAAGGCATCAAGACTTCATATCTAAAGAAGAAAGTGCAGTTTGAACATTATAAAAGATGTTTATTTGAAAATGTGGAAACAACCGCAACATTTAACACCATCAGAAGCTACAACCATATACTGTATAGTGTAAAGCAAACAAAGTGGGCATTAAGTTATAAGGATGATAAACGCTACATTCTTGAAAATAACATCAACACATTGCCATTCGGCCACTATTCCCTAATCCCTATTGATCAGTAAACCTTTTCTTCGTCCTTTACCTTCTTCCTTTTTCCTTTCGTAAAGAAGAGGGGACATGACAAGCCCAATGTCATGTTCCCTCTTTTTTACACAAACGTAAAATGGCCTTGACCTATATCCTAACCGTATATAAAAGAGGATAAACCATTCTAGAGATTAGTACCTTTACAAGCGATGTGGAAGACACAACTGAAGATGGAAGACTTAAAAAATAAAATTGTAAACGAACTTCATAAGCCGGCAAGAAGAAAATTTCCTAGAAGAAGAACAGTTATAAAAGGAATGAATGATCTTTTCCAAGCCGATCTCATTGAAATGATACCACATAGTAAGTTGAATAAAGGATTCAAATACATTTTAGCGATTATAGACTGTTTTACTAAAGTGGCTGATGCCTTACCGCTAAAGGACAAGACTGGTAAAAGTGTTACGAAAGCTATGGAAACGGCTATACAAAGAAATAAATTCAACATCAAACATCTACAAACTGATGATGGGAAAGAGTATTTTAACAAAGACTTTGCAGCTTTAATGAAGAAGTATAAAATAAATCATTATTCTACAAATTCTGAAGTTAAAGCTTCAATAATAGAAAGATTCAATAGAACATTAAAAGGAGCAATGTATAAAACATTTTCCAAACGAGGATCATATGTTTGGTATGATATCTTACCGCAACTTATAAAAGAATATAACAACAAGTATCATCGAACCATTGGTATGAAGCCTAACCAAGTAAATAGCGGTAATGCTAAGATGGTATTAAAACGTATTAGGAATAATACAACTCCTAAACGTGAAAAAATGCAGCCTAAAACATTTAAAGTTGATGATAAAGTTCGTATAAGTAAGTACAAAGGAGTATTTAGTAAAAGATATCTGCCAAACTGGACTAATGAAGTGTTTACAATCTATAAAGTACAACCAACAATACCTGAAACTTACATCTTAAAGGACAACAAGGGTGAATTACTCGAAGGTGGATTCTACGGACACGAGTTGTTAAAATCATCAGTCGGCGATGTATATCTTGTTGAAAAAATTTTACAAAGAAAAAAGGATAAGGTTAAAGTACGTTGGTTGGGATTTGATAAAAGTGAAGACTCTTGGATCCCTACAAAAGACTTGGTGTAGTAATTTGTGAACTCATTACGTGTTTAACCTTTACACAAGATGGAGATTGTGCAACAAAAGGATCGATTTTTTATTAATAATATTGATGAATTAACAGTTGACAACGACAAGTTAAATCATGGAAAACATGGTGAACTACTGCCAAACACAATAAGATGTTTAATAACTGGACCGTCAAATTGTGGAAAGACGAATGTGGTTTTTAATTTAATAACAAATCCTAAAGGATTACGTTTCAACAACATTTACATTTTTTCCAAATCTTTGCAACAACCCAAATATCAATTATTGGATAAGGTACTCGCAAGTGTGCCTGAAGTTAATTTTTACAAGTTTAATGCTAGTGAAACTATAATGGAGCCAAATGAGGCTAAACCATTTTCTATATTTATATTTGATGATGTATCTTGTGAAAATCACGACACTATTAGAAGTTATTTCGCCATGGGAAGACATTACAATATTGATAGCATTTATATTGGTCAAACTTACAGTAAAATTCCAAAACAATTAATAAGAGATAATGCAAATCTACTTATTATCTTCAAGCAGGATGAAACAAATTTAAAGCACATATATAATGATCATGTAAATGCAGACATGTCATTTGATAAATTTAAAGAAATGTGTGGCAAAGCATGGGCTGAAAAATATGGATTTCTTGTTATTATGAAAGAAGAAGCTATAAAAAATGGAAGATATCGTATAGGGTTGGATAAATTTGTATTAATCCATTGAACGATTGATGATACGTTTAGTAATAGATTGGTCTTCACAGCGTAAACATGGTGAACCAAGAAAAACTATTAAAAGAAATAAAATCACTGAGTGACTCAATTAGACTTAAAAATCGAGCATTAAGAATGGGTTTGAATGAAAGAGAAGAATTCCTGGAGACTACATTTAAGCCTATTACAGAACCTTTAAAACAGATAACAGAAACTATTGGTAAACCTCATTATGAAGGAGATGTTTTGCTACCTGTTTCTAAATTTGAAGTAAAGAGTTTGAAAAAGGAAGAAGATGATGATGATTCTTACACAAGTGATAGTGAAGTTTCTCAAAAAGAAGAAGAAGAAACAAGACAAGAAGAACCAGAAATAAATGTTGAAAAAGAAGAAGAACAAGAACAACATATACCTGAAGCAGAGCAATCAATTCCAAATCTAACAAAATTAAGTAGTGATATATTGCAACAAGGACCTCTTGGAAGAAAGTATATCATGAAAATGTTACATGAAATAAAAAATAACCCAAAATTACACAAGTCACATGTATATGGTGCGAGAATTGATGGAAATGAATTAAAAATAGGAGATTCAAAAGTACATTTGACTGAAGATGATGATATTGTTATTGGTGAGCATAAATATAAAGGAACAAAAGGATTATTTGAACTGATTTTCAAAAATATACCTATAAGATATACGCTTCAAGATTTAAATACTTTTAAAGAAATTTTGCAAAATACTAATGCTCATAAGAAGAATTACTCCAAAGATTCAATGATAAATAGAACACGCGCAACTAAATATACAGTTGTAATAAAAAGATTGTTTCCCCTGAAAAAACTACCAACATTACGAACTGCACCTGCTGTGAAAAAACCGCTTAAGAGGAAGTCATTATCACTTATGGACTTATCACTTATTGATGAATATGGTAAAAAGAAAAAAGGAGAAACTCCAACATCTGGTAAAGGTTTAATGAAAAACCTATATAATACAAATGTGATTTACTATAATGATATAAACAAATTGGTTGATAGAATGAGACTATTACATGAAGCCATGGAAGCTGGTCATACAGGTTTAAATAATGAATGGGTGGCTTTAGTTGACGAACTTCGAAATCGTGGAATAATTGTATAAATCATCACGGATATATAAGAGAGCAGTGAGCATACAGTGGATCAGTTCAATCATGAGCGTTGACAAGTTCGGACGGTACTCCGGGGTAGGAGTACAAGGAGGAGAAAACAGAAAAAGAAGTGGATTGCCGCAAACACCTGAAGGTGACTATGATATGAGTAACAAACGTCTAAAATTTGTTAAAGACCCAGAAGAAGATACAGATGGAGCAAATTTTAAAACAGTAAAAGAAGCAACTTCAACATCATTGAAATTAAACAAGAATACTTATGATGTTAAATCACATAGAATAATTAATGTTGGTAAACCAACTGACAGTTCTGATGCAATTACTAAAGAGTATTTATCATCTGAACTTTTAAATACTTTAAAATTGCAATGGGGTAATAATTTAAAAGACGGACAGACATATGATGCTGGGAATCATAGAATAACCAACGTGGCAAATCCAAAAAATGATAAAGATTCAGTTAATAAAGAATATTTACATTCTATTATACCGGAAAAGACTCAACACGGATTTTCTTTTTATAAATTTATTATAAATGACATTGGATACCCAAAGGAAGACGGCGATGCTGTAAACCTGAAATACATCAAGGACAACTGTATTTTACAAGATGGTGATGAAATCGATTGTCATGGGAAAGTGTTGTCAAATGTAAAGTTCGGTTCTCAACCAAAAGACGCTGTTACTATGGAACAACTATCTAAAGAATTAAAAAGGGGAACATCGAATTTTGTAAAACATGAAGATGCCGTGCTAAAGCGAGGAGATACATTTATACATGGAAATGAAAAGTTTGATTTAATGCAAGGAAAAAATGATGAATGGGATGCAGGACATAAAACAATAACAAATGGAAGATTTGGTATAAAAGATTCGGATGTACCTTTGATGGTACAAACATTAATTGCGAGTGGTGGTAGATTAGGTACATACGATGGTCGTAATAGAAGAATAAAAAATATTTATCCTGGTTATGAAGATGATGATTGTGTTACATTGAGACAAACAATAATTTGGGATAAACACTTTGGGACCAAATATGATGCAAAGATGAAGAAAATAATTAATATTTTACCAGGAGAAGATTTAAATGATGCTGCTACTATTGGACAAGTCATAACAACGTCAAAAAGTGATTCGACCGCTTACACGTGTAATGATAAACGTATTATGCAGTTACACGATCCTCAACATCCGAAAGATGCTGTAACTTTAGATTGTTTAATAAGAATAGTGGGAAACTTACTTATCGATACCCACAATCATATAGCTAGTACAACGAGTCATGTGATGATTCAACCCGATGAACGAGAAGCTTGGATTAAAAATAGAATCATAAATCAGTATATAATTAATTTGAATAATTAAATATTTAAATATAAAACATTGCGCACGAGTTATTCATTTATGTAAAGCAGCTCGTGGAGTAAACACGCTGGTTATATAAGACAACATAATGAAGACCGCACCTCTCAGTCATCGTCAAGACAGCGACAAGAAAGGACGTGGTATAACATCAGCTGCGTTATCCCTTCTAAGACGGATTCCTGTTGGTGCTGTTCTAAATCGAGCAATAGACGCTTTACCATACGAATTTCATCTGCCCGGAGGCTATCAATATTGTGGACCCGGAACTAAGTTGGCAAAACGTTTGGCAAGAGGAGATCCTGGAATTAATAAATTAGATCAAGCTTGCAAAGAACACGATATAGCGTATTCCAAGTTTGCAGATTCAACAAATAGATCAATAGCGGATAGAGCGCTAGCGGAAAAAGCTTGGCAAAGGGTTAAATCAAGTGACGCCAGTATTGCGGAAAAAGCAGCAGCTTGGGCAGTGACAACAGCCATGAAGACGAAAGCTAAGTTTGGTGGTGGAAGACGACGCGGGAGAAAACCTAGTAAAAAAGAAGCTGCAAAAAGGGGCGGGAACATCAAAAGAAGACGTCGCACTAACCCTAAAAGGAAAGTCAAGAAAACATCCATATGGTCAATGGTAAAAAACGGATCGGGTCTTTACTTAAGACCGTACCGTGTGTATTAAATGAGAAGAATAAATTGATAATTCCAAATGAAGCATTAACAAACTATCAATTGTCAAAATATGTGAAATGTTTAAGAATACCATTCTTCAGAGGAGTTTTTATGAAAGATACATTACCAAATAGAGTGTGGAAAAATGAAACTGGAATAGTAAACTTAGACTCTAATTATGGACCAGGTACTCATTGGGTATGTTATAAAAAACTTGGAGAAAATGTTTACTACTTTGATAGTTTTGGAAATTTACCGCCACCAAAAGAACTTCAACATTATTTTCGGGACTCCAAGAATATATTCTACAACTACAAAAGAGAGCAACCTAGCAATACAGAAATATGCGGACATTTATGTTTAGAGTTCCTAGCGAAGAGCGTCAGTCAGCTTTAAGATGTCATCGTATACAGTGTCGCTGAGCGGAAATTCGTCAACATTGAAAAGTACACTTTTCCCAGCATTACGTTTATCTACGGACAAACTATGGGAAGCAGCATTATTGGATTTGACTACATACAATTCAATTCCCAATGTTACAGAAGGAAAAAATAATTTACTACATTATTATGAGAGTAAAGATGAAAAAGGAAATTATTCACAATTAAAAATAATTCCATTATCTACAGGAGCATATGAAATAGACGATATAAACCAAGTATTACAAAAGAAACTTGGAGAAGAAAACATTTGTATAAAAGGTAATAATAATACATTAAAAGCAGAAATAACTTCAAAGTATTATATAGATTTTAGCTTAGACCACTCAATCGGCAATTTGCTCGGATTTTCAAAGAAGAAAGGAATTTTAGCTCCTGGAAATGATTATACTGGCGATACAACAGTAACAATATTAAAGGTGAACAGTATTGATGTAACGTGTAATATTATACACGGATCATATAGAGATGGAGTAAATCAACACATATTACATACATTTTACCCCACAGTAGCTCCTGGTTTTAAAATAGTTGAGAAGCCACAAAACCTGATATACCTACCGTTAAACACCAGTTTCATTTCAGACATCGTACTGAACATATTGGATCAAGACGGCATTAGTGTTGACTTTAGAGGAGAAACAATAACTATACGGTTACATATCAGAGCAGCAACATAAATTCAACATGGGATTATCATTTAAACCACAACGGAAGAGTCGGGAGCTCAGTAGCTCCTCAACATTCGACGAGTTAACACCGGACAACATACGCTTCCTACAGAAGATCGGGCTAAAACTTGCCAACCATGGATATAGCGCAAGGACCGACATTCGACGAAACCCTATGGGAGAAGGAATATCACACTCACAACCCTTACACTTCATCAAAATTAAATAATAATGATGAAATAAGGATTCCCATTCAACAACAAGATATCTACACATTACCATGTGAAAGTTATTTATATATCGAAGGAAGAGTAACAACATTGGATGGAAAATCTGGTTCAACTGTTCCTTTTATAAATAACCCTATGGCATATCTGTTTGATGAAATTAGATATGAGATATCTGGAGTAACAGTTGATTCAACAAAAAAAGTTGGTATATCAACAACTTTGAAAGGATTGACTTCAATAACACCCCATGAAAAGAATTCTTTAATCTCGGCTGGATGGGTAACTCCTGATAAAGACACTATTACTCCTAATTCAAAAGGTTACTTTGATTTTAATGTGCCTTTACGATTGCTTTTGGGATTCGCAGAAGATTACAAGAGAATAATAATAAATGTAAAGCAAGAACTGGTACTGCTCAGATCTTCAACGAATAAGGATGTAATACAAGCGCCAAGTGGAACAAAAGATGCCGATTTGGAATGGCAACTTCAATTGGATAAAGTTGTATGGAGAGTACCACATGTCAGATTGGCAGATGAACATCGAGTATTATTATTGAAAAAATTAAAATCTGACCGTGATATTGTAATACCATTTAGAAGTTGGGAATTTCATGAATACCCCATATTGCCTCAAACAGAAAGACAAACATGGACTGTTAAAACCTCTACTTATTTAGAACGAGCAAGGTACATAATAGTCGGTTTTCAGACTAAACGAAAAGATGTTATAACTGCGCACGCTGGTCAATTTGACCATTGCAAGATAAAAAATTGCAAAGTTTTTCTAAACTCTCAGTTCTTTCCATATGACAGTTTAAATGTTTCATTTGACAAAAAACGTTATTCCATTCTATATGACATGTATGCAAGATTTCAATCGTCATATTATGGTAAGACAAATACACCACTACTATCACCAGAAGAATTTTATTCAAAAGCTCCAATTGTTGTAATCGATTGTTCAAAACAAAATGAATCTGTGAAATCTTCAAGTGTAGATATAAAAATTGAAATGGAATTTGAAGATAAAATACCAGATGGAACTTCAGCATACTGTTTAATTCTACATGACAAAATAGTTACTTACACACCGCTGACAGGAATTGTGAAGAATGTACTTTAAAAAAGATTAATACAACATCTGCACGATTTGTAAGGTTTTTACAAAAGATCAACAATATCTAGGTCATCTGCGAGTATAAAAGCGAGAAAGAAGAGCTGGAAATTCATTTCATTTTTGATTGTCGTATGGGTAACATCGTCCGCAAGATGAGTTCTGCTACATCAAGTGCTAATGAAGAAACTACACCTCTTATGGCTGACAATAGTTTGGATATAGAAAGACAAGTTGAACAGGAAATGGAAGAGTTCCTCAAGTTTAAACATAAGAAAACAGACGAAGAGGAAGTTGAAAAAGAAACGAAGAAAAGGAAAATTGAAGATAACATTTCTACCAACATCTTAATGGAGGTATTTCTTAGAATATTTTATCCTATTTCTTCTTGTATGACAAAGACTGTGTCTGCTGGAGTAATGAAATCATTGGATTACTCTCCAACTGTTATTTTGAATCACGGATCTAAAATGGTAACCTTTACTGAATCTTCTTGGGAATCTTTTATGAAACATATACATCTTTTGGAATGCTATTTGAGTAACAATACGTTTGGAAGAAAAACAAAACTAGGTTTATTCGAATCAAATATTGAAATCGATATTGTTAAACAACGTGGTCAACAACTAGTTCGATTTAGAGATTTAACTAAATATAATATAAAAATACATTTGACAAAAGAAGAGTTTTACGCTTTAACTTGTGCTACTGGTCCTATAACAAGATATTTAAAACAGCTAATATTCTCAAGTACAATTATCAAAGATTATTTAACTGATGCATTGGATAGACAACCATATGTTCCAATCCTATACGGTCCAGTAGATACTTCAATCTTCAATAGGATCCCGCATGAAGTAGAGATGTGGAGACAGTTACACCACAATCAAACCAACTTTAATTTAGATGAAGAAAAAAATCAAGAAAACAAGGAAAACGAATCACGTTTGAACAATCAACAACAAATTAAAACAGACAAAGAATATTGTAAGTAAGAAGAAGAAGAAGAAGAATGTTGGAGTATAAAAGGCTGTCAATCCGCATTGACATACCAGTTGTCTACTGAACGTCATCATGGATAAACGAGTTTCATTCTCTAAGAAGACGGAAATAATGGAAGTAAAGCGAGGTATCATAGAGTTTCAGGCATTCCGTGGTAATGATGGAAATTTTATAATTAAAGAGTTAGTGGTACTAGATATGATAACATCTGTTGTTTATCATTTTTTATTCATGCCTCCTTTGCCGTTCAACAGATTAACAACCAAAGCTAAAGTAACAAACAAATGGTTGATGAAACATTTTCATAATCTAACATGGGATGAAGGTTTTATAACCTACAATATGATGCCACACATTATGAATCATTTCTGCAAAGAGTTCAAAACTATTTTTACAAGAGGATTGGAAAAAGCAAATTGGATACAAGCATATACAAACCATGAAGTGATAAATGTGCAAATGGAGAAAGATTTTTATTGCTACTTTGCTAACATCTGTATTGCATCTAAAAACTTTAAACATCGGCAGTCTCAATGTGCTTTAAAGAACGCATATCGTTTGAATGTCTATCTCCAGCAAAGTGGTGGGGGAAGCGATGGGTATAAAAGCGAGAGCGGCACTATGACAATGCATGAGTATTACTCTAACCTCCGAGGAGTCAACACCTCTGACGCGCAAGCACAAGAAGAAGAAGACGAACAATAGTAAGAAAAAAATAATGGCATCGCAAACTTTTCTACAGTCGCTTGTTGATCAATTCAACAAACATTCTAAATCTACAATATTACCGACTAAGAAATGTTCAGAATTGAAAGAAGAAAAACATTACATTATTCACACTATTAAGAAGATGGAAACATCAGTTGGAGACGCCATCAATTGCACATTGAGTGAAGCACCCTACACACCTGGTGATGAACCGAAATTTCAAGTATTTCTTCCCAAACGCTTCGTTCAACTGCTGCAGAATGAAGATTTACGACTGATTCACCCCGGCGCACTCTATTTGGCATCCCACGGTCCTAGTGGAACCAACTCTACTGAACTTACACTTCATGTTATGCCTACTAGCAACTAGTCTGTAGTTTATATATACTGTTGTACATGTGTGTAACTGATTTTAAATAAATAAAAAATAAAAATGAAAAAAAAATAATAAGAAAAGGCAACATATCGATAGTGTTTCTGCACTATCGATATGTTGCTTTTTTTAAAAACACGTTTGGATGACCTTGACCTAGTTTCGAGGGTATATAAAGGCCGTAATTTTCTTGAGGATCTCATCAGTCTACGACTACCTTTCGTGCTGTACACATCTCTGTTGGCTCTCCAGTTATTACGAATAACAACATGTCTCTTAAGGTTAAGTGTGCATCATATGATACCACCACCATTACAACTTTTGAAGAACTCGACGATTTTATTAATGAACTGCGAGTGTTACTTGCCGGTGGTTATCGTTTAAATATTGATGTTTACGCTAACAACATGAGGATGTTTCCTAAACAGAAGTTCTGCAACGAAGAAGTATTCGTTTCCACACAACCTTCAACTACAACACCATCTACTCAAAGTAATGTTAAGTTCCAGAAATATTACTAATGTTAAATAATATCAAGTGGTCGCTGTAGCATCTATAAAAGGACCGTGTAACCTAACAGAATCATCATTTGCTCTCCAACTGACGCAGCGAAAACAACTACTAATACCATGTTGTACAGAATGATGATTGAATTCAATGGAAAAATCTACGGAAAAGACTATCAAAGTGTAGAACAAATGACGTCCGATCTTCAAGTATTGACTAAAGAGGGATTCCAACCAAAATTAATTCTAAAATTTCCTGAAGTACATCCACTCTCCACTAAAGATCTCATCGCCATGGCTAAAGAAGAAAAAGAAAAATACAAAACAAGATGTAAAGAAAGAAAAAGAAAATGAAAACTCAGTATCTTAAATAAATACATCTTACACTTGTAAGATGATCTTTTTTAAAACTCCATTTGGATGACCTTGAGATTACCCCCACCACTTTTCCTAGTCTATAAAACACGCTATCCTACACTATACAACTTCATTTCTTGCCAACACTTAGAAGCGCCAACATGGAAGAGAAGAAAAACGAGGACGCACCGCGCTACTGTTGTGAACAAAAATGCACCGATTAAGGAAGATGGATGGTAGACGGATTAGCTTGTACAAAGTGTGAATTCTTCGGATCCTGTTACTGCAAATGCAAGACAAAGCAACTACCGCCACCGGAATTGCGAACCATCAAGATTTATAAATCACGATACTTCACACTTGCTGTCCCCAGAGGTGTATCAAATTTCATCCGGAAAAACTTGTCAATTGTCGAGAGTGCAATGCATATTATAAAGACGACTTTTGTACATGCATCATAAGTGCGTGCAAGTACAGATCAGATTGGTCTACTGATCCTGTTGAAGCTTCAGATGTATAGCTGTAGTCACTGACTGCAGCCCTTTTTTAAAACTCCATTTGATTGACCTTGAGATTACCCCCACCACTTATTTTTTACAACATATATTCTTCGGATCATTCGATACGCTTCTCATTCTTATTTCATTACTCGCACTGAGAACAACATGGATGATAAATTCATTTCCTTTCAACATTTAATTACCGACAGAGAAGAGATGGAAGAACTATTCCAAAACTTACTCACACTCATTGATAACTATCCTTTAAGATGGATCAACATCACAGTGCAATACGTCAATCCTACCAAAATATTTTCATCCTCATCATCATCTTCTGCCACCTCCATGTTTTCATCGTCGCAAAGTGCAGAGGAAGAGGAACAGACAACTAATGGTGTTAAAATTGTTGAATTAAACGACGAGGAACAAGAAATGCAAGCTCTGGTTAAATATAAATTTAATATTTAATTTACAAACATTATTAGTATTCCTAACTTAAAAATACAACTAATGGTTATCTTAGTACACCTCCTACTACCTACCCGAACGGCATTTTGCTGCGAAATGCGCTGGCCAACGATTCGCATGGGGGTATATCACCCTTCCCCCACCACGCCACCACCCCTCCACTTCCCCCACCACGCCACCACCCCTCCACTTCCCCCACCACGCCACCACCCCTCCACTTCCCCCTCCACCGCCCTTGCCCGCATATAAGCGAGCCGCTGACTGACGCTCGCCATTTGTTTCCCGACTCCCGTACGATGAACAACGATCCGCTAGCACTAATGAAATCTACTTTTGTAATTAGAACAAGACATGATTTAAAAGATATAATGGAAACTTTAGAAGATATTATAGACAAATTCCACTGCATCACTATGAATTTGGAACTTGCTTACGGTTGTCCAACATGCGATAGAGTTGAGACTGAAGATGAAGATAGTTTGCTAAAACTCACTCCTGCATCCTCCAAAACTACACCGACAGCTGACGACGACGTTTGATCGGACACACAACTGTTTTTTTTAACCCCCCACCACTTTCCAGTAAATATGCCCTGTCCTCATCTTCGTTTCTCATTTCATCGCAAAACTTTCCGACCGTCAACACCGCTCCCGTTTCACCTACAGAAATTAAAACAAGCACACAAACATGATGGATGATTTTTCACTTAAAACACAATTGGAAGAGGACAGACTCAAACTAGAGATCAACAGGCTGCAATTGGAAACGGAAAATCAACAAGGGATGGTTCGCCTGCTGCAACTGTTCAAATGCGTACTGTGCATGTTGTGCGTCTACCTTCTCTTCGCCACCACCTTCGGCGTCTACCACTCCCTCACCGGTGGACAACACTCCAACACCTCTCTGCACAAGAACACGACTTTGATTTAATTTTAAAAATAAACGAAAACCTCCCGCGGCCCGGCGCCGCCCCACCCCCCTCCCCACCGAGCCCCTGCGGCTCCCACTTTTTTAAAACTCCCTCCGAATGACCTTGACCCACTTCCCAAACCCATCCATCACTGTCACCCCCACCCCCCAATTACTACCCACACCTGCCAGTTCGAACCGCATGACCTTGACTTGTCCCAGCACCGGCAAAACCACACTACTTACAACAGTTACATTTTTATATTTAAAAAATGAAAGTGGAATGTCGATATACTTTTACATGAAACTACGAAACTAGTTTTTTAAAACCACAACATTCAACAACACAACATTTTATCTCCAATTCAAAACCTCGTAAAATGGGATTAAAGTTCATTACCAAGATTGATTTATTGACCTTAAAAATGCCAACTGCATGTCATTTCACTCCACTAGCCCATATGCTAAGATCACCCTAATGCCTAATATCATTC
The DNA here is from genome assembly GCA_030545055.2 of Neoaliturus tenellus. Classification (NCBI taxonomy): domain Eukaryota; kingdom Metazoa; phylum Arthropoda; class Insecta; order Hemiptera; family Cicadellidae; genus Neoaliturus; species Neoaliturus tenellus. The sequence goes on from CM061533.1 coordinate 125,132,170, forward strand.
CCTTGACTATGTAATTTATCGTTACTAAATAAAATTACTTTAGTAATTTAAAGTTTTATATATTTGTAGTTATAGCATAAGTGAGCTAATTGTATAAAGACTATTATACAAAAAAAATTGTATAAAACTCTGGCGTGTTTGAAATAAAATCACTATTAAAATGTAAACGATTTTTCAACCCATTCTGGACAGGTAATCTTGAAAAACATAAATCTAAATTTGATAAATATCTCTATGCAAATTAGGAGTAAAAACGAAGGGATGCTATTTAAAGCCAGTTTTTGTTATTCACATACAAGTCGAGGTCTGCGTGGTTTTATTTTCCACATTTCATAAAGATATACCACCAATATTCCGATCTTTTATAACAATAAATACTGAAAAGGATTTTAAATGTAGTTTAGTTGTATCCCAAATAGTTCTGCCCCTCTTAACTTTTTAAAGGTTGTAAATATTTGTACAATCTTAATCAGAACCAGAATCCTTAATCAACCAGAATCTTAATCAGATAATCAGAATTGAAAGGATAATGTAAAGTATGTTTTGGTGTATAAAAAGTTGGCCTCTCAACCACAAAAAAGGGTTTGGAGGATTTTTTTAACAAAAACAATTTAGTACCTTTTTGAAGCTATTTCAAGTCCCATTTATATACTAAGCAATTTTCTGTAAACACTAACTCAAAGAATTAAATATGACAAATCTTATTGCATTCAAAAGTTTTCATAATCTGATTTGCAATCACAATTTAATTTACTGTCGATAATAGGATAAAAAAATAATGATATTTCTGTTAATCCACGATCTGTTATCTGTTATCTACGGTCTGTATGTCTGTTGTCCACGATGGTTGACAAACATAACCTGAGAAAAGATGTTCTCCTGGAGCATGTCAAAGTTCATAAAAATCTAAGTTTTCTTTCAAAAGTTAACTTCTAAACGGACATTAAATTTAATTCAAATTACTATAAACAGTACTCTTGGCTTCCATGGACCTCATAATCTCAGGCTTTGGTCTTAATATGACTTCCACCGTAATAATTTATTCCCTAAAAAAAAAATTCGCCAAAATAAAAAATGGATAAAAGAAAATAAAGAATCTTAAAATATTAATTTTAAGTTAGCAATCAAGAAACTCACACAATATTAATTGTTAAGCACTAAGTAGGCATATAAAAGAGGAATATCTACACAACCCACAAAAATAGATTAAATCAATCGTCTATAAAAACTGACAGATTTTTAAGGCTTTTACTAAAGCACGTTCATGTAAAAAAATGTCAATGAATGATGGTTTTCTTGAGACCAACTTTGTTATGAGGTCTTTATACAATCTCGGTTTGTATTAGAATAATTTTTACTAAATATTTATTGTTTATTTCGTTTGTCCATTGCCTATGCAGAATGAACGTGGTCAAGTTTGAGTATGTAATCTTGAAACACACTGTATATTATAATAAGGTAACACAAGTAAGGAGAATCTCCTCCATATTCAACCAGAGACAACAGTCCGTCCGTTGATAAAGGGTGGCCAATTATATCTGTCTGGCTGATTGTTTGCTCTACAGGCCAACTAATTATACCTGGCATTACTTGATTCTGGATACAACCTACGTGATGTCCATTAATAAAAATAAAATACAAACCAAAATGTCAATCTTTTTAAATAACCTTGCAAATCGTTACAGTTGCCAAATATTTACTTCTTGCATCCATTTTGAAAGGCCCGAGTATAATACCGTATATATTTTTGTCAATATAATAAAACGACACAACAATGGTTAGGTGATTTTTTCTAGAGTTTATTTATATAAGGTTTGTTTTAGTAAAAACTATAACTCACATAGAGTGTTTCATTTCCTGACGTGTTGAATAATTTATTGCGTGTGGTTGGTAGGCCTAGTGACAGGGGAATCGTGACTATGATTCAATAGTTAGCATTCATTATTTACAGGTGTTCCCGTGTGGCTGTCCTGTCCATTAACTACTAAACAGCTGTGGCTGGTTACTGACTAGCTAATTAAGCATTTCTAAAAGTCATCTAAGGTGAATTGGCAAAACTTCATACAGTATTGAAAGTGCCACTTCTATTCTTTCCTCAAGATGTACTTCAAGAACCTTAACATCACTAGTTTGGGACAACCTTTCAGTCCACACTTCAGATCTTAAAAAAAATTATTTTTAAACAATTATACCTTTTCTTGATTTTTCACAGGTTATAATTGGATTCATATTTCAATCACCAATAAAATACAACGTTGCATAAAGTACATACCACTAAATTGAATTGAGATTGTTTAGGCAGTAGTTGATGATTAGTACTGTTAATGATTTTCATAAGTAATTGTAATACAGTATATAAAATACATTTTTAGAAATATAAATACTTTCACCAAATACACTTAGTATTAGTTTAATATTAATTTTTTACATTATTTTTTTAACTTGATTAATATCAAAGAAATATTTGGAGTGCTATAGTATTAGGTTCCAAGAGGTTCCGTATATATTTGCATTACGTACTCTTTTACAAGTAGCCTTTATCAGTTTAATAAACTTGTTAATTGTAAAATTACATAATACTTCAGATATTTCTGAATTATATTTCGTTAAGCAACTAAGATTTATGGTAGATTATATATTTAAGTTAGTTATAAAGTAATGCTAACATAAAACTGCTCATTACACATTGTAGTTAGCTAAATAAAATCAACCTCGCTTAGTAGACAGACAGAATTACTTGCCGATTGCCAAAGATTGGGTTTTAAATAAACTGAGCACATTAACTTCAAGAACTATCCCTATAGAAAAGAAAATTCTTATTCTAAAGAATGACTGAGTGTATGAATGTGGATAATATTTTGGCCCATAGCCCTCACATAGCCTTCACATCTCTAATTGATGCTACAACCATCACATGTGTATTTACGTTGAAAACAGTTCGGATGGCACAAACGTTTAGGCTCAGAGCGCTGGTATTGAAAATCTTATTATGCCAGGAACAGCTGGCATCTAACTAATAAGCAGTCATCAATTAGCTTGTTCAATATGGATACAATTGTGCTTCGTTGTATTGGCTCCATAGAAATTTAAGCGTTTTATTACAATAGAATTTTAACATATTTTATATTTTTGAACTTTTTAGTTCAAATTGTTATTAAATGTTTAGTACAATAATCCTCTATGGTTTATGGTCTATGGGTTATGCAATAATAATTACTCTCGTGAGGACATAATTTAACATAATTACAAACCGTTCACTCTTTGCGCAATGCCACAGTCGCCCACGAGAATGACGGATGCATGAAATATGACGTCATAAATCTAGCACCCCCTCCCCACCGACCAACCCAACGGCTGTAGATAAACACAGCCTGGACCGCCTCTTGAGAAGCGAGTCATACAAATAGTGGACCATGGAAATAAATTGTTCTTTTAATATTGTTTAGAATATTCTCTTTTTTATTACTCAATTAATATCTGTGTATACTTTTATTAAAACCATAAAACTGAAGCACAACATCAATCTTATAAATTAATTCTAAGGTTTATTTATAGTTTACTTAGCAACTAAAGACATCCTACTTCTTCAAAAGAGTGAAGGATCCTTTGTTTTTATGTTTTTCTGTTTAAATTTAATATAAATATTATCACTAACACCCTAAATTATGTTGTTTTGAATAAAGCGTTACAGAGTTGTATAAATTATAAGAAATCTTTCTCAGGAACGATATCGTAACAATGTGTTTGTTGTATAAAATTAAATAATGCGCTTAACAACATTAAACAAATTTAAGAATGATGTTTATGAAAAACACACTATCATAAAAAATATAAAAATGTATAAAAAAGTAAATATATTTTTAAAAACGTATAAAGTTTAGAAAAAATATGTATTTTTCATATTACTGTTCCATATGTTTCTTTTTTTTTACAAAACTGCAGCTTAAACATTTTCTGTACTATTCACAAAATTAAAATGGTTATCTTAACTTTTTTCTTGCTTCACTTTACTGATCTTATTATTTCCCGTTATTGGAGCAACAAGTTAATTGTTCGATTTAATTTAACATTGACAAAAAATATTACAAATTAACTAAATGAACAAGTCTTTAGTGATTATAATTTTTGCATCATAGTGTATATCTTTAATGAAATATTATTATACAATACCAGATGATCATAAGGTGTTAAAATTGCAGTCTATATTGTGTGTGTTTGATGGTCTCTATTGTGGATACGGGACACTAATATTTACATACCTATGCAATAACATAAACTTGTATGTATTCTGGCTGCGTTTACGTGCCTCCCTTAAAGAGGCTGTCCAATATTATGAGGCTCTCATGCAACAAATGTGATTTTTATTCTGGACGTTATTATCGATCAATAAGGCGTGGGCATTTACACACGGTAGATTACAGTTTTATTCTTCACACCATTGAACCAGAGGTATTAAACACATTGAAGTCATAATTTTTTTAAATAACAAAATGTAACTAATAATACTTGTAAGTAAGAATAAAATACCAATAATAGTGTGTTGCGAAACGCTGACACAGTAACATATAAATTCGTTATCTTGTATTTTATCAATTTAAAAAGAATTATAATATAAGGCATAATTCCAATACTATTGAGTAGGAAGACTACTGCTTTAATTATTTTAGTATATACATCATATTTTGAAATTTTATATGCTTTTTTGCCTTATGACAAAATAATTTAACGGTAATTTAAGATTGAACATAAATTGAAATATCTGGCAGACGTAGCACTAAGAATTTGTTTAACTGTTTTACATACAATTTTAATTGTCTTTAGAGTGAAATATTTACTACACCTCCACTAAAACAATTTTGAATTGTTTTGTACAGTTGTACCTAAATTCCTGATAAAATTTTTTTTATCAACATAAAAACAATGAACTTAATTCGCTTAGTCATTAAAACAAAAAAATTATGTTTACTTTTCATTAGCGAATTAAAATATTTAAGAAATATATTATAAAAATATAGTCAAGCTAAATAGTTGTTTAGTAAAGTAATTATAATACCGTGTTAATCTAGTGGTATATAATAAACTTTTAGATTATTAAAAGAAATAATATAAAACAAAATACAAGGTAGTATGTTTAAGCTTTACATCTCCATTGGAAGTGTAACGTAATCATAATTCGGCCACAGTTCCAAAGTGGACCACGAGAATGACTGGTGAATAAAATATGACGTCATAAATATGAGTCTTGTCCCTCACCGACAGACACCTCGACTTAATGCAACAACAATGAGCTATCACACGAACAACGAGACTGAAACAAAATTTCTTTTCTTTTTAGTGCAATAATTTTATTTTGAATAACATTAAAAACATTTTAACGTTTTTTACGAAGAATATTTAAATAGTTTTTTCTTACTAGTTGCTTGTAACCTTTTGTTGTCTTATCTTCAATTCATGTCAAAAATAGTGCCTGCAAACCTAATCAAATCAGACGTTGTACTGAACAGGTGACCTCACGATTAAGAGGGGAGCACTGTAAGTGTTTCCTAACCTAGTTATTGTATTTATTCACAACATAGGTTTTACGTCTTGATAAAACGTTGATTAACTTGGAAAGATAATCCAAATAATTTATTATAGTATAAAATATAGAACCCCATGTATATTCAATACTTTAATCACGCACACTCTTCATATTATTCAACGTTCCAGCATTTATATAATTTTATGTACTGAAGTGGACACCCTGAGTTGAAAGAAGGTATAACTCTGATTATTGTTAAATAATCTCTCTCTCATTGTAAAATCCCTACTGTGGATGGATTTTAATCAATTGATCCTATGAATACGAATGATCTTATCAGTAAATATTAAAATCCATAAAAAATTAAACTATCACAGAATTTATCGATTTATAAGAAACCCGGTATTTCATGTTACCGAAAATTAATATAATTTAAGGTTGAAAACTGAATTTTTGTAGTATGAAATCTTTAAGAAGTCAGTTGTATGATAACCAATGGTGAAGTAGTTTATAATTTCACCGTAAGTACAGTCGTCCCCTTTTTATAACTCTACTACACATGGAGGATTTAATTACTGTATTAACATTAATTTTAACAATAATAATGATCAGCCTACATAACAATTTATATTTTTATTTGTAATCAACTTAAACATAGTAACTACCAAAATTTTAAAAGAATAATTGCTTAGCATTAATTTTGTAAAAATACCAGGGGGACCGTGCGTATGATCGATAAAATAATCAAGCATCATATTCCTTTCTCAGACAAAGCCCGTTCGTTCCGCTCACTCGCCCTATTCCTTTTTCAGACGACCTCTTTCGCTTCGCTCCCTCGCCAAGTTTTAACGTGTCCTGCACTTCGGTGTAAATATGCTGAACCACAGGTTAAACATGTAACAAATTTCTTTCTACTTACAATTATCAGCTTATTTTCGTTCAATTTCCTAACTAGAAAAAATCTCCATAAGGATAACACAGGAACTTTGAAGGACTCTAGGACAAAAACAGGTTTTCCCCAGCCATTGGACCACCTCCAATCGATTCCTCGTGGCCAAAACCCCCATTATCAACAAAAAAGAAAAAAAAATCTTTTACAGAAAAAACCTGGCCCGTATAAACATTGCTTGTTTTAGAGTATAAGATATATTTATTATGAAGGTGTTTAAATAGTTTCCTTTTTAAATAATTCAATCATACGAAATGTTCTCAAAATAATTAGGCTCCTATGTACACAAAAATGTAATTATGTTGTAAATCAATCGTATTACTACTTTAGTTGAAGCAAGTTTTTACTTTAAATCAATTTCATGTCAAATTATTTGTCATTTTATTTATTACAAAGTTAGTTAATGAATCAAATTAATAAGCTAATAAAAAAATTTAATATTGAAAAGGTTTATGGGCATGTTTCTAATAGGCATATAACCTTTTTTTATTTACAATTAATTAGAATAGTACTTAACTCAAAATAACGCATTTTCAATAAGGTTAAATAATCTGACATTCGAAATTTTCCCGTAGTTCAATATCATTGTTTCGCTTCTAGGAATGGAGTAAGGTATAAAAATCACATTAGGTGCAAGAGAGCCTGTAATATCAGACAAGACCGACTCGTTAGGGCTATGAGCGCGCCCAGACCCGTTCTGTTGGGAATATAGTTTTATGTTATTGCATATGTATGTAAATCTGATTGTTCTGTGTGCACAGGGGCAATCATTACCGGTAAAAGTACCAGTGAAAAAATCCTTGACATGAAAATTACTTCGATTTAATTACATAATATGAGTATAATTATATCCATAAATCAGTATTAAGTTACTAAATGGCCTTCTTATGCAGTGTACCTGTTCACTTAGATAATTCCATGTCCGCTATGTAATTTAAATGAATTTGACTTTTATAGGTAATTTACATCAACAATTAAATAACATGCATTAGATTACAAAGCTGATATTAAAACATTTTTTTAACAAATGACCAATAATTATAAATTATAAAATGGTGGCAAATACGATACATTGTTGTGTAAGATGATACATATGTGTATATGATACGTATGTGTGAAATTTTGTTTTAATCTGTTTAAATATCATAAAAGTTATAAGCAGCAAAACGAAATAAAACTATGCGGGATTTTAGCTGAAGTTTTCCGTACGTGCTTAGTTATATTTGTTAGAGACTCCATAACAAAGTGTTAAGGAGACTTATTATTGTTAGTGAGTCGTGCTTATTAAAAATAAGCACTGACTCCATAACAAAGTGTTAAGAATAAGTCTTGCATTTTGAGGTAGAAACTATTTTGATTCTAATTACTGCAAGTAAATTAGGTTCTTAAGACAAAAAGCCGCCTTGGCGGGGCGCGCCTCGTGAATATTGGAGGCCTTGAAGCTTCTGACAAGAGGAGCTCTGCGCTATTACACAGAGTATTTTAAGTTATCAAGTTGTGAGTTTAGATTTTAAACTATTTTCGATAATCTACCATTTAGCTTATTTAAATTTGAGCCGTTCTCTCAGAATTGAATGGTTTAAATCTTGATAGTTTTTATGAACTCATAATAAAGTTAAATGGAGAATAGAGATAAAAATATAAGTTTCAATGAAATTTAAATATATTTTGGAAAAATAAAAAAGGAAAACCAAGCTACTAAATTTGATCATCTCAATTAATACTCATGTTATAGTTTGTTTTAAATTTTTATTATATTTTATATGGAGTATAATATAATGTTTTGTAATGTTCAAAGAAAACACTTAAGTAGAAATTAAAAAAATGGAAGTTGTAACCAGGCAGGAATACGATAAGGTAACTGGTTAACTGGTTAACCAGTTACCTTACTAAACATTTACTCAATTACATGTAACTTACTAAACATTACATGTTTAGTAAGTTACACTTACTAAACATTTGAACTGATTGTTATCATAAATATAGGCTAATAAACCGCACTATTGAAAACCAATTAGCTATATAATAAAACTTTTTGTGGATCTGAATATAAGCGCCGACAATTAGGTTAACTGGTTAAGGTAGGTTTACACGTGAGAGTTTTTCACTTTCAGAGAGTTTTGTACTCTCAGCAGGTACTCGCAGAGGTGTTTACACAAAAAGCGAATTTTCCAAGATGGTTCATCCCAGACAGTTTTCTGGGAGTACTATCAACAGCTGTCTGAGATTTTTATGAGAGTAACTAACTACTCTCCGAGAGTGAAAAACTCTCACGTGTAAACCTACCTTTAGTTACATTTTCTCATATTCTGTTTGACTGGAAAAATGTTTACTATAACTTTCGACACTGGAATATTAATGGCCAACTCAAAACTTAATTTTTACAATAACCTTGGAGATTGTTTTTAAGATCTGTATCTCTGATAAGACATGAATTATTTAATTGTTTTCCCTATTGTTGTTATTATCAATACGGTTATACTCCATAGTTATAGGGTTATACTATCGGTTATACACGATAGTTGATATTGAATTATTGTTCATTGCTTGTGTAACATAACATGTATAATTTTCTAAAGAAATAATAATCTGCATTTAAACTGTCCTTTACAGTAGCTGAGTAGCTGAGTGGTTGTGGTGCTCGAAATTGAATTAAAAGGTTGCTGGTTCAATCCTGGACTAAGTTGTCATTTGTCATTGGGCTATCTAATTGTTAATGGTGCTATCTAACACCAGGTTGACTTTAGATAGTAACAAGACCGGGGCTTGTCCGGTACCTCCGTCAAAATATTATAAAATCACACAAAGTTGAAATTTACAAGAAAAAAATATATAAATATCTTAAAAATGAATTTAAGTTGAACCTTTATTACTGATATAACAGTTTCATGAGTATTCGTTAGTCTACTATCACAACTATAAATCGAGCTGATGTGGTTTAGTTTTACGGAGACCGGAAACATCTATGGGACTGTTATTGGCGGGCTGGTAAATGTTGCAAACACTGCGCCAGTTACACCGGGTCCATTCCCTACCTTGATCCTAATGGAGCTTATTCCATTATTGTGAACAAAAACTTTAAATAGTTATACGTCATACTAATGTTACCTTCATTACTTTCAGTGTCCGTATGCAACGTTGCAAGTAGACGTACGTCAATAAATCATTCTAACTTCCGTGATAATCTATTCCAAAATTAATTTCCTTTATGTATGTTTTCAGATACATGTAAATAACAAATTATATTATATTTTTTTGAGTTACTCCTTTAAACTTAACAAATATTTGTTAAGACTTTTATAACAAACTGGGCTCATTTATTACTTTTTTAAGCTAAGGCCTAAATTCCGTATAGCAAAATGTCCTACAATTCTCGTTTAGAAATCTTTTTAATAATTTATAAAACTGTTCATAATTGTTTATAACGATCTAGGAATTATTTGAATGTATTATATAATTATTAATATGTCAATAATAAACTGTAAATACCATGGTTATGTCATGTATTCTGTACACTTAATAAAAATTTGAATTGATTGTTAATCATAAATATAATAAACCGCACTATTGAAAACCAATTAGCTATATAATCAAACTTGGTGTGGATCTGAATATAAGCGCCGACAATTAGTTCCTTTCGTGTGGCATTCTGCCATAATCGACTAATAATCTCGGTATTTCTAACTATGTATGGATAAATCTTTAAATTAATAATCATAATCATTAAATAACTGTTAATTTGCTCAATTAAGTAATAGTTAAGTGAATATTTCTCGAATAAATGCTTTTTACAATTCTATGAACAGTGGAATGCAGAATACCTTTATAATGCTTACGCTTCTCTAATATGAAAACATGTTAACTTGCACGTGGAGTGTTTAACACAGTATCCAGTGATTTTAATTTACCTCTCAATTGACTTGTACTAACGCGAGTTTGGCCAAACTTCAATTATTTGGTTATATGTGTTACTTGCAGAACACTGAGTGGATAAACTTCATTGTAAGTTATTAGTTTAAAACTTCCGCCATTTTATAAAATATTAGCAGTATGGATCAATATTTTAAGACCACAGTTTTGGTTTTGTAAAATGTCTCATTTTGTAATTTGAGGGGTTTTGGCCGCTTTCCCTATGAGTGTTTATTACTATAAGAAACGTTCCACTGATGCAGACACAGCGAAGAAAACTATTCACCATATATCCTACTATTAACAACCAAGAGTGATTTTTATAATATTTTTATCTATTTTCAATGTGTGTTCTAATTTTGAGCTCCAGCTCAGGCAAAATTTCAAGTTATCTCCTAAGATCATAAAAAGTAAGAATTTTTTTCAATTGATATTATTTTATGTAATACTTTTGGGAACCGTATTAAGAGATATGGGGATGAGTATTTAATATATAACAGATTTAAAATATTTTTTTGTAGTAAAGTATGAGCACAATTTCCTATACTAAGGGATTTTCAAGAGGACGTTCACTGTGCATACCTAACTCATTATTTCTTATATTTTTCATATTTGTTAATGTTTTTATTCTTACTAAGATGTTTAAGATTAAAATATTACACTGTACAATGACAATTATATTGACATTACCAAAATTATCAACCGCCAAATATATTCAACTACTCCGTACTAATCCTCTGTGATAGATGATACTTCACCTCCCCGGCCACCATCCACTTTAATACATCATAGAAACGTTCACGAACTCCTCGACGAATTTAACATCACAATCCATCACAACCACGAACCACGTAGTGTAAGAAGGCTTGTTTATGATCGTGATATATACTAATTTTGCTCAAGTCCAATAAAAGTGAGAGAGATTTTAAATAAAAGATAAAGAATATGGATATTTGATTCGCTTTTGGGTTTTTTTTATTTTGAATCTACATTAATCTATTAATATATAATTACCTATCCTCTAATATATAATAACAAATATTTATCTAAAATTGATCAACGTTGATTGCATTATAGCTTTAATGTGGATCCAAAGAGAAAATATAAATGCTAATCAAACAGCCCTATAGTTGTTATCTCTTATTTTAAACACATCCCACTTTTTTCGGCTTTAAAAAAGGCATCAAATGGGACCAGTCAAAGCACTACATGATGAATTTTTGACCCACGAGACCCCTGATAGTGACAGCCTCTAGAGGCAGCCGCTGAAACTGCTGGGCGTGCAGGCTTTGAATGTAGTCAATAAATAAAATCTACATACCGAGACTAAATCCCCTCCCTCCTTACCATCGTCTACCAGAGTCTTAGGTCTCACAGGTATATATATATATATATATATATATATATATATATATATATATATATATATATATATATCGTATGGCTCATTTAGCCAGCCAACATGGTTTAAGAATAATAAAATAAATTCTGCGGTGCAGAGCACCTGAGTCAGTATAAGTAAAAATCTAAACACTAAAATAAAAATTAGATATCTCTATATAGAGCTAAATCCAAGGCGCTAAGCCATTGCAGCCCAGCTTCACTTGAGCTATGCAGACCGGTCAATCCTTCGAGGAAGGCACTCAGTGGGCACTCTTCGACTATGTGTTGCATAGTTTGATACTCTGCTCCGCAGTCGCATGACTGGTCTTGTGTCATTCCCCATTTGTACTTCCAATAATTACATCTTCCCACTCCAGTGCGGAAACGATTGAGTATAGTCCACTGCTTCCGAGGAAGATTCATACCACCTACCGCTACGGTCGGGTCAGCTATCAAGAAGTGTTCCGACCTTGAAAAGCGTCCCAGGAGGAAGTCCAGTTTGTATGGATGGTGAAGTTCGTGTCCATCAACTGGGAGGCTGTTCGTAAAGGTGGTTTTCGGGACCTCAATAGGCCCGCATTCTGGGGAAGGTAATCATGGATGGGCAGCTGTGGAGCAGATAAGATCTTTGTGTATTCCCTAATGAGTGCATCCCTTCATCTTATTTCAGGAGGAGCGATATTACACAGCACCGGGAGCCAGGGTAGGCCTACAGGGGTTGCCATGAGTGTACCGCTAATGGCTCTCATGGTCCTGTTTAGCTGGACGTCGATCTCTCTAACGTGCACACTATTTAACCACACGGGAGCACAGTACTCAGCAGTTGAATATACCAATGACAGAGCAGTTGTTCGCAGAACTTGTGCGTTAGCTCCTCATGTGGAGCCAGCAAGGTGATATACAATGTTAGTCCTGGTTCTCACCTTAGCTGCAGTTTTTTGTAAGTGGTTTTTAAACGTGAGAGACCTATCTAAAGTCACTCCCAGATACTGTGGGTGGTCATTATGTTTCAGCTCAACACCGTTGAATACAACAATTTTAAGTTTTTGGTTGGCCAGTCTATTATTCTAGTGGAAGCAAGCAACCTCAGTTTTTGTTGGGTTTGGATTTAGCTTCCAGGCTTCATAATATTCACCGAAGATCGTGAGGTCATTTGTTAATGTTTCCTCAGCTTGTCGAAAATGCTGGTGTTGATATGCCAATGCAATATCGTCTGCATATATAAACTTTAAGGACCGAGTTACAGGAATGTTGGCAGTATACACATTAAAGAGCAGTGGGGCACATCCTTTAGTTGCCTAAACGTACTTTCTCTGCGTCCCAGATATACTTTTATCGTCCTATTGGAGAGCATTGAGTTGAGGAGACGCAACAAGAAAGGGCAAGGAATAAGGTCGTAAAAGTTTAACTAGGAGGCCTTTTCTCCAGACAGTGTCATATGCTGCAGTCAGATCTAAAAAAGTCAAAGAGGTTTTCAGTCTTCGCTCAAACCCATCCTCAATGAAAGAAGTCAGAGCCAAAACCTGGTCACAACAGTTGCGACCAGGCCTAAATCCAGCTTGTTCGACGGGGATGCTGGCATTGAGAATAAGGAGGATTCTGTTATAGCCTAAATCAACCTCTCTAGCAGCTTATAACAAACACTTAAAAGAGCTATAGGTCGATAACTTTCAGGGAGTTTTGGATTTTTTCCGGGCTTCAGGATGGCTATGATTTTGGATTTTCTAAATATCCCAGGCATGTCGCCGGTTTTCAGAGTGGTGTTAAAAACTTCAAGAAGCCATTGTCTAGCCTTGTTACCCGAGTGTTTTATAAACTCCGGGAAAATGTCATCCAAGCATGCTGCTTTGCCAATTGGCATCGCATCAATCGCCACTTCCAGCTCGTAGTAAGTGAAGGGTCTAGAGACTTCCAAGGGTGCTTGCCGACTCTCCTTTATCTCATTAAGCTTGAAATTAATTAATCACCTATCAAATGGGTCTCACAGGTGCTGCTGTAGTACAGCAGCGGTGTTTTACACCCAATACTGGATATTGATTTCGCCATTTGAATGGTTTTGTAACATTGCGAACCGTATTCAGGTAGTTCCTGCATCGAGAAATCGGCTACGTAGGCATAATAATCGTGCTAGTATCCCTTTAATCCCTCAAATCCATTGGTTAATAAGATCTTAATTATGCAGTTTTCAGATGAAAATACAGGTTCTGGACCAATGGGAGCTCTGAATTTGATAAAAACAGTGTTTCAATAGAAATAACGCAATTCGCACCTTAGCTGATTGTTCCATTCGTGTTTTAGCTTCCTTAACATCAAAATAGTGTGATCATACTTGAGTGAGAAAGACGATTAGGTCGACATCTGTGTGGCTACTATTGGATGGGGGTTAGCCTATAACCTGTGAGTTTTTTACTTGATCAATAATTTATTTTTAATGTGATTTACCAAAAGTTATTACCGGTTATAGTAGACTAATCTATATGTCTAGAGTACATAGTTACAATTGCTCATACTATGGTGCAAAAACATCATGTCCAATGACCTACAGTAAAATAAAATAATTAATTGCAAAACAATATAAATTGTAGACAGCATGACGAACAAAACCATAACAGACGTGTCAACAATAATTACAAAGAGAATAATTACAAACAACAAGCAATAAAATTATTCAGGCAATAATTAACTACAGAGATAAGGCTAAAATCAACTGTAACAACATTATAAGAATATAAAAGTAACATTACGATAATGAACAAAACGGACCTTTTTATGATTATTGAATACAAATAACAAGCAATCTATATATTAATACGCAAGCATGTTTCATTTCCTCCTTTTTTCTCAGCTCATGTGCATCGTAGGATAAATCCGCGCATACCGTTAGAAAGGTATAGTCCTGTAGATGAGCAGAATCACATTCTAATTCATATCGGACTCCAGGGCTGCGCCCCACAGGCTTTCAAAGTTCCAATGTTAATCTTATGGAGAAAGGATAATTGAATGAATCATTAGACACCTGTTGTAAAAACAACTGCTAGAAAATTAGGAAGAACAGATGTTTTAGTTCTAAAATGTTATTAAGCTTCTTGTGTACAGATCAACAGAAATTTTGATCGAATTTCGATCAGGAGGCGATCCCTAGTATAATTAATTGATTCAGCTGACTGCTTAACTAGTAATATCCTTATAGTTACAATACAAAAGCACTTTTATTCCAAGAATCCTATGTTTAGAACGTATATTAAAGATATCCTTCCAAGAATCCTACGTTTAACATAGATTAAATTGTTTTTGTTTTTTTAGCCACTTAATCCCTTAAAATGGATATATGTTATATAAAATGTAATATATATTTTTGACAATATTTTATAATAAAGAGAAAAAAAAACAATTATTCAAACTGGTTGATTCTGAAAGTTTTTTGTTTTTTTTCAAACGTAAATACAAAACTTTAATAAAACTAATGCCAAGCACGAGGAAGTGAGAAAAGTGGTAGAAGATTTTTATTCACTTATATGGCTGTAAGGACGGGCCTCTATCAAATAAGGGACTTAGGTTCAAACTATTTTAGAAATCTTTGAAGAAAAGTGTAGCTAGTTTGGAATGTCTTCCACTAACTGGATTCATTGCTTATCAACATTCATCATCAACATTCAACATCATCAACATTCAACCCAATGCTTATCAACATTCATATTAGACATACTACCAGGTACAACTTTGGCAAGGAAATAAGTTGTCTCCTGAAGAATGGGGTTGGGCGAGACACCATGAAAAATATTTCATACCAATTAGAACAATGATAAATAAAGCCCCAGAAACGATTTTTTAAATTATTATTCTGTTATTTCAAGGGTACCTGTGCAACGTCTCTGTGATCCTGTGTTAAAATTGGCATTAAATGATCTCTTTTATGCAGTTTTCGTGAATCTGGACCTTGCATGAACGTTAATAAAGAGGTCCCTTTGCCGTCATATGATATTATAGCGATGTTTAGTGATGACGGAGGAGCTAACTGATGACGAAAAACTACTATTAGATGATTAATAGTTGGTCGATGATGAAAATTGAAAGCATACATTGGTAAAAAAGTTCAACGACTTTTCATTTAGTTACATCTTGAAACAATTTTATGTATAGCTGCACATGTTATGGTCAGATTTCATGCTAATTACTTAAATTTATAGGTGTTTTTATACATTGTAAAAACTTTATATATAAGTAAATAAGTAGTCATTGAACCAGGTAATTTTATAAAATTTATTTCAACAATTTTCAATTATTGCTTAATGTTATTTACTATACACATGTAGACCATTTATCATGTTAATCTCGAACATCGTTGTGATCGGATTGTTACAAAAAAGATTAACAAATTTTAAATGGATAAAAAGCTATTTTAATATCTCCAGCATTTTTGAAATTATCGTAATTTTAATTAAAACCATATTAAAGAGCTAAAATAACATGTTAGAATTTAAAGTCTTCAACTTCGCACAAATGGATACGAGAAAAATCCACAATTATGTTCCTTGTGTTATTTAAATGGGGAATAACAAATAATCTTTTAATCTCGCTAATTTATTGACATAACTTAATAAAACAACTATAAGTACTTTCATTAGGTGATGATTAATTATTACTTGCTTATAACAGGATCATGGCATCAAACCTGCATATTCGACCCATATAAAGCCCCAATTTGAAGCTGTCTTTAAATTCCATTGCAATTCGCTTTAAACACAGGTTTGCATAGCCTGGGGGTGTTTATAGTTGTGTTTTTCGATTCTTCATCATGAACAAACCATTTTTTTAAAACCTAGTTTTACCTGTACTAAAATGCTCAGCAATAGATGAAGACCATTATACCGTCTGGAGGCGGGTTGTGTTTACTGTGACGTCAGAGCCTTTGTTGATCAGTTACACAGTCCCTGGCCGTCTTGATTAATGATATCTATTGTCTTACGAATGACTCGTGGCCAGGGGGCACGGCGTTCATTAATTACCCATAAAAGAATTTAATAGAAACGGTATTTAACTATAAACTTAAACCTATGTTAAATTATCAAGGAAATATAAACTTAATAAGTTAATAGATTTTATACTTACAGTTTAATGTAGAGAAATAATGAAAAGAGTGTTGAAAAACATTTTTAATAGCTACAACTTTCGAGGTGATACCAAACTGTATAGTTTCCCAAAATCTTCAATCTCTTGTCATATACTGTTCAAGTTTTGAGCTGATAAACAAATAGCTCGTTCCTGAAGTTTATTATGACTAGGTATATTTTGAATAAAAGCAATTTCTAACTGTGTTATAAGTCAACTGGTTAATCAGTTGTAGAGATCAGTCCATCTTTAATTATTTCAATGCTAAGCCGCGTCCGCACTGGGCGAACATATTTGCCGAACAGTGCCCTGGTGAACTTTCGCTTGTTTATTGGTGTTTATTCCTAATGTAAATCATATGGTCAGTTGTTCGTCAAAAATGTTTGTTGTTGGTTTTTTTTTTTGTTTTCGCCGAACAAGTTTACGACGAATGTTCTCCCAGTGAGGAAGCGGCCTTAGACAGATATAGTTGTAAAATCTATGATAAATACCGATATCCTGGTGTTTTGATGGTAAGGCTAACAAAATAAACGGAACAGTGAAGTATTATATTTCTAACTAGTAGGAATTAAAATAAATACAATAGTATAGTTACGTAGGAAAGGTTCCAAAGACATGATAGGTTTAAAAATATATATTCAGGTGAACCACTTTCAGATGTCAGGTCTGATATTTTTATTTTTGGCTACCTGATTATGTAAAAATTTACTTTTTCATTTTGTTTTTCATTGTTTTAATTTATTAGTTGGGAGCATAATAAATACTATAGTTTAATAGCATTGCATTGAGAATTCTGGTTTTCTAATGTAACCAAGAACAGAAACCAGTGTCATCCATATGTACATTGTTATAGTGGATGAAATATTATTGAGTTTATCACAATATTTTTTTATGATCACTTTTTAAATTATTTCAAAATTTCATAAAAAACACTTCCACATGTAATTTTTAAGCCACTCTTGAGTTATTTAAAACAAATTTCTACCAACATAATTTTTTAAAGTTTTGAGAATAATGCGGAGTTACAGCATCTGATTTTAGAACCAAAACACAAATGTTGTGGATTCGGATGCCCACTTCGTAGTTTTTATTAATGAAATAGACTTTATCGTGTACTCAGTGTACTTCAGTGGCTGAACCTACTTTATCTTCACACTACACACCATCGATAGTCTATGTGGGTCGGGTGTGAAGTGAGGTAAATATGGCTGCCAACTTGTTAAAAAATATTCTAATTTAAGTATTATGACATCAATTTTATGACATGAAATCTATCGAATGTTATATTATGAAGACAAATGCATTGTTTAAAATATTAAGTTCATGAAACCTGCTGGCCATATGTGGTCTTAGAAACTAACGTGACCTAACGACTACATTTGTAGACGTGACACACAACTTTAAAAATACTACAGAAATCTTGGAATTTTTTCTGTGTATAAGTCTCATTTGACAACAAATGAAAAGTCCAGTAAGCGCTACAAACATATTAGTATTGTGAACGTTTAAACAGCATTACGATTGTGTTGCCGCACCAATGCCCTGCCCTGGGGACCGGGCCATTTGATTGCTGTGCCGCCGAGTCCACATGCCCTTGTGTTGTTAACCTATGCTGTTAACTTTAACCTATGATTTCGTGGTTTCAATCGAACTTTACATATTTTTACTATTAACATCAGTTACAGTTATCGTTAAAGATTATACTTTGTTACTAATTGCTAGAAAACACATAGTTTCCACACATTTTAGAGAAAAGGATACGTTACAAATCATATTAACTGGCATTTTTATTAATGTTAGAGTTTTTTTTTTTTCTATTTTACTAGCTCATTATGAATTCACATTTTCAAAATATGGAGGAATAGATTTTAATCTATTTTCACGGAAAACTAGAGTTAATTAAATCTACAAAGAAAACTAAATCATTTTACAGGTTAAGAGTATGTACTAAATTATTTAAATATATAGTACATTATAAATATAAAACGTAGCTTTAAAATAATGTTGTAATAATGTAAATATTCAATATACTATATAGCAATATAAAATCTTTCTAGTGTTTGTGTCATTTATTTATTCATTTACTGCTTAGGGATTTGTTGGGAATTTAAAAGAGTGGAGTTTTAAATCACTCTGTTAGGTGACACTGATGGCAAAACAAATGGTGCTTTAAACGATGGACAAATTACTCAAACCCCTTGAGAGGAAACAGTTTAGCTTCGTGTCTAGTTCAAACAACTGAATCCTGCTCATGAAGATGAAATGAAGATGCTCACTTAACATCCAATCATTGACATTTATATTTTAATTCACTCGGACTCTCCTTTAGTTGTTAATTTCACATCTGATCAATGAGTGCACATAAATAACTTTGCATTAATATCATTACATGCATAAAAATGTAGTTATTTTACATTTTTAGGGGTTTTAGCAGACTATTTGGCCTACCATTATGGGGCAGCGACCCTCGTCTTGATGGTCTGTGTTAGTTGCTGGTCTCCACTCTGCGCCGGGACCCAGCTGATTTAATGACTTCAGCTTTCATGAGCTAATAATGCCAACTCTTAATTGGCTGACCTCAGCTCTAATGAGCTCATAACATCAGCTCTTGACTGGCTGACATCAGCTCTCATGAGCTAACAACGTGAGCTTTTGATTGACTGACGTCAACTCTAATGAGCTAATAGCGTCAGCTCTTGATTGGCTAACGTCAGTTCTAATGAGTTAGTAACTTCAGCTCTTGATTGGCTGACGTCACTGATCATGACCTATTAACTCCAACTCTTGATTGGCTAACATCAGCTCTAATAGGCTATTAAAGTCAGCTCTTATTTGGCTGACCTCAGCTCTAATGAGTTAACAACACGAGCTTTTGACTGACTGACGTCAACTCTAATGAACTAATAACGTGAGCTTTTGAATGACTGACGTCAACTCTAATGAGCTAATAACGTCATCTCTTGATTGGCTAACGTCAGGTCTAATGACTTAGTACATTTTTACATTTTCTTGATTGGCTTTACAGCTCTTGATATTCTGACGTCACTGATCATGGGCTATTAAGGTCAACTCTTGATTGGCTAACATCGGCTCTAATGATCTAATAACGTCAGCTCTCTATTAGCTGGTGTCAGTTTTCATGAGCTAATAATGCCAACTCTTGGTTGGCTGACGTCAGCTCGCATGACCTAATAACCTCAGCTTTTGATTGACTGAAGTCAGCTCTCGTGAGCTAATAACGTCAACTCTTGATTGCCTAACGTCAGCTCTAATGAGCTATTAACTTTAGCTGTTGATTGCCTAACGTCACCTATCATGAACCATTAATGTCAACTCTTGATTGTCTAACATCAGCTCTAATGAGTTAATAACGTCAGCTCTTGATTCGCCGGTCCGGTTTCATGAGCTAATAATGCCATCTCTTGATTGGCTGACGTCAGCTCTCATGACCTAATAACTTCAGCTCTTGATTGACTGACGTCGTTCATATGAGCCTATCGATTTAGGCCAATGAACCAAACTTGTAAATACATAACTTGATGCACTAACAAAATGATTGTTATAAATTTGTATGATACGTATTTAAAAAATTATAGAAGATCATATTTTTCATTTGTTGGAATATTAATTAGAACATTTGTAAACGTATTTTAGCATTATTTAATAAGGCTTTATTTTATTCCATTCAATATTATGTATAATGTATCTTAATAATTAAAATAAGGAATTGCTCATAATAAATCCTAGGTGTGATATGTGATGAATAAAAAGATTATTCTCAATGCGAATTTAATAAAACCATTTGAAAAACGATACTACTGTTATCTAATATATATCTAATCGTAATGAATACTCAAATGTTTCTAAATCACAACACGATACAGTTCATACATCGAAAATGGTAACTATTTTTTCATGTATGTGAAGTACTCTCGACATATATAGGCCTACATCAAAGTTAATAAGGTATTTCTTCCGATATCAATTCACACACTTCATTAATGCAAACAACAGAGTTACCACATACAACAATTAAATTCCTGAACTCAATTCTTGAGACAACGAGATGATCGGGCTTACTGTGAGATTTCTGCCAGGCTTCTTTCTGTACAAGAAGGGTTTTGGACCATTACCCTTAAAAACGTTATAAAATGCTTCTTGTGTAGAAATACACATAAATGAATCAAATTCCTTGGTAATCAAATTTTGAAACCCAGTAGGCCTAAATCCTGAAACATGCAAAAGCTCGTTTCTTAATTATGTTTATAATGAAAATTCAACGACTGATGTACCGCTGGACTGATGAATGGTGCAAAAGTGGTTAAGGAAGTTTCATAATCTTCCCCAACTGATGATCCCAAACTGATGATCACGCTGAATCTTGGAGTTGTTGGTCTTCTGGTATGCAAGATTCATCGTAGATAACAATAAAATAAGGCAAAACCACACAGGGAGGAATGTTTGTTAGATTATGGCAATCCTGTTTTATTTTTGTTTTATCAGTTTTTGTTTATTTCATTTTTGTCTTCTTGCTGTAATGTTGGAGTTTGTATCAGCAGCAACTTTAATAGAGAATCATTCATGTAATCTTAAACAGAGATTCGTAATAAAAACTCAACCAATAACTCGCTCTAATTAATACGTATAGTTTACAAGTAGGACTAAGCGATGAAATAGTTTGCGTGTGTGTAGTTAAATATACGTTAATTTTCAGTGGGATGGTAGGATAAAACCGTTCTGCAGTCATTCTTTTCACTCTTTCCATCTTTATTTTAGCTTATTATCGAGGGATGGTGTGCAGACGGAAACAATTGTTGTATCCGGATAACAGTAGATCTAGTGATCATAGACCGGAAGAGGAACATAACGGAAACTCGACGGACGAAAGCTGTGGCACGTGGAATGGCCGCTTGGCACGAACCCCTGCAGTGTCTTCATATTCTGATAACCTGACTAGTAGAGAGAAATTAAGAGACCCAGGACAGCATGTAAAACGAACGTGTAAGAGAACCAAGCCCATGTTAAACGGTAAGAGAGCCAGGACTGGGTGTGTAAAAAAGTCGGAAAATTAAGAGAACCAGGACAGCGGGTAAAACGAACGTGTAAGAGAACCAAGCCCATGTTAAACGGTAAGAGGGCCAGGACAGCGTGTTAAACTGAACGGGTGAGAGAACCGAGACGGCGCGTTAACAGGTGGAAGAGATCCAGGACGGGGGTTCGAAAATTCGGAAACTCCTTCCAGGTATTGAAGTTTTTTTAATATCCCATCGAGATTGTCCCTTGTTGTGACATTTTGAATAAAATAATATTATAGTATTATTGGGAAAATAATAAATACAATTTTGGATTTGAAAAAACTAAATACAATTTTCGAATCTCATCATGTCATTTTGTCATATCCCATCGAGATTGTCCTTTATCGTGACAATCCGAATAAAATAAAATTATAGTATTTTGAAAAACAAATACAATTGTTTAGTTGAAAACGTAATATAATTTTCATATCCAATCAAGATTGTTTTTTGTGTCTTTAAGTCATTTTGATTTAGTATAAGGACACATTTCAGTATTGTCACAAACAACTATTGTTTTTTACATAATAATTTCAAGTAGGAAAGTAACGGTATTAATTTATAACAGTTTGACCATTAAAAACAATATTTATCGTTTAAATATGATTAAATTATTCCGTATAGTTTTTGCTATCGCAATAATGGGAACCAAAACAAATAATGAAGTGTGCAAATTACCACATTAGATTAAACGTCCATTATGATAGCGGACTTTACATCAGCCCATACTGATAACCAGGAGGGCGATTCATAGGTTGAATCAATGAATCTACTACCGCTCGTTCTAAAATTCGGCTTCCTCCAACGCATTGATTAACCCTTCTCGACGGGACATCTCAATCACTCCCGGAGGAGTTGTGGAGTCTTAAGAAGATTTACTCATAATTATCAAAAGCGTCCTTCCACAGGTGAATATCCAGGTAAATTATTTTTAGTTAATTTAGATAATTTCCATTTCATTAGCTAATGTTGTAATATTTGAGAAATCCATGCTAGTAACAAACGTAATACTGCATTTCCAGTCGTTTTCCTTAACACAGATGTTTGATAAAAACCCTAATAACAGATCGTTATGTGAGGATTCTTTAACAACGGTAAATTCAATATTTTTAAAACAAAAATTAAAATTATCTCTTAACAATACAAAATTGTTTCTTAAAAATCATTAGCTAATGTAATAATATTTGAGAAATCCATGCTTGTAACAAACATAATACTACATTTCCAGTCGTTTCCCTAACACAGATGTTTGATATAAACCCTAATAACAGATCGTTTTGTGAGGATTATTTAACGATAGTAAATTCAATATTTTTAAAAGAAAAATAAAAATGATCTCTTAACAATAAAAAAATTGTTTCTTAAAAAAATTCAATAACAATATTAATTGAATAAAATCCCGTTCTATAGATTTTTGCCTTGTTTTTTAATTTATAATATATGCTAATTTGATGATGGTCTCAGATGGAAAGAAGGGACTAATACACGTACAGAGAGTGGCTACCGTATTTCACCAAGACATAAGGGTATGAAACACCAAGAGATGGAAATCAACAAACATGTGAGGTAAAACATATACTGATGCATGAAAACCTCATCATCCAAGGGAGTCTCGCGATTCACGACCCCCTGAACTGGGCAAACATTAGGGAACGAGATCTTCTTTAAATCATGATCATCTACTGCTATACCAGTTCAAGACGGGGTATTTGAAGTCGACCCTTCATCTATATCTAACACCCAAAGATCTAATTCCTTTGGACTATGATATAACACTCAAGTCATTGAAAGTAAAAACGAGACCTAAGGCCTTATAACTCTACCGTAGATGTAATGCCTTGGTCAAATGACCCAAGCACTAAGGCCTTAGACCTAAGACCTAAATTTTATACTCAAGACAGAGATCTAAGACGTATGATTGATGGTTTCAGATCGAAAGAAGGGACCAAGCCACGTACAGAATGTGGCTACCGTATTCCACCAAGCACTCTAACCGGACGGCGAAATTCGAAGAGTTCGCCGGTGCCATCACCATCATATCGCCTAGCGCCGACGTAACTCTGGACCAGACGAGGCGGCTGTCGGAATTGAGGGGAAATTTCCTTAAAAAATGCCTAGTACCTAAGGCTCTAAACCTATGACCTATGTAAGACCAAATACATAGAACCTATGACAAGTTTTTTGACCGTACACTTAAAACTGATGGAATTACACCTGCTATTAAAAACCCAACAAATTTATGCCGAGACCTTAAATATAAAGCCTTACACTTGTGACATAAGACCCAAGCATTCAACCGAAGACACGATGCCTAGATGTGGGTTTAGACCTTATACTTAAGCCCTTAGAAATAAAACCTAAGTATAAGGGTATGAAACACCAAGAGATGGAAATCAACAAACATGTGAGGTAAAAACATATACTGATGCATGAAAACCTAATCATCCAAGGGAGTCTCCCGATTCACGACCCCCTGAACTGGGCAAACATTAGGGAACGAGATCTTCTTTAGATCATGATCATCTACTGCTATACCAGTTCAAGACGGGGTATTTGAAGTCGACCCTTCATCTACATTGAATACATAATATATATATTGACTGGGACGGTGTCGACGTCGTGTAATCCAGCTACTTGGAGGTTGCGAATTGTGGATAGCTATAAGCGATGGATTGTGGATACGATATTCCCTAGTGGGGATTAATGTCCGCACTAGTGAATACTAATTCATCCACAAAGACCATCCTCATGATTACGCCAATTCGTATATAGGAGGTTGAAATTGTGGTTCGGATCCCACGTTAAACTGTAGGCCAAAGATACCATTGGCTGTTGGGCTATTAATTAACAGTCCTATCTAAGGAGAATGTCGGCCTTAGTCAGTAACAAGACTACAAGATCGCGCCACAATCATCCTACACTTATCTCTCATTAATATTCAGGTTAAAATACCCACTATGTAATGTCCCTGTATCAAAATAGTCATATGGTGATATATAGTGATATCTAACACCCAAATATCTTATTCCTTTGGACTATGACATAACACTCAATTCATTGAAAGTAAAAAACAATACCTAAAGCCTTAAAACTCTACCGTAGATGTACTGCCTTGGCCAAATGACCCAAACACTAAGGCCTTAAACCTAAGACCTAAATTTCATACTCAAGCCATAGATCTAAGGCGTAAATCAAAATTCATAGACCTGGGATCTTATACCACTGACCTAATACCTTATTCAATTAACACAAGACTCAAGACCTTACATATTGATCTAATACATTTTCCTTTGAACTAAGACTTATGATATTTAACCTGGACTATACCTTAAACCCTATGACTTTAATACCTTTGTCTTAGAAATATAACCTACGTAATAACCTATAATTATACGTGAGACAAAAGACAACATGCCTTGTAATTAAAACCTATGGCCTTAGACATGACCTAATGTCCGAGGTACATGAGTCTGAGACTCCAAACCTAATACCTGAGGTCTTAGACTTATGATCTAATGTTTTCCCTTAAGACCTCTGGAGTTAGAGCTTATTATCTAAACCTAAGGTTTTATCACCATGACCCAAGGTCTCTAGAACTAAGTAACAATATAAAGCCTAAGACCAAGACCAAAGGCTTAAGGCCTCACTCAATCCGGTTACCCAAGGGTATAAGTCTAAGGCCAAAGAACGAAGACCCAAGACTTGAAGCTTTACGTCTGTCATTAAGGCTAGGGCCATAGAAATATTACCTAGATCTTTAGACCTAAGAATTTATTCTATAAACCTTAGACCTAAGACCTAATACCAAAGGATTTAGATGTTTATCTTATACCTAATCCATACACCTAAGGCCTAAGTCCTTTGACTTTAATACATAATCTCTAGGATTATGATCTTATCAAAGACCTTATAAATAAGTCATAAGATCTAAAGACATATATTTAACACCTAAGGCTTTATTACCTAAGATCAACGGCTTAGCCCTATTGCATTAGACATACCAATGCAAAGACATAATATCCTAATAACACCACCTAACCAAACCTTAAACCTTATCCTAATAACTTGCACACCAAACCTATACGATTAAATAACAAAATATCCCTAAGACCTAAGAAGTAAGACCATAAACCTAAGCCTTCGACCAGTGATCTAAGACTTGAGGCTTTAGACCTAACCTTAAACCTTAGGCCTAAAATCAAAAGTCCAAGTTCTTAGACCTAAAGCATTACACATTAGCTCTGATAAATAAGGCCCTAGACTTAAACAAAAATCTCTTAGACCTATTAACACAAAACTGATTCCTTGGATCCGAGTCCTATTGCCTTACACTTAAGAATTAATACAGTGGAATATTAACCTAAATGCAAAAGACCTAAAAGCTAATCCCTATGGCTCTGTTAACTGAGAGCAAAAGCCTTAGACGTATGGGCCAAGAAATAGCACCTAGGAGTCACGGTGCTATTACCATAGGTATTATCAAAGGACCTGTGCTATTACCATAGGTCTTAAATGTAAACCTTAAAACTAATACATAAGACCTGTGGCTTTATAATTGAGGGCAAAAGAATTAGAGCTAATACTTATAACGTAGGGTCTTGTAATTAACACTGAAAGGCTTCTATTTAAAACCTAAGCCATACACCCATTATGTAAAACCTAAAACTTTAGAACCCCGAGGAAAGTAATAGACATATAAAACGACACTACGACCTAAGAAGTAATAATTAAAACCTTACTCCTGTACTCAGGAAGTTAGACCTAAGACCTAATCTTAAACATAACATATAAGGTCTACTTCAGAAGTTTTAAAACTTAAGGCTATGAACATAAGACTTAAGCCCTAGGATCTTTGACCTATTACTTGAGGCCTAATTAGCTGGACCTTTAAATAAGGCCTTGAACCAACAGCATATCACGAAGACCGTAGAACTAAACGTAATGACTATGGAATTATACCTAAGATCTTACGCCAAGGACGCATGTTGTATGACCTAATACCTTAGACCTGAGACTGAAGACTACCCCTAAGTTCTAACACGTAAGATCTTAGACCTAAAACCTACGATATTAAACCAAAGTGAAGAACGTCAACACCATCCTTAGGTTTTAAACCCCTGGATATGCAATCAACAGAAATGTAAGTCAAAAACAAAAGACTACATGTGAAAACTTTACTATCCAAGGGGAGTCCAGATTTAAGCCCTTCCCCATCAAATGAGCCAAAAACGATTAGAGCTTAAACATAAGACCTAGGCACTAAAGCCTAAAACCCATGAAACTAGTTCTTAGAGTTTACACCTAACACATAAGACCTTAGGACTTATAATTAAGGACCAAGGTATAAGACCTATGACCACATAATTAGAACTTGAGATCTTAGACCTAAGGTATAACACATTGAATCTGACACCTTTTGACTTGGCCGTCAGTCCTGACCTTAAACCTATCATTTAAATATAAAAAAGGTTACATACCTTGACGTCTGCAATTCCTTATAGTGTACTTAGTTAACTATAGTTTCGGCTATCACGTAGCCATTTTCAAAACTAAATACAAAGAACGTTTATTCCATTCTTGCGAATTTCGTCAGTAAATAAAATTACACTGAACACAACACAAACATTTAGATGTTGATTTAGACTATGATTTAAACCTATGTTCTATACCATTACATCAAAGCAAAGGACATTACTATCATCCTTGGATATGGAACACTAAGAAATGCAAATAATGCACATGTTAGACAAAAACACATGATAACATACAAACACATGAGACCTTAAACCTAACACCTAATGACTTGGCCTCAGTCCTGTGCCTAATACCTAAGACCTAAAACCAATGATCTAATTTTAAGACCTATGGCATTACACCAAAGCAAAGTACATCACCACCATGCTTGGATATGGAAGACCAAGAAATGCATTTAATGAATATGTATGGTAAAACACATGATAATATATTATGAAAACGTTACCATCGAAGGAATATCTGATTAAGGGCCCCTTCAAATAATAAAAGAAAACATGACATGTAAAAACGTCACTAACAAGAGGTTTGCGATTTACACATCCTCTTCAAATTAGGAAGAATACAGAGGTTTTAGCGAATTTCCCTATAGGGAATACGCTATTACGGTAGTAGCCATGGTAAGACCTAAGCCCGGGACCATGATACTTTTTCGTTTTAAGGTCCCCAGAAGCCAAAAACACCATTAGTTCATTTTCATATATATGTATATATATATATCTATATATATATCTATATATATATATATATCTATATATATATATATATCTATGTGTCCGTGGTACTGATAACTTTTGACAGCGACCTCCGATTTTGATGAAATTTGGTATGAAGGTGTAAGACCAGGTCTATTTTCATGAGTTCGCGAACCAGCGTGATCGGGTTATGGGAACGGGGTTTTATGGGGTTTCAAAGGGGTCAAAAATGGGTTTTTGGCATTTTTGGACCTCATTTTTCAAAATTTATCAATTTTAACTAAAACCATTTAAAAGAGCTCAAAAAAACAAACAATTAGGTATTTTGAATTTTTATCTTAGCATAACTGGTTACGGGGAAAATCCAAAAATATGTTTTCCATGTTATCCTTATGGGAAATCAAGAAAACCCTATACCTTGCTTATTTATTGACATAACTTAATCAAATTTGGTATGTACATTATCTAGATAGGGTTTAACTTATACTTGCTTTGAAAACCCATATGGCGGCAAACCTACATACTCACCCCCATGGGGTTTATGGGGAAAATAAAAAATTGCCATAGCTTGATACAATTTTGTGTTTACATTCACTAATTATTGATTAACTTAGATTTTCTAACAAAACCCCATGGTAGCAAACCTACATACTCGATCCTATGGTGTTTTTATGGGGAAAGTAAATAATCTAAAATTCCATTGGAAATTCGCTGAGTACGCAGGTCTGCTGCGACGGGGGTATTTTATTAATAAACGGGGTTTTTATCTGTATTTGTGAGTTCAAAAATACGTACTGCTATATATCGTTTTGGGATTGATTATTCCCATATGTGGATTATTAATTATGTACATCCCGACAGCCCAAACAGAATGTAATGACCAATTAACAGAATAATGATCAAATCCAAAGAAGACCTAAACCCTAACCGCTAAAATTGAACCTACGACCTAAAACCAAACACCTGTGACATTACCCCAAAGTGGAAGACATTTGCCACCATCGTTGGATATGAGAAGTTTAGAGATGTAAATCAACTGTGAGGCAAAAACATAAGATGACGTATCAAAACCTAACCATCCAAGGAGCCGTGATTTGCGGCACCCCTAAAATAAGAAAAAAACATGCTGTTTTTAACAGGGAATTGGGTTTTTACCTTAAGTTTCAGAGCTGATCAGCTACTGCTATATCGGCTCAAGATAAGGGTATTTGAAAACGTCCTTCCTTTTAGAAGCTTTTACACCTATGATCGAATAACAAATTCCTTATACCAGTTACGTAAAGACGAAGATCTTAAACCTGAGACCTAAGACACCAAAGACCCTTGTCCATTCATCCTACACCCAAGACCTAAGGCCTTACCAAAACTCTTAAAACTTAAGGACTGGAACAAAAACGTAATTCATAAGACCTTCAACTTGATTTCAGATTTGACAAACATTTTTGAAAATCGAGGTCTTAGGTCTTATTTTAAATCTTTTGGTCTTAGGTATGAACATTTGGTCTAAGCTTTTATGTTTTAGGTCTTAGGACCCTATCTTTTATCTTTGCCCCCTAAGATGTAGGGTCCTAAGACTGAACTTCGTCTAGATCTAGAATAAATTTGGCGCTTACATTCTTGAACTCAAGACCTAAGCCCTTACACCATGGTCTAGTACTCGTCTTACACTGTATATGCAGTTATTTCTATTTCATCCGAAGAAAGAGAATGTTATAGCTTATACACCATGGTTTAGCATAAAAACCTATAATCTTTTTCCAAGACAGACTTTAGACTTTAATCTGTAGACTATGCCCTAAGACCTAAAACATAAAAATCGATATGGAGACGATCCCTTTTAATTATTAACGTCTGCAAACATTTTTGAAAATCGAGGTCTTAGGTCTTATTTTAAATCTTTTTGTCTTAGGTATGAACATTTGGTCTAAGCTTTTATGTTTTAGGTCTTAGGGCATAGTCTACAGCTTAACGTCTAAAGTCTGTCTTAGAAAAAGATTATGACACTAGGTATTCGGTCTAAGGTGTTGGATCTTACCTATGAGGCTTTAGGTTTATGTATCACGTATTGATGTTGTTATGTCTTAGGTGTAAGGCACTTGGTCTAAGGTCTTATGTTTTATATCTTTGGGCATAGATCGAAGGCCTTTGATCTGAGGTCTAAGTTGAAGGTCTTATGAATTACGTTTTTGTTCCAGTCCTTAAGTTTTAAGAGTTTTGGTAAGGCCTTAGGTCTTGGGTGTAGGATGAATGGACAAGGGTCTTTGGTGTCTTAGGTCTCAGGTTTAAGATCTTCGTCTTTACGTAACTGGTATAAGGAATTTGTTATTCGATCATAGGTGTAAAAGCTTCTAAAAGGAAGGACGTTTTCAAATACCCTTATCTTGAGCCGATATAGCAGTAGCTGATCAGCTCTGAAACTTAAGGTAAAAACCCAATTCCCTGTTAAAAACAGCATGTTTTTTTCTTATTTTAGGGGTGCCGCAAATCACGGCTCCTTGGATGGTTAGGTTTTGATACGTCATCTTATGTTTTTGCCTCACAGTTGATTTACATCTCTAAACTTCTCATATCCAACGATGGTGGCAAATGTCTTCCACTTTGGGGTAATGTCACAGGTGTTTGGTTTTAGGTCGTAGGTTCAATTTTAGCGGTTAGGGTTTAGGTCTTCTTTGGATTTGATCATTATTCTGTTAATTGGTCATTACATTCTGTTTGGGCTGTCGGGATGTACATAATTAATAATCCACATATGGGAATAATCAATCCCAAAACGATATATAGCAGTACGTATTTTGAACTCACAAATACAGATAAAAACCCCGTTTATTAATAAAATACCCCCGTCGCAGCAGACCTGCGTACTCAGCGAATTTCCAATGGAATTTTAGATTATTTACTTTCCCCATAAAAACACCATAGGATCGAGTATGTAGGTTTGCTACCATGGGGTTTTGTTAGAAAATCTAAGTTAATCAATAATTAGTGAATGTAAACACAAAATTGTATCAAGCTATGGCAATTTTTTATTTTCCCCATAAACCCCATGGGGGTGAGTATGTAGGTTTGCCGCCATATGGGTTTTCAAAGCAAGTATAAGTTAAACCCTATCTAGATAATGTACATACCAAATTTGATTAAGTTATGTCAATAAATAAGCAAGGTATAGGGTTTTCTTGATTTCCCATAAGGATAACATGGAAAACATATTTTTGGATTTTCCCCGTAACCAGTTATGCTAAGATAAAAATTCAAAATACCTAATTGTTTGTTTTTTTGAGCTCTTTTAAATGGTTTTAGTTAAAATTGATAAATTTTGAAAAATGAGGTCCAAAAATGCCAAAAACCCATTTTTGACCCCTTTGAAACCCCATAAAACCCCGTTCCCATAACCCGATCACGCTGGTTCGCGAACTCATGAAAATAGACCTGGTCTTACACCTTCATACCAAATTTCATCAAAATCGGAGGTCGCTGTCAAAAGTTATCAGTACCACGGACACATAGATATATATATATATATATAGATATATATATATATATAGATATATATATATATATATAGATATATATATAGATATATATATATACATATATATGAAAATGAACTAATGGTGTTTTTGGCTTCTGGGGACCTTAAAACGAAAAAGTATCATGGTCCCGGGCTTAGGTCTTACCATGGCTACTACCGTAATAGCGTATTCCCTATAGGGAAATTCGCTAAAACCTCTGTATTCTTCCTAATTTGAAGAGGATGTGTAAATCGCAAACCTCTTGTTAGTGACGTTTTTACATGTCATGTTTTCTTTTATTATTTGAAGGGGCCCTTAATCAGATATTCCTTCGATGGTAACGTTTTCATAATATATTATCATGTGTTTTACCATACATATTCATTAAATGCATTTCTTGGTCTTCCATATCCAAGCATGGTGGTGATGTACTTTGCTTTGGTGTAATGCCATAGGTCTTAAGATTAGATCATTGGTTTTAGGTCTTAGGTATTAGGCACAGGACTGAGGCCAAGTCATTAGGTGTTAGGTTTAAGGTCTCATGTGTTTGTATGTTATCATGTGTTTTTGTCTAACATGTGCATTATTTGCATTTCTTAGTGTTCCATATCCAAGGATGATAGTAATGTCCTTTGCTTTGATGTAATGGTATAGAACATAGGTTTAAATCATAGTCTAAATCAACATCTAAATGTTTGTGTTGTGTTCAGTGTAATTTTATTTACTGACGAAATTCGCAAGAATGGAATAAACGTTCTTTGTATTTAGTTTTGAAAATGGCTACGTGATAGCCGAAACTATAGTTAACTAAGTACACTATAAGGAATTGCAGACGTCAAGGTATGTAACCTTTTTTTATATTTAAATGATAGGTTTAAGGTCAGGACTGACGGCCAAGTCAAAAGGTGTCAGATTCAATGTGTTATACCTTAGGTCTAAGATCTCAAGTTCTAATTATGTGGTCATAGGTCTTATACCTTGGTCCTTAATTATAAGTCCTAAGGTCTTATGTGTTAGGTGTAAACTCTAAGAACTAGTTTCATGGGTTTTAGGCTTTAGTGCCTAGGTCTTATGTTTAAGCTCTAATCGTTTTTGGCTCATTTGATGGGGAAGGGCTTAAATCTGGACTCCCCTTGGATAGTAAAGTTTTCACATGTAGTCTTTTGTTTTTGACTTACATTTCTGTTGATTGCATATCCAGGGGTTTAAAACCTAAGGATGGTGTTGACGTTCTTCACTTTGGTTTAATATCGTAGGTTTTAGGTCTAAGATCTTACGTGTTAGAACTTAGGGGTAGTCTTCAGTCTCAGGTCTAAGGTATTAGGTCATACAACATGCGTCCTTGGCGTAAGATCTTAGGTATAATTCCATAGTCATTACGTTTAGTTCTACGGTCTTCGTGATATGCTGTTGGTTCAAGGCCTTATTTAAAGGTCCAGCTAATTAGGCCTCAAGTAATAGGTCAAAGATCCTAGGGCTTAAGTCTTATGTTCATAGCCTTAAGTTTTAAAACTTCTGAAGTAGACCTTATATGTTATGTTTAAGATTAGGTCTTAGGTCTAACTTCCTGAGTACAGGAGTAAGGTTTTAATTATTACTTCTTAGGTCGTAGTGTCGTTTTATATGTCTATTACTTTCCTCGGGGTTCTAAAGTTTTAGGTTTTACATAATGGGTGTATGGCTTAGGTTTTAAATAGAAGCCTTTCAGTGTTAATTACAAGACCCTACGTTATAAGTATTAGCTCTAATTCTTTTGCCCTCAATTATAAAGCCACAGGTCTTATGTATTAGTTTTAAGGTTTACATTTAAGACCTATGGTAATAGCACAGGTCCTTTGATAATACCTATGGTAATAGCACCGTGACTCCTAGGTGCTATTTCTTGGCCCATACGTCTAAGGCTTTTGCTCTCAGTTAACAGAGCCATAGGGATTAGCTTTTAGGTCTTTTGCATTTAGGTTAATATTCCACTGTATTAATTCTTAAGTGTAAGGCAATAGGACTCGGATCCAAGGAATCAGTTTTGTGTTAATAGGTCTAAGAGATTTTTGTTTAAGTCTAGGGCCTTATTTATCAGAGCTAATGTGTAATGCTTTAGGTCTAAGAACTTGGACTTTTGATTTTAGGCCTAAGGTTTAAGGTTAGGTCTAAAGCCTCAAGTCTTAGATCACTGGTCGAAGGCTTAGGTTTATGGTCTTACTTCTTAGGTCTTAGGGATATTTTGTTATTTAATCGTATAGGTTTGGTGTGCAAGTTATTAGGATAAGGTTTAAGGTTTGGTTAGGTGGTGTTATTAGGATATTATGTCTTTGCATTGGTATGTCTAATGCAATAGGGCTAAGCCGTTGATCTTAGGTAATAAAGCCTTAGGTGTTAAATATATGTCTTTAGATCTTATGACTTATTTATAAGGTCTTTGATAAGATCATAATCCTAGAGATTATGTATTAAAGTCAAAGGACTTAGGCCTTAGGTGTATGGATTAGGTATAAGATAAACATCTAAATCCTTTGGTATTAGGTCTTAGGTCTAAGGTTTATAGAATAAATTCTTAGGTCTAAAGATCTAGGTAATATTTCTATGGCCCTAGCCTTAATGACAGACGTAAAGCTTCAAGTCTTGGGTCTTCGTTCTTTGGCCTTAGACTTATACCCTTGGGTAACCGGATTGAGTGAGGCCTTAAGCCTTTGGTCTTGGTCTTAGGCTTTATATTGTTACTTAGTTCTAGAGACCTTGGGTCATGGTGATAAAACCTTAGGTTTAGATAATAAGCTCTAACTCCAGAGGTCTTAAGGGAAAACATTAGATCATAAGTCTAAGACCTCAGGTATTAGGTTTGGAGTCTCAGACTCATGTACCTCGGACATTAGGTCATGTCTAAGGCCATAGGTTTTAATTACAAGGCATGTTGTCTTTTGTCTCACGTATAATTATAGGTTATTACGTAGGTTATATTTCTAAGACAAAGGTATTAAAGTCATAGGGTTTAAGGTATAGTCCAGGTTAAATATCATAAGTCTTAGTTCAAAGGAAAATGTATTAGATCAATATGTAAGGTCTTGAGTCTTGTGTTAATTGAATAAGGTATTAGGTCAGTGGTATAAGATCCCAGGTCTATGAATTTTGATTTACGCCTTAGATCTATGGCTTGAGTATGAAATTTAGGTCTTAGGTTTAAGGCCTTAGTGTTTGGGTCATTTGGCCAAGGCAGTACATCTACGGTAGAGTTTTAAGGCTTTAGGTATTGTTTTTTACTTTCAATGAATTGAGTGTTATGTCATAGTCCAAAGGAATAAGATATTTGGGTGTTAGATATCACTATATATCACCATATGACTATTTTGATACAGGGACATTACATAGTGGGTATTTTAACCTGAATATTAATGAGAGATAAGTGTAGGATGATTGTGGCGCGATCTTGTAGTCTTGTTACTGACTAAGGCCGACATTCTCCTTAGATAGGACTGTTAATTAATAGCCCAACAGCCAATGGTATCTTTGGCCTACAGTTTAACGTGGGATCCGAACCACAATTTCAACCTCCTATATACGAATTGGCGTAATCATGAGGATGGTCTTTGTGGATGAATTAGTATTCACTAGTGCGGACATTAATCCCCACTAGGGAATATCGTATCCACAATCCATCGCTTATAGCTATCCACAATTCGCAACCTCCAAGTAGCTGGATTACACGACGTCGACACCGTCCCAGTCAATATATATATTATGTATTCAATGTAGATGAAGGGTCGACTTCAAATACCCCGTCTTGAACTGGTATAGCAGTAGATGATCATGATCTAAAGAAGATCTCGTTCCCTAATGTTTGCCCAGTTCAGGGGGTCGTGAATCGGGAGACTCCCTTGGATGATTAGGTTTTCATGCATCAGTATATGTTTTTACCTCACATGTTTGTTGATTTCCATCTCTTGGTGTTTCATACCCTTATACTTAGGTTTTATTTCTAAGGGCTTAAGTATAAGGTCTAAACCCACATCTAGGCATCGTGTCTTCGGTTGAATGCTTGGGTCTTATGTCACAAGTGTAAGGCTTTATATTTAAGGTCTCGGCATAAATTTGTTGGGTTTTTAATAGCAGGTGTAATTCCATCAGTTTTAAGTGTACGGTCAAAAAACTTGTCATAGGTTCTATGTATTTGGTCTTACATAGGTCATAGGTTTAGAGCCTTAGGTACTAGGCATTTTTTAAGGAAATTTCCCCTCAATTCCGACAGCCGCCTCGTCTGGTCCAGAGTTACGTCGGCGCTAGGCGATATGATGGTGATGGCACCGGCGAACTCTTCGAATTTCGCCGTCCGGTTAGAGTGCTTGGTGGAATACGGTAGCCACATTCTGTACGTGGCTTGGTCCCTTCTTTCGATCTGAAACCATCAATCATACGTCTTAGATCTCTGTCTTGAGTATAAAATTTAGGTCTTAGGTCTAAGGCCTTAGTGCTTGGGTCATTTGACCAAGGCATTACATCTACGGTAGAGTTATAAGGCCTTAGGTCTCGTTTTTACTTTCAATGACTTGAGTGTTATATCATAGTCCAAAGGAATTAGATCTTTGGGTGTTAGATATAGATGAAGGGTCGACTTCAAATACCCCGTCTTGAACTGGTATAGCAGTAGATGATCATGATTTAAAGAAGATCTCGTTCCCTAATGTTTGCCCAGTTCAGGGGGTCGTGAATCGCGAGACTCCCTTGGATGATGAGGTTTTCATGCATCAGTATATGTTTTACCTCACATGTTTGTTGATTTCCATCTCTTGGTGTTTCATACCCTTATGTCTTGGTGAAATACGGTAGCCACTCTCTGTACGTGTATTAGTCCCTTCTTTCCATCTGAGACCATCATCAAATTAGCATATATTATAAATTAAAAAACAAGGCAAAAATCTATAGAACGGGATTTTATTCAATTAATATTGTTATTGAATTTTTTTAAGAAACAATTTTTTTATTGTTAAGAGATCATTTTTATTTTTCTTTTAAAAATATTGAATTTACTATCGTTAAATAATCCTCACAAAACGATCTGTTATTAGGGTTTATATCAAACATCTGTGTTAGGGAAACGACTGGAAATGTAGTATTATGTTTGTTACAAGCATGGATTTCTCAAATATTATTACATTAGCTAATGATTTTTAAGAAACAATTTTGTATTGTTAAGAGATAATTTTAATTTTTGTTTTAAAAATATTGAATTTACCGTTGTTAAAGAATCCTCACATAACGATCTGTTATTAGGGTTTTTATCAAACATCTGTGTTAAGGAAAACGACTGGAAATGCAGTATTACGTTTGTTACTAGCATGGATTTCTCAAATATTACAACATTAGCTAATGAAATGGAAATTATCTAAATTAACTAAAAATAATTTACCTGGATATTCACCTGTGGAAGGACGCTTTTGATAATTATGAGTAAATCTTCTTAAGACTCCACAACTCCTCCGGGAGTGATTGAGATGTCCCGTCGAGAAGGGTTAATCAATGCGTTGGAGGAAGCCGAATTTTAGAACGAGCGGTAGTAGATTCATTGATTCAACCTATGAATCGCCCTCCTGGTTATCAGTATGGGCTGATGTAAAGTCCGCTATCATAATGGACGTTTAATCTAATGTGGTAATTTGCACACTTCATTATTTGTTTTGGTTCCCATTATTGCGATAGCAAAAACTATACGGAATAATTTAATCATATTTAAACGATAAATATTGTTTTTAATGGTCAAACTGTTATAAATTAATACCGTTACTTTCCTACTTGAAATTATTATGTAAAAAACAATAGTTGTTTGTGACAATACTGAAATGTGTCCTTATACTAAATCAAAATGACTTAAAGACACAAAAAACAATCTTGATTGGATATGAAAATTATATTACGTTTTTCAACTAAACAATTGTATTTGTTTTTCAAAATACTATAATTTTATTTTATTCGGATTGTCACGATAAAGGACAATCTCGATGGGATATGACAAAATGACATGATGAGATTCGAAAATTGTATTTAGTTTTTTCAAATCCAAAATCGTATTTATTATTTTCCCAATAATACTATAATATTATTTTATTCAAAATGTCACAACAAGGGACAATCTCGATGGGATATTAAAAAAACTTCAATACCTGGAAGGAGTTTCCGAATTTTCGAACCCCCGTCCTGGATCTCTTCCACCTGTTAACGCGCCGTCTCGGTTCTCTCACCCGTTCAGTTTAACACGCTGTCCTGGCCCTCTTACCGTTTAACATGGGCTTGGTTCTCTTACACGTTCGTTTTACCCGCTGTCCTGGTTCTCTTAATTTTCCGACTTTTTTACACACCCAGTCCTGGCTCTCTTACCGTTTAACATGGGCTTGGTTCTCTTACACGTTCGTTTTACATGCTGTCCTGGGTCTCTTAATTTCTCTCTACTCTGACTTTCTGTCTCTTCAGTGAACAGTATCAGAGAAACTCTGAACCAAGAACAATTTTACCATAATTCTCTCCGATTGTAGAACCCTTATCGTGGTTTTAATTTAACTACATCAGTTTTACACTGTTTATATTGACAGTTTTTATATATTTCTTAGTAAATTTTTTGCTAAAAGATGACACAGGTATGCACCCAAATATTTAAATAATTGGATTGTTATTATTTAAACGATATTTAAAGCTTTTACATTCTTATAAAAAATTCTTGAACCGTCACAAGACACCACATACATAACTATAGCATAGTAAGCCTATTATCTTTATTTCCAACCACTCACAATTCCTTCATATAAATTGTTAATAGCACAATATAGTAAATAATTAATTTTATTTTTGGATCACATTCTGTACTTCTTGAGGCTTCTTGAGATAAATATAGAAGAATCTTTCTCTACATTTCTATTACCAGGTGTAAAAGTTTAGGTTAGCTGCCTAACCTAATTCCGAGACTACTCTGAAATAGAGCAACATCAAAGCGAGGACTACTTTGTAGCGAGATTGTGGATCCACATGATGGACTGGCGAAATCATAAAAGAACAAGGTCCTTTTAAGTGCTGCTTCAGAATCAACTGTTACTACTTTTACTCTCAGTTTCAGATTTGTTGAAAATTTCCATGATTAAAAAGACAGTCTTAATATAGCCCTAAGAATAAATTAACTTGAAGAATTTAAAGTGTCTGATTAGTCTAATTAGTGATTGATTGTAGTGAATTTATTGGTTAAAATATGTATACAAATTACAAAAACCGAAATTTAAGATCTATTGAAATTGGTCTAAAGGGTTAAACAGTAGAGATACAACAAAAAGTCAAAGGACCAGGTTGTAGAGAATTAAATGGCCTTTCGCTATATTGTATTTTTTATAGGACCAATCGTCTAATCACTACAGCTCAAAAAATAAAAATATGAATTAAAAAACTTTGTCAATATTGTAAATTTTAATTTTTTGAGGCGGTTGAAAGAAAAAAAATTCATTTCTAAGACTTTTGCAGCGAGTCTAATTTTAAAAGCAATATTTGTGCCAATTTTTCAATATTTTAGTTCATGGGAAAGTTAAGAATAGTTTGTATTTATTGTGAGACACTGAATTCCACATGGAGCTGTATAGTTTATTAGATGTTGAATAGTCTGTAAACGAGATGTTTTACTAGCAGGAAAATAAAGTAGACTAACTTAGTACACAAACCTTGAATTCCGGTTGGGATTATCGTAAAGGGATTGTCTCCTGTCTGTTTCCGGATTGTGCTGCGGTTATGTAGTTAATTTGTTTGCAGTAGCCTACTGAACATTGCATTATGCGTGAGCCGTGCTTGTGGGTGTGTGGACTGTTTTAATCTTTGGCAAATCCTTCTATGCATAGAAAGTTCTTGTATAACTTTTTAGTGAATGTTCACTTCATATTCACGGTAGTTTTATGTTGTGATTATATTGAACATAATTTGAACTGTTCAACAGAGCCACTAAGTTTGTCTTCACTAGCAGTTCACGTTCCAATTCCATGGAATTTAAAAAATAATGAAACTGGCTATAGTAACACTGTTTTTGTGTAATTATTACTGAAAACATTCTAATCACAAAATTATAAATCATAGTTATAGTTAAAAAAGTTAAACAAAATACCTACATTAAAATGCAATCATGCCATAAACTGGTCATTATAGAATGTAAGGCTTTTCATCTTCGTTCCATCTACTGTATTGCTCGTCATGCATAATAGCTCGATGAGATTATGGTCCTCAAACACAGTGAGTGGCAGGCGGATGCGAGTGACGTTTGATCTGTAACAGAAGAGATAAATCCACTCCCATGTATCATGTGCATGCGTTGCGGCAGTTGATGGTCCTCGAAACGCATTGGCAGACCGAAGGAGCCCTTGCTTGATTGAGCTTAAATACAACTAACTAATGGATATTTTTTTCGTAATGGAAATTATTATTCGATTGATATTCAGGTATTTTGTTTGATCACTTAAACAACATAGTGGATGAACATAATATTGAAAAAGAAATTTAATTTAAAACTTAACAGTCAAAATAAAAAAGACAAATTATGGGTTGGTAGACTAGACCTACCCTTGGCACGCGCCGAGTATTCCATCGTCACCGGTACCGGTGTGAAAAATGAACTTTTTTCGTATATGTCCGTGTCATGGTATGTATTTATTTATGTGTTTATTCTTGTGTGATTTTTATAACTTGACGAGTTCAGTTTGAATGAAACTTTGACAACCTGCACACCTGATGAAGATCCCTTTGATGGATTGAAACTGCAGTAGTGTTTCAACTACTACTATTAGATCACTTGACAGTAAGGTATATAAACCGTTTAGTATTATATTTATTCTTGTGCCTTTCAATTGATTAAAGCTGTTTGAGTATCTCTATTAGTGCAATACAATTCTATTGTTTTATATTATCATTTTAATAATCTAATGAATTTTGAATTTTTTGATAATAAACTAAATTAAGTTAGTATCTCAGCATTATTACTTTTAGCTGGCTAGTTTACCGATGCCTCAATTTTTTGGTTAATTTTTTAAGTGCCACGAGTAATTTTTTCAAATTTATTTCACATCACTTTGTCAGTGTAAAAAGTTTTTCGCTTGCTTCAATTAGTTGTTCTAGAGGTTTAAAAAGAGCAAGGTGACGGACTTTGCTTATTTACATAAGTTTGTAAATATGGCCACTAAATTAAATCTACTTTAATAACATTAAAAACACCCTAACATAAATCATGCCCACTATCATGGAGATTTTATAAAACTAAAGTGTGAGTATATATCATTGCAGTATGTGAAATATTTGATGAATTCTTAGAAAATTTCTTATTGATAAAAATATAAATAATTCAAAGCTATCGAATTTACAAGACTATTTAAGTAACTTTGATTTTTTCCCAATTAAACTGGTTAAAAAATTAAAACTTACGCAACTACTTAGAATCCACATAATATTTTATAAGGTACTCACCTATCACAAGTAACACATGCACGTAACGTTACAAAATATAATAACAATTATAAATAAAATAAATAAATGAATGAATAATTAATAATTTATTATAAATAAATAATAGCATTAAAACTTACTCTTACAACAACTAAATTATTCCAATATGGGCTCGCCAAGGAGTTAATACATAATCTTCAATCAAATAAGGAAATTTTTATGTGGTACGAAAATAACAATTTGTATAGTAAAATGTATCAATAAAATTAAATGATTTACTGAGTAAGCCAGACGTTTACTCAGCAAATAAATTAACATTAAAATTAATATTCAAACCAATGAAATTATTCTGAAGAAAAACCTTTACCAAATAGGAAGTTATTGACTTTAATATAATTATCTTTATCTATTAAATTAAGGTTTCACTGAGGTCTCGAGTTAATAAAAATCACTTTGAGCCGATTCGAGATAGGAATATCGTGGTAACCGAACGTTAAGGCATAATATTGGAAATCGCGTCTGGCAGCTTTCCATTGAAGTATAATCCTTCTTTCCAATAAAGAATTCACCACTATTCTACTAAGTTTCAAAATAAAATAAAACCATTTTAAGCTAACATTTTGGTCAAGATGGAAATTACCTCTCCCATCTCATAATTCACTAATGGAAATAATTTTACCGTTAATTATTTGTAATGATATTTTTATCGGCTCATTTCCCATTAAAGCAAATCCTTATTAACTAATTCGATCAAACGACTCTTTGAAAATTTAGATAAAAATGAATGAACAAGTTTTCAAATATCCAAAATCTATCTAATGGCTTAACTTACTACTTATATGTCGTAAACAAATATACATTTCAAACATACATCTAAAATATTATTACCATTTGTTTAGAAGTTAAAAAAATGTTATTTTATTTTTTTATGTAAATATAGGATTTTATTCGTCATGCAATAAATTGACATTATTTTAATTAATAA
The DNA here is from genome assembly GCA_030545055.2 of Neoaliturus tenellus. NCBI lineage: Eukaryota > Metazoa > Arthropoda > Insecta > Hemiptera > Cicadellidae > Neoaliturus > Neoaliturus tenellus. The sequence continues at coordinate 125,174,278 of CM061533.1, forward strand.
TTATTCCGTAAAAGCGACAAATATTATATTGTAAAAAGTATATCTTAGACGAGTTCAAAATTAATATAGGCTTAAACACAATATGCTATAAAGGAAACTATCAATAATTATATATTGTTCTTCAGCCATTTCTTTTACTTGTTTGTACATCGGATGAAAATCACACCCATTTAAAAGAACAAAATTGTATTTCACAAAACATTGGTATGCAGAATATAAGCTCTCTACAGGGATACCAATATTTGCAATTCAAAGATCGAATCAAAATTGAAGTTGAAGTTATCCATAATATACAGCACATCCCTATCTGAATATTTAAGTCAAAAACTAAATAGGCAGCTATTACAACCAACTCTAAAGTAGTTTAACACTATTTAGATTTTTCTGGAAATATTTTAGCTAGACGTATGTAGCAATAAATTTATAATTAAAGGACTGTGAAATGGAGCGACTAAAAGGTCGGTTCACTCCAGTTGATATTATTACCAAACCCCATCTGGCAATGTAAGTGTGCGTTTAATGGCCTTTCTGCAATATAATAGCTGCTGACGATTGGTTGCGAAATTTTGATGGATGTTTAAATAGTATTACTTTAAAATAAAAATGAATTTCTTTCGCCTTTTACCAAAAATAGCAAAACATTTGTTTTTCTTAGTTAGGCTTATAAGACAGTCTTTTCAAAAAAATAACTGAAAATATTTACTTATTAGATAAGTAATGATTTTGTAAAACTAATATGTTTTGTTATTATTCAGTTTATTTTTTTTAATTTTTTTTTATTTGGATGTAGCCCAAAGATGAACACGAAATTTGAAACCCAACACTATTACTTCCATCAGCAAAATGAATATTACATATTGATGAATTTCCACAATTTAGTTTAGGATTAACAACAGTCTGAACTTATCTAATGTTAACTAATTTAAAAATCTAATAAGATTGAAACATATTTCACTACAAGAACATGATTATGAGAGATTCTAATATATTTAAAGAATCGAATTTCATTAATTCATATCCGATTTCAGTTTTACCATTCAGAAAACACATTTTATATTTGAAATTATTGATGCACGATTAATTAAAACTTTCTCATATTGCTCAACAGAACGTATAAATTAATCTTATGCTTTATCACTATATAATATTTTTGGCAATTCAATATAATTAGCCAATATAGCTGAGTTAATTGGTAAGAGGATAACCCAACAGCAGTAGCTGCTACCTGTGAATAGTTAGCTCAGGAACGACCAATCAACTGAATAGAGGTGATTAGTCCTTTATAATCCCTACTGTTTGTATAGTAAAGTATACTATTATTTTTACTCCTACGATGCACACAAGCTGTAAAAAAGAAGGGAAAGAATCATGCTTACCTAATATTCTACAGATAAAACTGACCCTCAAAATATTAAAAGGACATAAATATTAAAATATTATTGATGCGAATATAGAAAATTAAATAAGTGAAATAATAAAAACCAATTTACAAAAAATATGACCAGCAATTATGGTCTGTTTGAATTTGAACATCAAAATTGAACAAAATATCATTTAAGCAATGAAAATTGTCGTAATAATTATAAATAACAATAAAATCTACCATAAACATAATTAAGTCTGTAAATTTTATTCCAAATCGTAGTTTTCATTTTAAAATCAACACCCTGTATTTGTAGTGTTTGTAAAATTCATTTTGAGCTTATTCGGCAATATTTACTTTTAACATTTTATTTAAATTGAAACATTTTACACTATGACAAATGAAGAACATCAATTTTAAACGTTAAATAAATTTATATACAAAAGGAATATTGAAACCTTTTGTCAATTATTTTAAACAATATTGTTTTAATTTTAAGATTTTCATCAAAACCAAGTGCAGCATCGATATTAAATTATTATAATTTTACTATAGCCGTTTGAAAACAAAAGCTTGAAATATAACTTGGGGTAGAATTCTACCCACATCAAGTAGGGTAGAATTGAGGTTAAAGTCTGGTCTCAAGGCAATAAAAATCACTTAAATCCGAATAGAGACAAGACATAAATAGGAATGTTGGGTTAACCGAGCGAAAAGGCATAACATTGGGAATCACGTCTGGCAGTTTTCCATTGAGGTATAATCTTTCTTGCCGATAAAGTTTTTATCACTACTTAGAGTGATAAAGGAGTCAAAATTCCATGTCGTAATTAGGTAAATTTAATTCGTTATTAGGCACTCGTCAGAAATTATTACTAAAACTATGGCACAGCGACTCTTTGTCAACCTAATGATCCTCCCTAGTCTACTTATGTAATTTGGTTGTAGCCCAAAAGTTAATTTAACTACAGTGCATTTCACATTACTGTCATACTCTTGATGACTGGATTGGACACTCCTTCGTCACGTTGATTTTCTCCACATTCATATTTTAGGTTTTTATCTGTAGCATGTACCATATTATGTACAACTTCTGTAAAATGTGGTTGCCGTTAAATATATGAAATGAGTGTTAGGAGTTGGCAAAACGTAACAAGACATCCTTGACCTTGACTCCCTCTGCAATTTATTGTGCACTTCGGCTCAAGCTCACGAATACAATACGGTCACGTGTAAAGGAAGTTGGAACGTTTCCGTAAGGTTTAATTGTTTAATTTTTAGTAAACTTAATTAAAAAGTGTGAAGTAATCTTAGCTATTTGCTCAGCCTTTTAAATGGCAATGTATTATGTTTGATAGTTAACATATCTAAATTTAATTTATCACGAATACGCTTGTTATTTTATATAGCCAAACAAAACAAAAAGTTTCTCGAGTATAATACCCAAACACGGAATCATCCTCAATTTAAATTGAATTCCTAGAAACTCCTTTTGAATTTAAACTACACATATTACGATAAAATTACTGTATTTGGAACGGTCGATATTTCAGTTGAAAAATTGTTTATTTGATGAAAACTAACTGTTATTGTTTTGATACAAAAGGGACAGAAAATAAAGGAAAAGTGTTCTTGTTTAACTCGCAGGCCACTCTCTAGCTCTCGAGGGCCCCCTGGCTAATGACTGCAGGCTAACGACTAGAAATTTAAAATATATAATTAAAATCCCAATTTATTTGGAAAATTTTGATAATTTAATAAAGATAGTAAAAAACTAATAATGCTATTTAAAAACAAATAACATTGATTATATTGATGCAAAACAATAAATATTAAATGAGTGTTACTTTATGATTACTTTATGATGTATCGTCTTAGCTGTAGGTAACAAACACTTAGGCCCCTGTATTATATTATTTTTATAACCTTAAAATAACTTGCATTATGAAAAACTACTACAATTGTCATTTTTGTATATCATTACCTGTTATAAAAATAATGAATTTAAGTTTTGACGAGGAAAATTATTTACATCGTTAAATGTAATTAATGTATTCTATTTTTTTAAATAGACGAAAAGCAATTTAGTAAATACATAACCGAATCAGAGTCAGAAATATCGCCAAATATGTCACTATGACTTATTGTCCTCGTCGTGTCGTGTCGTCCACTTCTCTATTGTACCACACATCATAACTTTTAGCTGTGAAAATTGCATGATGTCATCATTAAGTGAGGATGTCACATTCATAGATTAAAACACGAGGAGTATATTTAACTAATATTTGTACTGTCTTTTTTTATATAATTGGGTTTATTAAACTCGTGTTTTTTACAAGCGAGTTTAATGCCTACATTAAATAAATAAATCATTAAAATTTTTATATTAGAATTTAATATTAAAATCAGCAATTAAAATATTCACAACACATTATGGACTGTTTGGTAGAATATCGACATAATATATAAGCATATAAGCACGCGTTTTTTTTTATGTTTTATTTATTTATTTATTTATTTTTTACCTTAGATTTTTATTTAAATGTACATTGAGTTGGAGAACACACAAACCCAAAACTCATAAAAAAAATTACTTAATATAAAAAATTGTGTTCAATTTTAAAGGGGCAAACCTAACAGCTGGGGCTGTAGCTGTAATTAATTGGCCCCGGAATTACCAATCAGCTGAATGGCGGTGATTGGCTCTTTATCCATGGCTACTGTGTGTACCATCCAAGCGTGGCATTTCGTACAGTAAAAAGAGTTAAATTACAAAAGATTTATGACCTTTAGAAAATAAGAGTAATCCAGTGATGTTTCCGGAGAGTGTGAAGTGCGATTAACCGGGCTTACAGATGATTACAAAAATATTCTGTACTTACTTTGAATTGTATTTTACTCTGATGCTAGTCAACTCTATGTTGCCTGTTTTGCTTGCTGTATTCTATCGTTTTTGCAGTGAATACTTTTAGTCATACTAACCTTAACTATTTTTTAATGTTGGCAAAGACGCAAAAGTTATAAAATACCCCCGTCGCAGCAGACCTGCGTACTCAGCGAATTTCCAAAGAATTATTGTTTCAACATCAAAGAACTTTGTGGCTATCTTATATAATTAATGATCTTTACAAGGAAATATAATATATTTAATGGCATTATATTTCTGAGTAAATTATTTTTATTTAATAATTTATATATTAATATTTATATTACAATAAATGACTTTTTTAAAGTAATAAAAGTGCATATCCAAAGCTTCCATGAAAAAGGAATGATTTGTTTACAAATAACAAAACATAAACTTTCAAATTTGACAAATATGCAGAAGACAGCTGATCAGCTGATTAGGAACAGATACCTTATTATCTCCATCTCTCTTGTTACCATCATACACTTATTTTCCATGAGAATACCATGGGATTTAGTATGTAGGTTTTGCTGCCATGTGGGTTTTTGATCAAATCTTAATTACTCACCACATAGTGAAGGTTCATAAAAAATTTTATTAAGATATGTTGATAAATAAGCGATATATAACTTTTTTTAGATTTACCCATAAGAATAACATGGGAAACTTGATTTGAATTTTCTCTTAAACCAGTTAAGCTATTTTAAAGATTCAAAATACTAAATTGTGTGTTTTTTAAGCTCTTTTATATGGTTTTAGTTAAAATTGATGAATTTTGAAAATTTAAGTCCAAAAACCCATTTTTGACCCCTTTGAAACCCCATAAAACCCCGTTCCCATAACCCGACAATGCTTGTTTGCGAACTCATGAAAATAGACCTGGTCTTACAACTTCATACCAAATTTCATCAAAATCGGAGGTCCCCTTCAAAAGTCATCAGTACCACGGACACATATATAGATATATAGATAGACATATGTATACATATATATATGAAAATGAACGAATGGTGTTTTTGGCTTCTGGGGACCTCAAAATGAAAAAGTAAAGTGGTCCCGGGCTTAGGTCTTACCATGGCTACTACCGTAATAGGGTATTCCCTATAGGGAAATTTTCTAAAATGAGGAACATACATTTTTATAAAGCTGTATGCTTTACCATGTTAAAATTATCCATCAAACATGAAAGCAAGTCTTTCCGTCCTTTACTATTAGAAGGATAACTAATAAAATGGTGGAAAATTCAAGAAGATATATGTTGTGTCCTACAATTATTTTAATTTTTTTTTATTTTTTCAATAAGCGTGTAACAATCTAAAGATTTAATTTTGATGTACAAATATGTTACATTTATACAAACTGCAAATATCTTATCTATTTACCTTAAACCCAGATCATATTCCTTTTCATTATTAATTAATTTAATTAGTTTTTAACTATTGTGTGAAATTTTAGTACCGTTATCCTGTAAGAGCTTAGTCGATGAACACGAACTTACAGGCAAATTGGCCCTCTAAGTAAAAAAATCTAAGTAATAATAAAATAATAAAAACCATTGAGATTATTTATTAATAGTTTATTAACAATCACGATTATAGAGTGATTTATGACATTTTAACTACTGAAAAACGCGTCCACCTTAAAAAATTATTATAATAATACTTTGTTATTATTAATAAAAAAAATTTTGAGGACGTTTGAAATTTAACCTAAGTTTTCTGAAAATGAAAATCCAAAGTTACTGCAGACTCTTAAATTGTGGCCTGAGAAAAATGTATTAGAAATATATTTTTTTAAGAACGATTATCATAATTATAAGAATATTTATTGTTGAAAATAAATGTTATCCTCAGAAAAACGTTGGCTCTAACCCCCAGAGATCATAGATAAACGATGTTTTCATCCTGCAAGAGCCTCTGGAAAGAGGTATTAAATCAGAAGAGACAGGTTACTTTGGGTTATTTTAAGGGTCTTTATTCATGTTTAATGTTGATGTTATAACCTGTCTATTGTTTGTCTTTGCCTTTGTTGGCTCCCATTGTTAAGAACTTAAAGAGGTTTACTTTTAAAACTCTTTTATTGTAGGCCACATGATGAATTTATTTCTTTTAGCTACAATGTTGATCAAACTCTTACAGTTAAAATAACCCATGTGCTCTCTTAGACTCTTAAACGGGATCTAATAAATACTTCGCGCGATAATTTACACACCACACACGTTAAATATTTAATCTGTAATATCCTTTCCTCAGTTTTATTTATTGTTTCATCTATGTAATAATAGTTACAGGAAAACGGTAAATAATTATTTAATCAAAGTAACCTTTATGCACATAGGAAAATTTTGTTTATGTTTTTTTTTTTTTTAAATGATTAAGCATTTGAATTAACTATTCCTTTTAATTTGATGGTAAGATGAATAATTACTCACAACCCTCATATTAGATAATTCGCTTTAGGTAATTCGGTAGTAGTCATGGCAGGATCTTTAAATTGGTAATTCCTTTATATAGTAGGAAACTGTATTGAAGTTGGTAATTACGGAAACTCTTTTTTTACAAAATTTTGATAAACTCACTGAACCTACAAATATTACTGAACATTAAATTTATAATAACTAATGTACAATTTTAAGCTACCGTGAAATTTTATTGATAACTCCTCGACCATACTTATTTTATATTAACTAGACATCAGCCACTGATTTGATTCAAATAATTGTAATTTTTTAGTCAGTGTTTAGTTTGACCGATTAGTTTGAAAATATTTTATAACAAAACACCCGTCGTTCCTGTTTTACTATCTTTGTGTATTACAACAGCTGTCAAAATTTTTTGATTCAACTAATTACCCTTTTTAAATAAGATTAACATTGGAACTCTAAAAACCTGTAAGGTGTAGCTCTCAGGACCGCTTGAAACTATAATGTATTTCTGCTCATTTACATGACACAAACTTTCTAACGGTATACACGGATTCCTTCTACGATGCACAACAGCTGAGGAAAAAGGAGGGAAACCTTCATGCTTGCTTATTTATGATATGGTTGCTAAAGTATTGAAAATCAAGAATATTTAAGGCTTGGTTAAGGCATTGTTTATTCAATAAGGGGATCAAAATAACTTAAATTTTTGGGAGAGGGAATAACGAGACGACTATTACAGGAAACTTCATTTATTGAGTCACAAGATGTAACAGGTCAATCTAATCTATTCTCCCAACAACTATAAAAAAAACCTTTCTATCAACAAAAACCGTTGCTAGGCAACGTAACATGTGTTCCCACAGGAGCCCCCCACGGAGACAGGAAGTCAGGGGGTTTTAAATTTGACGACGCGACCTGAGCGCGTCTTGTACGGTGTGTCTTCTTTATTGGAGGGTGGCACTTGACACGGAATGATTGGTTGATCCGGAGTCGAAGGTTTCAAAATTTTGGCAGACATGTCATTTTCCCTCAGGGTATAGGCCGGTTTGACCCTGTCCAAACTCACTCGTACTTTCACTCCTCGTTGCAGGATGGTCATAGTCTTGCCATCTCGTTGGACAACGGGGTAGGGTCCCATATACGGCGGCTGGAGAGAGCGTCTCACGGTGTCGTCCCGCAGGAATATGTGGGTACACTTGTCAAGGTTATTGTGTACGAAATAATTCGTCCTGGAGTGATTAGTGGCAGGCACTGGACGGACAGATGACAGGTAGTTCCGAAGGCGGACAGCATAACTCGAGGGGTCTTCCTGACATGCTGTACCTTCTCGAGGAACGAAAAATTCACCAGGCAAACGCAGTGGCTGCCCATATACAAGTTCTGCTGATGACGCTTGCAAGTCTTCGCGGAAGGCGCTTCGAATTCCCAGAAGGACGAGAGGGAGAGCCTCCAGCCATGATGAACCGGGATGGCACATAAGGGCAGCCTTGAGTTGCCGATGGAACCGCTCGACCATGCCATTAGCACAGGGGTGATAACTGCAGGTTCGATGACGCTCTGAACCAAATGTACCGCCAAGAGCACGAAATAGAGCGGACTCAAACTGACGACCTTGATCAGTAGTGATCCGTGCAGGTGAGCCGAAACGCGAAAACCAGCAGGTCACAAGAGATTGTGCAACTTCTTCAGCGGTTATTTGTTGAAGAGGATATACTTCAGGCCATCTAGTGTATCGGTCGACGACCGTAAGACAGTATTTGTATGGTCCAGCTGGAGGAAGTGGTCCGATGAGATCAACATGAATGTGTTCAAAACGAGCTGAAGGGGATGGAAATTCTCCCAGAGGAGAATGAACATGTCGTGAAACCTTGGATCTTTGGCACAGTTGACACGCACGAGCCCAGTTACGACAATCTTGCTGTATACGGGGCCACACGTAACGTTGTGAGACCAGTTTGGCAGATGCCTTAGCACCAGGGTGACTTAGATTGTGTAGTGAGTCAAAAACTTTACGTCTAAGTGTTTCCGGGAAAAATGGACGTTAATTAGAAGAAGATGTTTCGCAGTATATTACAAGGTCTGTTCCTGGTATTTTTACACCTGTCAAACTAAGTGATGAATCTTTAACATCACCATTTAAGATTCTTTGAATTTTAGGGTCATTTGCTTGAAATTGCGCTATAGTATTGGCATCTACTATAATGGAGGAATTGTTTGACAAAGCCTCAACGCGAGAGAGTGTATCAGCGACTATGTTGGCTGATCCTGAAATGTGTCGTATGTCGGTTGTGAATTGAGATATGAAAGCTAGTTGATTTAACTGTACTGGAGGAAGTTTGTCACGTTTTTGGCTGAAAGCAAATGTAATTGGCTTGTGATCGGTGAAAATGGTGAATGATGCAGTTTCCAACAGATGGCGGAAATGCTGCACCGATTCATAAACAGCGAGAAGTTCTCGGTAATATGCTGGCCAACTGCTATTTTTGGGTGATAGTTTTTTTTTGAGAAAAAACCGAGGGGTTGCCATGAATCGTCCACATATTGTTGAAGGCATGCTCCGACAGACACATTAGAAACATCAGTAAAAAGTCCTAGTGGAGCATTGGGCTTAGGATGAAATAAGAGAGTCATTGATGAGAGACTAGACTTACAAGACTTAAAAGCGTCTTCCAACTCAGGGGTCCATGGAACAGGACGTGAACCTGTCGAGTTTGATCCACTGAGTATAGAATGTAGAGGTGCTTGATGCTCTGCAGCATGGGGCAAAAATCTGCGATAGAAGTTCATCATTCCCAGAAATCGGCGAAGTCCTCGCATAGTCTGTGGTAACGGGTACTCCTGGAGCGCAGTAATGCGTTCCTGAGGTGGGGAAATACCTGAAACTGACACTCTATACCCTAAAAATGTTACTTGTTGTTCGCCAAAAACACATTTAGAGGAGTTCAATACAACCCCATACTCTGAGAGGCGTTGAAATAACGTTTTTAGGTGTTTTTCATGTTCCTCAACAGTCTTTGAGAAAACTAGAATGTCGTCTATATAAGCGAAACAAAAGTCTAAGCCGAACGTAACTTCGTCTATAAACCTTTGAAAAGTTTGACCAGCATTTCGCAGGCCAAAGGTCATAAATGGGAATTCGTAAAGTCCAAATGGTGTAGTGATAGCTGTTTTGCCAATGTCATCTGGGTTAACCGGAATCTGTTGATATGCCTTAACTAAATCTATAGTTGAAAATATGGTGCTACCTGAGAGAACCTGGGAAAAATCGTGGATGTGCCGTACAGGGTACCTGTCGGGAATTGTGCGGGCGTTCAGGGCACGGTAGTCTCCACAGGGACGCCATCCGTTTTCGCCTTTTGGAGCCAAATGTAGCGGAGACGCCCAGGGACTGTCTGATGGTCGTGCTGTACCCACACGTGTCATCTCGGCGAACGGACGCTTAGCGATGGTCAACTTCTCAGGTGCGAGGCGTCGTGGTCGGCACGAAGTTGGCGGTCCAGGAGTTGTCCGAATATGATGAAGTGTCATGTGCTTCACCTCACGAAGGAGACCAGGTGGACGAGTGATCTCGGGGAACTCCAGGAGAATTTTAGAGAATGGAGACGTGGATACAACTGATTTTACACTGTTTTGTCTGATTCCCGAAAGTTGTCCATCAGTGCAGAGATCCGTAGTGGCATCAATGAGACGCATCCGTCGGCAGTCTGGAAGGAGGTTGTAGTGGCTGAGGAAATCCGATCCAATGATGGGGACACTCACATCAGCAATAGTAAATTGCCAAATAAAGCTTCGGCGAAGTCCTAGATTGAGGGTTAAGTTGTAGGCACCGTATGTCTTGATTGTAGTGCCGTTAGCAGCGCTAAGTTCGAGGTTAGTTGGCGAGCGTCGATCCCGAAGGAGGCGTCGTGGGTAGCATGATATATCCGAGCCAGTATCCACTAGGAATCGCAGTTTCGTGGTAGTGTCAGAGACGAAAATTCGGCGGCTATGGTCATGACAGTCTGTTGCCGCCGTCACAGGCTGTTCTTGGCGTTTCCCTGATGTGAACAAGGTGATGTGCACTTCTTAGCTTTTTCGCCAAAGTTTGCATGATACCAACACAAACGATAACCCAATGGCGATTGCGTCTCGGAGGTAGAGTTAGATCTATGGCGACTATGGGAGCGAGAGCGATGTCGTCTGAAAGAGGCTTCAAGTGCGTCCAATCGTCGGGCGAGCTGGGTGACGGCAGTGGATAGCTCTTCCTTATCTTCCATTCGTGTGTCCACGACTTTTTTCGCAGCTCTGACAGTCACTGGTGAAAAGACCGGTGACACCTCCACGATCTTGTCGGCTATTTCCGCTAGTCTGTCGACAGGCAATTCATATTGGGCCGTAAGGATGGCTTGGACATGCTGCGGGAGACGGCGTAGCCACAGTGTTCGGAGGAAGGTATCTTGAACTTGTGTAGTCCCAACCAGTGAGCGAAGGTGTCGAAGGAACTGTGACGGTTTTCGATCACCGATGTCCTCTTCGCCAATAAGTTGCCTCACACGTTGTTCCTCGCTGGCAGAGAGTCTCTCGACGAGTTTGGTTCGCAGGGTCTTGTAGCGGTCTTTCTCTGGAGGGTTAGTAATGATGTCCTCAACTTCCGCTGCATAACGAGTTTCGAGTTGAGACACGACATAGTGAAAACGGGTGTCATCGCTTGTAATGCCCGAGATGGCGAACTGGGAATCGGCTTGAGCAAACCATAAGCTTGGGCGATCTGCCCAGAATGGTGGCAATTTCACTGCTACGCGATGAATTGAAGCAGTACCCGTGTCATTGCTGCGACGAACATCGGCGCTCAATCGACCAGTTTCCTCTTGCAGAGCCGTGAGTTGTGCTTGAAGGTCTTCCAGGGACATGATACGGTAGTGTGTGTTGCACTAGAAAAATGTGTTTTACGAGGGGTCACCAATTTGGGAGAGGTAATAACGAGACGACTATTACAGGAAACTTCATTTATTGAGTCACAAGATGTAACAGGTCAATCTAATCTATTCTCCCAACAACTATCAAAAAAAAACCTTTCTATCAACAAAAACCTTTGCCAGGCAACGTAACATGTGTTCCCACAAATTTATAAGGAATACTGGCAATCTCAAATAAAACATATAGTATATATATTTATTTTTTTATTGATATAATTAATATACCATACAACAAATATAAATATAATTTATTAATTATAATCTTATTACACATTGTAATTTGCTATAGGAACAAAGAATACTATTACAAATTTTGATATTATTTAAAAGTCTAATTGTTGTATAGGTGATTTCTTAATATACTAATTGAGAATTTTATTGCTGTCAAGGCTATTAATTTTTGAGTATTTTTTTCCAAATTATATTTATTCCAAAAATCTTGAGTAAATTTGGGAATAGTGCCTCGAGCGCCGATTAATAATCCATATACTTCAAATTTTTTAATGTCATATTTATCTTGATAATATTGAGCTGTTTTACTGTAAATTTTGGTTTTTTCTTTATGAATTTCTGATGCTTGATCTTCATTCAGTTCGAAACGGACTGTCGGGTCTAGTATCAGTCCCCAATCTTGATTTCTGTTGATGACTATTATGTCGCTGCGTCTGACAGAGCCCCCTTCTTCGAGTCCCGTTACTTCCTCGTATACTTCATAATTCTTTTTCTTTCTGAATTCGTCTGCAATAATTTTTCGGATAGTATGATGACGGGTATTTCGAAGAAGGTCATTAAAGGGGCATTGTCCAAGGACGTGGGGTAGTGTTTCACGAATGTAACTCTCAGTTACAGGACAATGCCTGCTCTGGTTCCCATCCCTGGACCTCCCATGAATACTTCTTAAAGGAACTACATCTCCAATCATTTTTAAATAATATTTAAATTCGGACTCTGTCAGACCGCGACTTCTGGACAAAGACTGATTGATCTTCTGACATTCACTGAAAAGGATAACCCCTTTCCCCTTGTAAGGCAATTTACACCATTTGCTGTACTCCTGCTCTCTTAAAAATTCACGCAATATCTTTGTCTTAGCTTTATAATAATCTTGATCTATATTTAATTTTTTAAGGCAGTACAGCACTTCGGTGTTAAAGTTTCTAACCCTAAGAAGGTAAGGGTTTTTTACTTCTTCCAACACCCGACAAATGTTGATATGTTGGAGAGAGGTTTCCCATGACGACTTATTTAGACCTAACCCTTTATTTTTCACACTAGTATAAAATAGAGGGCTGGGTGTGTCGTTTGGAAGATCCAAAATTTCTTTAACTGCAGATCTAATTATCTTGTCAATGTCATCCAAAAATTTCAAAGTCAATTTTTGTAATGGTGCCGTCTGGAATGGATAAATTAGGGAAGGCCATATAAAATTACTTAATACAAACATTTTTTGTTCAGATTTTAATAATGGAGTTGATGTTAGTTTTTCAATTTTGTTTATCAATGATTTAATGTTTCTTTCAGCGTCAAAAACTATTGTATCTGAAAAATTAACTCCCAGATATTTTATTTTTTCCTCTGAACTTATTGACCTAACTTCTTGTGAATCTATTAAAAATGATCTCTCAAGTATCGCACCTTTTTCAATGTTAATAATTTTGGTTTTTGATACATTTATTTTTAAGCCAATTTCCTCGAAGAGACTATTCACTGTATTATATAATATAAGGGCACTTTCTTTATTTTTACAGATCAAAGCTGTGTCGTCAGCAAACCCTAAAATGCTTAGGGATGGCATATCGTCACACAATTTATAACCGAATTCCTCACTTATGGATTGCTGAGACATGTCATCCAAGATATGGTCAATGCATAGGTTATACAATGAAGGGGACAGTGGAGAGCCTTGCATCACCCCTCTCTTTATATCAATATCTTTTGTTTTCCCCTTAAAGGTTTCTATTTTAGTGGTGTTATTGATTTGAAGTTCTATTATTGTTTCCCTCAGTGCTTGTGGTATTGGTAAAGATCTTAAAGTGGATTTCAAGTGGGTATGACTAATATTGTCATAGGCTTTTTCTATATCAAGAAAAAGGATGGTGCAGTCGTCTTTTTTTGCCTTGGCTGACTTTAATATTTCATTTAAAATACTTGTATTTATATGTGCACCTGGCAGACTAGTAAAGCCACCTTGAAACTGGTTAAAGCTGGTATACATTTTAAGCCTTTTATCGAGGATCTTTTCGAAGACTCTTCGTAGGACAGAGCATATTGTGATGGGCCTCCAGTTACTGACGTCTTTTCTATCACCCCCTTTGTCTATTAGGATAGTTCTTGCCTTGTGGAATGATATTGGTACTCTTCCTGAACTGTGTATTATGTTATAGATTAGAACAAGAACCTTGGCTACTTTTTTCTGTTTTACGACCCTCATTAAAATTTTGTCAGGCCCAGGAGCTGTATCAATCTTAATTGAGTTGATTGCTCTTACAATTTCATCCTCCGTAATATTTTGGTCATAAAGACGGTTTACATTGGCCATAGTAACATTATCTATTACTTTATATATTCTTCATGTTTCTTCATTTGGATTGTTGAATCGTATTGAAAACTTTTCATGTAATGTTTCAAGGTCTATTTCACACCCTTTATTCCCGTCTCCAATAATTTTTCTAACGGCCTTTCTACGTCTGTTATAAAAATCAAATTGTATTAAGTCATATTCGTATTCTCTTTCCTCCATGCAAATTTAATTAATAAAACAAACTATTTTAATATTCAAATTAATTAAATATGTTTTTTATACATTACCATGATTTATAAATTAAACATAGTACGAATAACAGTGTTAATAATCCTATACTCTTATACGAGCAATGTTTGCTTGTTTGCTTGTTTGCTTGCACAATTATCTCAAAAACGGCTCCGACGATTTCCTTCAAATTTTGGAATATGGGGGTTTTGGCCACCAGAAATCGATTGGAGCTGGTCCCATAGCTGGGAAAAATTCGGTTTTCGCGCTAGAGCCCTTCAAACATCCCATGTTATCCTTATGGAAATTTTTTAACTGAACAAAAATCAGCTGATAACTGTAGATAAAATAAACCAATGTGTTACATCTTTAACCTGTGGTTTTAGGAAAATCATACCAATGTGCAGCAAACCTTCCGCCTGGCGAGTGAGCGGAGCGAACGAGCTTTGTGTGAGAAACGAAAGTAATAATTTTACCGAGCTTAAGCTCGGTCCCCCTGGTACTAAATTCATAAATAAGCTTTACGTTATTTAACAACATTAAAATCAGGCACGTCTTGCCACATGAATATAAAACATTCATCAGACTGTAACATGGAGTTGCCGGAATAATGTCATTAATTTTTATTAATATAAGGGGGTGTACCTCCGATGAAGTAAATACTTTATTGATAATTTATTGTTAATAATATTTAGAGTGATGACAATATAGATTCTACTAAAACGGCTCTGGTTGTTTCAGTCGGCAAAAATTGAACATTTAAACTTTCTGTGGATTATATATTTAGGCCTATTTATTTTCTTGATAGACTATATGATAAAAAATTACAAATTATGTAATATTGCATATATATTACATTGTATGTACATATACATTGTATGCATTACTGTACATTTTAGTAGTGTCAAGACTATAAATTTTAGACGTATCTACTTAACTATGGGACGTTTTTCGTTTTTAGCTATCGCATGACAATGGTCATAAAATGGACATGAAATATTGAAAAACAATATCATACAAGTTTTAAAGCAAAAATGCAATCATGCAAGATAAATATCAACCATAACGGAACCTGAGAAACACAAATAGAGTTATCGTCCAATATCAATAGAATGTAATTTTTCTCTGGACGATGCAGGAACGCGTTTAACTTTGGCTTTCACAATTTTACTACTTTGGCGATACATACTATAGCCATCCTGTTTAACCGCCATCTGTTAAAAGCAGCCATTCGTCTTCCCCTGGAGTAAGCGGCTTATAAAAGATTTATGTTAAAAGTATTGTTTTGTGGTGCTACAATATTTTATGTTGGGTAAACACGCTCGAAAAATATTCCTTAGCTTGTTACAAATTGATTTAAGCAGCTGCCACATGTAAAAAGGGTTCAAAGCCTGATTACCATGATCCTATAACAAAAGAGAATTAAAACAAACGAGCAAGGCTCGATTAACCTGGCACTATATTTTATATAATAGAAAATAACAATTTATGTTATATTATTAAAAATGTTTTAATGTTTCTTTATCAGATTTTCAATTAAAAGAAATAAAAACATAAAAACTGCATACGTTTTTTAAACGCCAACATTGTTTACTGCAAGCAACACTGTAAATTGTAAGAAACTGTTGTATTTAGTTTTTAAGCCACAAAAATGACATGTAAGTTAGAACAGATCTCACGAATGGCTTTAAGACGGTCATTATACAATCATTGCATACTAGTATGACAGGAGCACGTTCAGCGGTATAAGGTTACAGTAATTACCCATTAAGGTAGAGAACTCAAGACCTGAATAATAATCATGTCTTAATAGTGTAAGCAATTATGGTTGTGTTTAGTTGCTTAGTATTCAACGTTTTGTATTGACTTAATTTTTTTCAATAAATGCAATTGTTATTCTTCTTTATGTAGAATGTTTTTCTTCAGAGATAAAGAATAGTCCTAATTAATTTATCGGTAAAATTCTTTACTCAATAATATTTTGTTTAGTGAACAAGATTTTAGAATTATAAAGACTGATGATCCTTAAAAGGATTACGTATGAGAGAGGATGCACTAGGCCTACATATCCGTGAAAAGGTTGTAGATAACAGTTATCATCGAGAAACAACTTGATATGAAGATAACAGTTCATAACAGTTCATCATCGCGGAACAACTTGACATGTAACACACGTTTTTCGACGTTTTGTATAGGCTAAATATTGATTATATCCGTTACAATTAAAGTATATTTTCTTAAGGGTGTTTTAAATACATAAACTACGATAATTTACGGTACACTAGTATGTATAACTTACTCTTACTGTGCTTTAGTTTTAGGTTTTAGTGTACACTGGCTGTTTACAAGGTCTTCGTAATGGGATTGGGTACTGTGTAGTTTATTTAAACAAATTACATAAATTCAGTCATGAGTTCAATATCCTCGATGTTTGGGCAAAACGGGTTAAGTCATGATCTGGAGAATTTTATGTTTGTTGGTTTCTGAAAGAAAGAAAGAAAATCGTTCTTTCCCATGGTATAAAGGGTTTTAGTGAGAACAATTTTGTTTAATTGCTATTTCACTAGATCTGAAGGAGTTACATCAAATGGTACAAAAGTAAAGAGCAGACAGAGTGTCTCTTCCCAGGTAAAAGGATTCATTCTGGTGAAAAGGACATAAGTTAGTGTTAAGTCATACTATTGAGGGTATAAGTAATATTTTTTAAGATGGGATTAAGTCAACGTGCAAAGGGTTAAGTCATATTTTGTAAAATCACATGGGGATAAGTTGTGGCACTTAACTGTTAAGTCTTTGGTCAAAACGAGTTCAGTATATTTAAATTCCGTAAAATCATAACTGAACTAAATAAATGGTTTTTTAAAGCCTATGAAAACTTTTTTTGCAAATGATAGATATTCAAAAGGTTAATTTCGACTCGTATTTTGACCTATGTTTTCCTAACTATACTTCGTTAGCATTCGATTTATTCTACTAACTAACTACATAAAAAGTCATTTACGGCTTGTTCACCTTGCTCTAAAATAGGCAACAAACATTTTTTTACTATAAAACAATCAGGAGATTAAATCGAATGTTTTATTACATTGTTACTACGAACAGCTGGTGACATCGACACCTGATGATTCTTTTTCTCCCTATAAACCACTTCAGCTTCTCAACGGTTGTATCGGAAAGAGCTGTATCACATAAATTTGTATGCATCATATACATCAATATAATCTGTTATCGACCCCTTCTTCTAACAACGAAAATCGTCTCATTGGTGTCGGACTTGAAACAATGGAAACCGGTATTAACTCTTGAGAAGTGGTTGCCTAGAAAACGGAAAAACCAACAGTGCATCCCAATAGTTAGTGTTATGTTTTTTTTTGTTTTTTTTTTTTTGTTTTTTTTACAAATAAAATTATTTTTACATTTTTTTATAATTTATTGCATAGTGTAGTGTGATGAAAAATATCGTTCGTAGCTCGGCCAAAAACATTTTGCCTACTCTCGATCGTATAAAATTCTTGACTCGTCTCGAATTTGAAACACGATCTCGATGGCCAGCAAAACACCATTTTCGGCCCTTGTAACGAAATGTACGATTTTATTTATCGGTTACTAAAGTAATTAATATTTGGTATAAAAATGTTTAATTAATCAGTGATACATCATATTCAGCCCAAACAGACCATGGTAAGCATGGTAGTGTAAAATAATTGAGTGCATGTGGCCACTTTGCTGGGCGGCCTGGGGATTGTGGCCAAGATTCAATAGTTGATGTTAATTATTTGAGATGCTCCCAAGCGAATCCTCCGTATGCTCGTATTAACCGCTCTCTAGCTTGGCTGCTTGGTGGTTGGCCTAATTAAGCACCTTGAAATTCCATCTTTTTTTAATCAAAGACAAATGTATAGTATGTGGGATAAACTAATATAGTCGTTTTATTAATTTTACTTAATTAAAACGAGTAATTGCCCGTTGGAACTCGACAGAAATAGCTCCATGGTGATCGAGTAGAGCCCTAGGCAGATAGTAAAAACATGTATAAAATGTACTTTCTAAATTGCTATTTCCTCCCAATTGATCATCTGATTTACGGGGTTAAGTAACTTAAAGTATAGTACTAAGCCATTTACCAATTAAAACTTATATATTTATTTTTTATCGATCAACTATAAAATTGTACATTTTTAATAGTATGAAACTAACTATTTATTTTTCTTGGCGTTTGCTCTTCTACTTTTTTAGACACAATACCTCGTGTGTAATACAATCAGCTGATTGAAAACCTGTAAAATAAATTAGTTGAAAATTTTTCGAAATGTCGATTTTTATAATTTAATAAAGTAAGATAACGTTAAAGTAAATAAAACCCGCTAATAAAGAAAAAGATTTATTTTGTACAAAATGCACGTAAATCGGTCCAGTGGAAGTCTCAGAAGAACTGTCCAAAGGATTGACAATTTTTTTCCCATGTTAAATCTGTATAGGAAAAGTTTATTTTTCATTTTCGACAAATTTAACGTAAATATTTTTGAAATAGAAATAAAACTTGCTAATAGAGGACCAAAAAGGTTTGTTTTGCTAAAACCCCTATGTAAAACGGCCTAGTATAAGTCTCAGACGAACAGTCCAAAGGTGTTTTTAACCTTACTGTTTTAAATACATAGATGTGATTAAGATGTTTAATCTTGTTTTCTTGTCAGTGTTCCTAGGACGACTTGAAGATTATTATAACGTAGTGGATGAATTTGAATCTAGACAAAGTCGTAGTTTAAAAGATAGCATATTTACTAATTAAAATTACATCATTGATCGAATACCCCACGTTCGTTAAAATCGTAAGTTATTTATTTATGAAATTCTTGTCTTAAAATGTATACAATTCATCGCACATTTATGATGAAGCACCATAATTTTTCACAAGATTGTTTAGTATAAACAGTAGAGGTCTTAAAATCAATATGTAATATAATTATCAGATGTTCAAGCTCTAGAGTAGATGTTCATATGTTCCACTACAATCACGTAGCCAAGGTATACATTTTTGATCGAAAGGGGCAATCCTGTTGTATAGTACAGTAAAATAAGGCCAAAAACGACCTTTTGATCGGCAACTGATGTGCGTTCATGAAATTTTCAGGAGACCTTCTTTTAAGCTCTAGAAAAATAGATTTGACGAGTCCCCAAAAAATAAAGTTGTTTTAGACCCATAAAATCACTTTTCAAAATGGCGGTTCTTTTGTAATGGGATAAATTTTGAAAAAGTTTCCCTTTTTCATTTTTTACGTGCATCTCCTCAATATTAAATTGTGGGACTAACGCCAATAATTGTTGAGTGCTAAATACTTTATTTTTAACGGTCTTCATTTTTTGGTCGCCATCTTGGATCCGCCATATTGGATACAAGTTGTTTTTTTCTAATGTAAAGATAGTGTTGTGACACATCATTTCAGAATAGATTTTTACGCTGATTACAATGCCGCAATCCGTTTTTGAAAATATTTTTCCGTTTTAAAGATATACGGAAATTAAAATTCTTCTCTATACATTTCTTATGGACTTTTCAAATTTTGGATTTATATATTTTCTATTTATCTTCATATATACTGTTCTAATTAGGATAGGCTGTTAATATTTGGAATCAGATCACTCAGCGGATCATTGGGCTTCTTTAGAGTTTTTGTTCGTTTGAATTGGCTTGGTTTGAATCGGTTTGTAAATTTAAAACTTCACCCAAATTTCAGAAATGGAAATATTTTTTATTAAAAAGTTTATAAAATCACAACTTAAACGTATTCAATTTTAACAGTCAATATATGGAATTAAAGCCAATAATGTATCGTGTAATTTAAGACCAAAACGAACCTTGAATCTCATTTAAAACTTGAGTTGTATATCTTTAACTGAAGACGAATTTCAGGAACCAATAAATTTAATGTTGATTAGACAGTTGTAAGCCACTTAAAATCCAACGAATTTCAATGGTCAGCAACTCGAATTAAAGACATTGATGTACTAGTTGTTTTAAGACCAGAATTAACTTTGCGTCTTATTTAGAACTTGAGATATCAATCTTTAACTAAAAGCAAATTTAAAAAAAAATGAATTTCCTGTTAAATAGAAGCATATAACTCGTCTCAGTATCCTAGAAATTGAATGCATAATACCTAAAATGAATGTCGGAATATTACTGAGTATTTTAAGGTCACAATGAACAGCATTCCTCAATTGTTTCATAAAAGAAAAATAATGCAAAATAAATTTAAAGTTCGAAATGTCCATAAGAAATTTATAGGGATGAATTTTTATTTTAGTGTATCTTTAAAACAAATCAGGATTTTCAAAAACGGATTGCAGCATTGTAATCAGCGTAAAAATCTACTTTGAATTGATGTGTCACAACACTATCTTTACATTAGAAAAAATAACTTTCATCCAATATGGCGGATCCAAGATAAAAATTAACGACCGGTCAAAATGAACTACTTCCCATCCAAAAATTATCGGTGTTGGTGCCACAACATTATATTGAGAAATGCAGTTGAAAAATAAAAACAAAAGCATTTTTTCAAAATCTATCCCATTTACAAAAAACCGCCATTTTGAAAAGTGGTTTTATAGGTGAAAAACAACTTTATTTTTTGGGAACTCATCGGATCCTTAATTATAGTGCTTAAAAGAAGCTCTTATCAAATTTTTGTGAATGCACATCAGTTGCCGATCTAAAATCCTAATTTTACTGTACTATGTAATGTGTTTATAAAGATTGGGAATACAGTATATAGTTTGGTAATATTTGACATATTCTAAGATAATAATATTGCCCTACCAACTTTTTTGTATGAACCAGAAAGCTAAAAAAGTTTGAATCGTATGCGGATTAGATTTTTTATTGAGATGATTTGGTCATGTGTTTAATTGAGCTAACCACAGTTGTTTCCGAAAGATGGGTATTTAATGATTAAACGTAATCACAAACGGGCCTCGGAGAGCTAATTACTCGCGGAACCGCGAGAATGACTTGTGCATCGAATATTACACCATAAATCTGGTTTCTCTCTTTTCAACCGTAGATACAACCCTGCCAGAATGGGAAAATTATCGATTTTGTTACATTTGGGGACACAATACACTTTTACGATTTACCATGCTACTCTTACCGTGTGAATTAACAATGTAGTATGTGCGATAAAAATTAAATAACTATTCATTACAATATATCACTTATGTTTGAGGATGTTGCTTGTGTCAGGTGGAGGTCCGTGGTCTGGACCTCCCTTTGAGACTTCTAACTGGAGGCACATCGTTTATTAGTCATAACTATATATTATATTCAGCTTCCGTCAATCATGAAATTCTGTGAATTTATCCATGTGTAAAACAAATTGTGTAACCGTTAATAAATAAATAAATACTTGATAATTTCTAAGGCTTTTTTAAATTTCATTTCACGGCTGGAATAAAGTAATGCATCTGCCTTTGTAAGGCAGTTTACTACATTTTTCAAATTCTTTTTCTTTTAATATGTATTTTCAATACATTTTTTTCTATTCTATTGTTTTACTTTCAGCATTTTTTGGTGTTTGCTTCTTTAAAATTTTGCCAGTAAATGCTACAAATCTAGAAGGCAATAACCAAAATCAGCCTCTTTTGAAAATTTTTTCAATGTCACATTTTTTATTTTATTTTTCATATATTCCTTCAGAAATTTCACAGAATTTTATTGATTGTTGAATAGTGCTTGGATTTATATATATACTCGTATATACAAATATATATTTGGATTAATTGTTAATGATTATAGTTGGGTTAGTAGATATGGGTACTAAAATACAAACATTGTTTGCTATAGTTAGTAGTTTTGTTTTGTTTTGTGTCCATCTATGCCATTGGCATTTTTTAACGTTTTTGCGGGGGGAACGGTCGAAAACCCAGTCTTGTTGCCAGACTAATCTAACATCGACCAGTTCTTAGAATTAATTAAGTTGTTAGATCATTAATTAATAGCCCAATGACAAATTAAATGGCGACTGGGTCCAGAATCGATCCTTAAAAAAGCTAGGCCTACTAACTTTCCTCAAGATCGATCCGGCAACCTTTGGATTCAAAAGCGAGCACTTTAACCGCTCAGTTATCCAGCCAGTTTATTTATTGTTTGCGTAAACTGAGTTAACCATTTACAAACTTTCTATTAATATTGCGTAATTTCTAATTGTATGAGTAGCAATAACGGAATGTGTCATAAGAACAACGAGAACTCTATAATGCTGCATATAGAAAGTGCTATATTTGACCTACAATGATTTTGTAAATTAATATATTATGGTTAGTTAATCCTAAATTAATTAATATATTATTTATAAATATATACATTACAATAGCATAATGAATTATATGACGTCTACACCGATGACACAGATTGAGGTAAATTTATGCAATACATAAATTATATGGCTATTTTAATTATATAACAATTGAATTTTTTAACTCTGTATAAAGTTAAATAGTCTTAACTTAGATTGGAGAATCAAGAACAATTCTAATCTAAAGCCTGTGCGAAAAAACGTGAAACAGACGGACAACCTTCGTAGTTTGCTTAATTACTTTTGTTTGGTTACAGAGAGTGGCTGGAAATCATTGTTTTTTCTGTAGGAGGATTTTTTTTTTAAGTATTTCGTATTGTTAGTTATAGTAGTTGTATTTAACCAATTAAATATTAAAAATATAATAATTCTTAAACAAATTTGTTAATGTTTTTTTTAATTGAGGTAAAGGCTAACCAATTTTAATTTTACATTAAATATTCTGGATAAGTTTAAATATAAATTGTCATGAATAAATCAATATTTTACTTAAAAGTATCGGATAAGTAAACAATTACAATAATACTTGACTGTTTACAATATTTGCTAAGAAATTTTACAATAATGTATATAACAATCAATATTTGCAGTTCTTTTTCTCGAAAATATTGCCACGTATGTGATAAATTAGTACTACACTTAACTAATTTTGTTTTTAGTTTTAGGATCGACGGTAGGATCAGATGTAATGATGAAAATAATGTAAATCCCATAAAAGTAGAATAAACCATTATCAAACTGTGGCTGTTCCTCCATAAAACTCAGATCATTGTCTATTAGTGCTTGTCAAATTATATTACACTAGTCATATTTTATTTTTACACATGGATATGCATAATAGGTACACTAATTGATCAAATTTTAATATTATTCTTCTATAATAAATTAACTTGGTCATCAAGTTTTTTATTAAAATTTTTTTTACACAAGTTGGTACATTGAATGAACTCGGTGTGTCTGTACGATCGACAAACTGTTGAGACAGACCTGTTGGGCCGATGTCGTGAACGCCATAATGGCCACGAGGTCCAAGGACCATGGTGTAGTACAGTTTGAAGCGGCCCTCTTTGTCAGGCTTTGTAAACAGTAACTTAAAACCAACTACTCACCACATCTATTAAATTATCAAATTACCATAAGTAAATGTGTTAAGTAAAGGGTGAGTCGGTGGCGTAGTGGTTAGCGCGCCGGACTTCGAAACCGGAGGCGATGTCGTGCGTTCGAATCCGCGTTCTGCCAGTGACTTTTATCAGTACCTTTCACCTTGTACTTTAGCGGCTCACCCCCTTACTTTGTCTAATAATATCCACTCACAGATCAATAGTCTATGTGGACGGGGCAAAGTAAGGCAAAAAAGAGGTCCGCCAACCTCTTAAAAAAATAATAATAATAAATAATATATATAATAAAATATTAATAATTTCATTAACATGTTAATCCCCCCCACCGTACAGGGGCTTTTCCTCAGACAGTAGATGCCATTAATCAAGACTGCCAGGGACTGTGTAACTGATCAACAAAGGCCCTGACGTCACGGAAAACACAACCCACCTTTATTCGTTACGATATTTGTTCTCAATAGGAAACTACAAATGCAGAATAACAATACATACAATAACAAATACAAATAACAGAATAAAAAATACAAAATTATTTTTGACAAAGTAGTTTCGCTTTTTATTTGTATGTACAGAAACTATCTGAAGAGGAATGTTATATTTTACTTACGTTCCAACATATCAAACATTCTGCATTCATATTTCGGGTTTGTTGTTTTCTGTGCATTAAAAAAACTGTTTACTTTACATTATTTCTCACAGTAAAAATTCAGCAAATAAAGTTATTATAACAATTAAGTTATACTGTACTAGAGATCACTCACTGGTCGAAATTCGACCAAAAATTCAGTTGATCTTGAGCCAATTAATGTTAAAATGTTTTATAAATGAAACATCTGTTTTTCCTTATTTGTTAGCATTTGTTATTTTAACAGCTGTCTTATGATTCAATCAATATTATCCTTCTCCCACAAGATTAACATTGAAACTTTGAAAACCTGTAGGGCGTAGCTCCGTGGGCCGATGTGAATTAAAACGTGATTCTGCTCATCTACAGCAGAACACCTTTTAACGGTATGCGCGGATTTCTCCTACGATGCACACAAGCTGAGAAAAAAAGAGGAAATAAAACACGCTTGAGTATTAATACTTGCTTGAGTATATTAATGCTTGAGTATGCTTGAGTCAGATATATTGATTATCTGACTGTTACTGTATGTTTTCAGGCAATTGGATGCTCAAATGTAACAAAAGTTTACATGCATTTAAAATCGTTAAAATTTTAAAAGCAAAAGGTTAACGTTATATTGCATTTTACCCTATAACGTCTTCGTCAGATTGAAGTATTTCTATGCAAATTGCAATAAATTTGTATATCTAAGAAACAAATATAAAAAAAATAGTAGTCAATTTATTTTCAAAAATCCAACATATGAAGAAAATATTACCTTTTCAAGTCATTTTGAGGTTGTTTTGTTACTTCGTTCACGACCCCAGTTAAACTACCTCCTTACTTACCTCCATTTCAAGCATACTGTCAACTGTAAGGCTTTTCTAATGTAAACAAATCAGGCAACAGTATAAAGACAATTAACAATTCAATAAACATATATATATAAGGGAAAAAATACAGTAAAATTAAAATACTTTTACAGGCCACTTCTAAATTGTTCCTCAACTTGTTTAAAACTAAATTTGTTTTACCCTGCAAGATGAATCTAGTTTCATTTAAATAAAGAAAAACTTTTATACTTTGAATTCAACTGTTATAGTTAATCAGGATAAAAATTTACTCTTCATCGAGATTTTGTTAGTAAGACGATCTATTTCAATAATATACTTTCAATAATATTATTTCAATAATAGAGAGTTTTTGCAATGTACGGTAAATCTTACGGTAAACGCTAAACGCTATTTTTAAGTTGGAAAAATTCCGCATATTACGTTACACAGGATAGTTCAACAGTATGAATGGTGTCTAATAATTACTATTGATCACTTTTCAACGAGCTTTTGTACCTTCAAGCAGCCAAAGTATCTTAATCCACCATTATTTAAATAGCGTTTAGCGTTTAACGTATTCATTTGCCGTATGTGCAAAAACTCTCTATTATTTCAATAAATCACTTGTAAATATTGCATAGACGCCACGATAGACATTGCACAAATAAACTGACAATGCAACTGAAACGCAGTGCAGCACACTATGCAAGTACCCGGCTGGAGTTTGTTTACACGTAATTATGGCCGTAGGTGACAATTGGATTGTTGTTGACGGTGGGCGGTTTGATCGATGTTTAGGGAACTTTGGATCTACAGTTTTGAACAAGATTTCCTTAAACTTAGAGACCTTCATACCTGATTAAGTTATTTCTACATATGCCTGTACCTATTTTCATAACACATCGTAAAGAAAATAATTATTTTAATCATTGCAGTATATATTATTGAAAGGGTATTATTGAAGTAGACTGTAATTTAATTATTAAATTCTTAGTATTAGTATATGAGTCAAATCAAAAGTAATTCTTTGAATGTAATTATTTGGGATTACTCTACTCGTAATAATTTTCCATCCCTTTCTTAAAACTCTGAAAAACACTTAGTAAATGATAGAGTGATATGAGTGATTCAGAGGAACGAAAGAAATTAAAATTGTATTATGTTTACCGTTTACTGCTACATCTCTCCACGCCTACTAAAAAATGTTTCTATTTCATTAAAGTGTTGAGTACACCGGGGCTTACAAAATAACTCTTATATAATATGGGATAAATAAGAAATATAACACATACATAAGACTCAAAACATTAATTTAACTTGCACTATTAAGATGCTGGTATTTTATCATAACAAATAGTAGAACGAATTTGCCTTTAAAATTTTTATTTCAACCAACAATGTTACGGAGTGGAAAACCTAATATGATCAATTACCATTACTGATTAGTCTTGAAAAATTTATATCCGCTTGAAAATCATTTTATTAATTTGTCGAACCTAATAAATTTATACAGTTAGGTCATTTATACTAACAATTATCCTAATACTACTGTAAGTAATAAAATAACCATTCATTTATTATGTATTAGTCAAAGCAAAAATATTTTTATCTTACAGTACTACGTCGGATAGAAAACTCAAAAGATGATAAAATAGATAAATAAATAGATTGACGTTTAAGAATCGTATACTTCCCAAACTATGATCCGTTTATGTCTTATTATTTTTTTAAGAGGTTATTTTTGCTTTGAAGTATGTTAGTCACGACTTTTACTTGTCTTCTATCAATGATATGTGTGTGTTTATACCGAAACCATTGAACTTTTGTCTTCTAACAAACATTTGTAGCCTAATGAGAATAATAATATTTTCATACGTTTGTTTTCATGGTAGGTCTCGTATAATATCAATTATGAATGTATGTCAAATATTTTCATCAGACCAATGAAAATTGTTTTACAAGCCTAGAAAATGTTATATAATTGTAGTAACAACATGTTTTTGTCTGGCGCTGCGATCACTCTAATCCACTTTCTTTGTCAGTGAATCAGGAATCCATTATTCAAATAAGGAACACAAGACTTGATTGCTTCTTCACAGAGCAAGTTAATATTTTGCCTATTTTTTAAGCAACTGTTTGAATAGCTAATATTCAATTCTTGATTTTCTTTGTATGTAATTTTATTACTATATCTTCCCGGTAAATTAAATTAATAAAACGTGATAATATTTACAGTAGAGCCTCACTTAGCAGAGTACAATGCCGCAAACTAGACTTCAAACGGATGATCAAGACAGAAATGGTAGGCAAACAAATTTTCCATTAAAATCAAATGGGTAAAACTTAAAAATGCAATAACTTTCTTAATACTCAACCTTTTGACGTCGGATGTGTGGCTTTTAACTCCAAATGCAAAGACGTTTAAAATTATGAATGATGTGGCAGAGACCAAGAAATTTTTTTTATTTAAACACCCTTTAAAGGATGTCTCTCTTGAAAGTCTTACAGAAATTTGCTGTGGCCTTTGTCAAATTATATATCATCTTAAATGTCTTTGCATTTGGATTATAAGCCACAAACCTGACGTTAATAGATTTAGTGTTAAAAATTTAAAGCATTTTAAAGTTTTACCCATATGATTTTAATGGAAAATTTGTTTGCCTACCATTTCCGTCTCAGTCATCCATTTGAAGTCTTGTTTGTGGCATTGTACTCTGCTAAGTGAGTCCTTTAATTTGTTACCCAAATAGACCTATGCTGCTATTTATGAATGTTGTCTGACTCCTCGTGGGCAGGGGGTGACTGACTCCCTACCCCTTAAGGGATAAAAAAGTTATAATTGCAGACATTTATGGCTATTATTGATATAGAAAGTCTCATTACTTTAACTATAATGGTAAAAATATATTTCACCGTTCCGGGACTTTTCAACCACACTGCGTATGTGAAATAATAAATATTTTATGACAGTTCTGGGGTTTAGTACCAGTACCTATCTAAGTTAAATATTTAAATTAATTACTTATATATAATAAAACATAAAACACATGAACTATTATTAAACAGTAGCATGTTATCATAGGGAATCTTAACTACTTAAAATAAATCTTTAATAATTGTTTTCTCTATTAGTTCTCTTACTTAACATTCATTAAATTTAGATTTTAAAACATAATACTTTTTCATTAAGAATATTTTGAATAATAAAGTACACCCCTTTGGTTTCTAATTTTACAAAGTAATCAACTATGGTGAACAAAAGTTTATTTCTTAACATCTTGCCAGTTTGAGTAAAGAATGAAAACAAAGCAGTAAATCCTTCAGTACAGAGTTAATTTCCTGAGCGCAATAACTTTGTCAAAAGAAGACAAATTTTTATCATCTACTTTGATTTATGATTAGTCAACGTTCTCGTTGTTTTAATTAACTTTGTCTGAAGTAAATTTCAAGACATTTTTCAAAAGTATCTTCATTATAACACATAATACATATTGAAGGCGACCGTAAAATTAATTTCATAAATATTTACTTTTTAAAATTGTTCTCAGTACTTAAATTTCACCGGAGAAATTGTTTGTTAACAACACACAAAACGAAGGCTTCCGCTCGATATAGTCGCTAAGCCACTTGATGTATATATACTATATATTGAGGATTCATTTTAAAGGCGAAAAACAATCTACAGACCTTTGTAGTAAGATTTTTTTAAGTTTACATATTTTCAAATATAATTTGAGGTCGAGGTTTAACCGTTGTTTTGAATGAAATAACACAACATTAAAAAAGGTAATTTCATTGGTCAGTAGACTGACTATTGTACTTTAAACAATACATGTTTATACTTTATAATAAATGTTCGATTTGCAGTTAAAACTATTTTTAAACCGTAGTTTGTTCACATGTTAATGTCTGCAAACATTTTTCGCGACAGCACGTCCATATTAAACCATTTTAAAGAAAAGTTGTACGTAGAGTTTTAAAAAAGCAACTTTCAAATCGAACACGAGTGGTATCTATTTCCGAGTAAATCTGAGAAGAATTGAAAAGCAAATATGCGTTGATTATACTAGTAAAATTTAAAAACGCAATATGAATTCTAATGATATCCGAAAAAATATGAAGAATGATTCTTCTGAGGGATTGATGATGTTAGAGCATTACTGAAGGAGAAAGCTAATAGAAGTAAGTGGTTGTGGCAAAACACTTTGATGGAAGGGGATTGATTACTTCTAAACAAAGAAAGTCTGTTACGTTGAGTAGTTTATACTCGAAAATATCTTTTTTTATATTGATGTTATTTGATGTTAAGGCTTAAAGGATTAAAAGGCTAAAGGATTCTAAGGCTTAACAGAAGCCAATTTACATAAGAATTAAGGAAACAACTAAATACAAAATTATAGGGCCTGCGGAGTTGAAATTTGGAGTGATCTCTTTCCTTATTGGTGCTAAATAAAAAAAGTGTTTTGCCCTCCACCCCACAGAACCTCAAATGACTAAAGAGCCTAGGGGTTGAAAGTTGGCATGGACGTTCCTATTTGCTAATAGTTGCTCACTAAAAAAAAGGTTTTGCCAATTAATGTAGTTTTTGAAGTTCTTTAGGACTCCATCCTATAGGACTTAAAAATTACTCTAGGGAGTATGGGGTTAAAATTTTTCATGGACGTTCTCTTTTGCTCATAGGTGCTCACTAAGAAACGGTTTTGCAAATTTCCTTTAGGGTTCCGCCCCACAGAACCTCAAAATTACCACTGATCCTACGGGGTTGTAATTTAGCATGGGCGTTCCTCTCTGTTAATAGGTAATGAAAGATTTTTTATACTGTATAATGTAGTTTTTAAAGTTTTTTATGGCTCCGTCCCACGTGAATTAAAATTACTCTGAGTGCCTACGAGTTTGAAATTTTACATGGACATTCGTCTTTGCACTTAGGGTCTAACTAATAAACGGTCTTGCAAATATAGTTAGTTTTTTAAGTCCTTTAGGGCTCTAACCCGCAGGACTTCACAATGACAACAATGCCTGGGGGAGAGGGTTGTTGAAATTTGACATGGTCGTTCCTCTTTGCTCATAGATGCTCAATAAAATGTTTTGAATAATTCCTTCAGGTCACTGCCAGGACTGCGGAGCACATATGAACAAAAGAAGGGCTGTTTCATTCCTTTGATGTTGGAAAATGCCGCTTTTGAGTCAGGCCGGTGACGTAATCAATCTGATGTCCATAAGAATAACATGTACCAGCTGATCAGGCTAGTGACGTTTTGGGTACTAATTTTTTCATCGTTTTACCCGCTAATGAAACAGCCCTTATCACAGCAGTTTTCCCCAGTCCTGGGTCACTGCTCACACTACTTCAATGTTATTGTTAAGTAAATTATTGCAAAAATTTTCCATTACTGATTAGTAAAAACAAATTCATGACTTTTCTGGATCTGGAATCTGGTCCCGTCTTCAGGTGGAAGAAATACCTAGAACATAACAAATTTATTAAAAGCACATCAGGCGAACCTGGAGAAGGCAATAGCCAAACCTGAAAACAGAAAAAGCAGTCACAAAAATTACATAAAACACCAATAAATGAACAAAGCTTAAGCATAAAACTGTGAAAGCAGTCAAGAACAAAGCACAAAGAATGAAATCATTGAAAAAATAAACCAAAGAGGAGACAGCACACGGGAGACAACCACACGCTAGCAATGCCGGGCATGTAATGATTTTTTTTTTCATTTTATTTTTTTTATTTGTTCTTGACTGCGGTCACAGTTTTCTGTTTAAGCTTTGTGCTTTTATTAGTTTTTTTAATATAATTTTTTGTGACTTGCTTTTATTTTTCAGGTTTGGCTATGGACTTCTCAAGGTTCGGCTGGTGTGTTTTTACTAATTTTGTTATGTTCTAGGTATTTCCTCTGCCTGAAGACGGGACCAGATTCCAGATCCCAAAACGTCGTGAATTTGTTTTTACTAACCAGCGATGGAAAATGTCCGCAATAATTTACTTAACACAATAACATAAACTCACCATCACCAACAATGAACGTTAAGGGTGCGCTCTACCTCGGCGTCAAAATCGTCGAGCGAGACTGTTAACTGCCGCTATACGCGGAATCTCACATTTTGGAAAATGTATGACGGGTGATTTTAAAATTTGTTACTTTAATCCTTTTTTTTTTGGTTTCAGTGCGAAATCGATCGGTGGTCTAATAACGATGTTTTTGAAATTGCAGACCTTTCGCATCTCCCTTCTTGCATCATTATCTATAAACTTTTTACCAATCTTATTGCAGATTCTTGTTCTTAAGATTATATTGTACTCACGTATCGTCTTATTTTTTCTCAAAAAAATGTTTTTAATACGTTGAAACTTAATACAAAAACGCTTATTTTAACATTATTAGCAAGCGCCCTGCTTAGTAATTTAAATTAATATTGAAATTTTAAGACGATAGCGGAGTACAAAATTATATAACGAAAATAATGACACCAAAATATTTTAAATCGGTTTACAACTGGGGCGACAAACATGGAGATTCTAAACCCTTGCATCCGCGCGCGGCAGATGGGTAGAGCGCACCCTTAAACAACGGACTACTTCAATGTTTCAAGGAAGGTTTGCTTGCTCTTTAAAGAGATTTTAGTACCCATTAAATAAATACAATCATGGGTGAAGCCATGACGGGCAACGGCTAATATCAGACATTAAATCGTCGGTCAATCCTCTGTGGTTTAGTTATGCAATTAAATTTACTCTGAGGTCATCAAAATCCCAAACCGTTCACGCTTGACGCAGTATCACAGTAGGTCCCGAGAACAACAGATGCGTAAAAAATGCAAAAGGACCAAAACCAAGAATTGACTGTAAAATAATGAACAGCAAAACTTGAAAATTTATATTGATAAAACTAGACAACACAACCTCGGTAATGTAATTAATTAATTGTATAACTTAGTTAGCCTAACAGTACATAACGCATGTTAATACATGTCTAAGGTAAATAGTCTTGATTGGATTTGATATTACATCATGTTTAAACTAAATAAACAACAATAGATTTAGTTTTTACTAAACAGTTGTACCAATATTCCTGAAAAACAAATTATTTGTATCAATAACATAATTGATAGATTAAATCATTTTATTATCAAAGAAAATAACTTTGAACTAAACATTTAATGTTTTAATTTCTTTGAACATTCCAAGTCATTAGAAAGATTAGCCTCACAAATATATCCAAAGGAGATAAAATTAATATTATATGAAAATGAAAAATTTTACTAAATATCATTTACTTTCTTAATTAATTTTTCTAAGGCTTAACAGATCAAGTTAAGGCTCAATAAATTAATTTTTGAAAATTGAGTATCAAATATCAATTTGTATTTATAAGCCACTACCTAACGACTGAGGTTGTTTGGGTATAGGTTATATAGTTATGTTGCTTACAAAGGAAATTGATGCCATTTTTTTTACTACTCCTTAGGGCATAATCAATTTGTATTAGTCTAATAATCAATCTTGTACTTCTGTATAATCAATGTATATTTTCATCACTTATTATCTAAATAGAAGGTTTAAATACCTGTCGTCAAGTAATCTTCTAGTCTTGATATCGACTACAGCTGTTTCACATTACAAGAATGCATCATCTGGTGACAACTGACTGAATGCATACTTGCGTGACAACTGA
Source organism: Neoaliturus tenellus (assembly GCA_030545055.2). NCBI lineage: Eukaryota > Metazoa > Arthropoda > Insecta > Hemiptera > Cicadellidae > Neoaliturus > Neoaliturus tenellus. Next base: position 125,207,275 of record CM061533.1, read on the forward strand.
CGTTCTGACCTGATGATGCATTCTTGTAATGTGAAACAGCTGTAGTCGATATCAATACTAGAGGATCACTTGACGACCGGTATTTAAACCTTCTATTTAGTTCATTCAGTGATCCAGAGGCTAACCATTATGAAATTGGACACTTATTATCAATATTCTTACAGTGATAGTTTGTTAGAATTGGGTGTATTTCATCTTGGTCCAAAGAAAAGGATCGCGTGATACTGTTATGCAATATTTCTTTGGGCCCACACCTCTTAAAACTATTTATACAGTATATCACGCAAGTATTATTCTTATTCTCTTCTTTTCGCAGATTGTGTACATTGTAGGATAAATCGGCGCATCATACCGTTAAAAAGGTATCGTCCTGTAAATGAGCAGAATCCAATTATAATTCACATTGGGCTCCAGGCTCCTAAAGTTCTACAAGCTCTACAGGCTTTCAAAGTTCCAATGTTAGTTCCTGGGAATAAGTTTAATTGACTGAATCATCAGAGAGCTGTTGTAATAACAAATACCAGAAAAACAGGAAACACATAGTTGAAAAAAACTTCAGAAATCAATTAAGATTTTCGTCGAGTTTTGACCGATGGCGATCTCTAGTTTTAATAAATACATACGCAGATGTTGTGTTGATCAAATTAACAGTAGATCAATTATATACCGGGTGTAGCAAGTAAGGTGTCTTAAGTTGACTACAGATCAACAGTTTGTCCTACAATATTTAAATAAAACTATTTTCCACTAAATTGGTTCCAAGGAATAATATAAAAATAGTTTTAAGGTCGTATTAATGCAGAGGGTCCTAAAAACTTGGGGTTCACAGGTTCGAATCTTGGAAATTTTAAATACAAAAATATGTTATATTATAAATTGTTGGAAAGGTATATTCAATACAATCACTTTGGTGAAATATTAGTTTCAAATTGGCGAATTCATTTCATTTATTCATTTTTGTAGTCGAAATCAAAATTTACGGAATACCCTTTAATCTGTTTATTATTTTCACAAATGTCTTCTGATTCAAAATACTATAATCTTTTTAAATAATCTAATCTTTCATAATGATATGTCACAAGACCAAATTTATTATAAAAAACTTAAATTTCCAAAATTAAATATTTTTGATAATGTTTACATAAACAAAAATCAAAAGTTTTAAATGGAAACATATGTCATTTTATTCATCATTTTAAAGCTCTCGTTCAACTGAGCAACTTTGTAATTTACATTAAAGCCGTATCTCTTTTTGTCTTGTAGTAGCCTAATAACGTAAAAGTGTCTCTTCCCCGTATAACTTGCATGTTAATTTAAAGGCAAGGCAACAATGGAATATGGAGTTTCATACTAGCATTTCCTGATTAATTAACTTGCAAGTCATATGAAAGAGAAATTTTACATTATTACTATAAAACCAAAAGAGTTACGGCATTAGTGTAAATTACAAAGTTGTTAAGTTCATCGAGACCTTTAAAATGATGTTTAAAATGACATTTGTTTCCATTTAAAACTTTTCAGTTTTGTTTATGTAAACATTTTCAAAAATATTAAATGTTGGAAATTTTAGTTTTTCAATTAACGTTGTCTCGTGATATATCAGTGTGAAAGTTTAGCTATTACAAAACATTATTTTGAATCAGAAGTCATTTATGACAAATAATAATAAAAGTTACAGGGTGTTCCGTAAATTTTTATTTGGCTACAAAAATGAAAGCCAATTTGAAACTAATACAGATAATTAAATTCTGTTTTGACCAAAACGTTGGTATTGAATAGAAATTTCTAACAATGTATAATATAACACATGTTTGTATTTGAAATTTCCAAGAATCGATCCTTTGACCCCAAGGTTTTAGGACCCTCTGTATCTATACGACCTTAAATCTATTTTAAAATTATTCCTTTGTATCAATTTAGTGGGAAATAGTGTTATTTAAAGATTGTAGGACAAACTGTTGATCTGTAATCAATTTGAGACACCTTACATGAGACACCAAGTTTATTATAGGCCTATATAAATAGTTTATTAGAGAAAAACAAAAACCGTTAACTAACCAACTAAACGACCAACAGAATACCACACTCATAACGTATTTTAGCACCTACCTATGGAGAGGTTATTTTGAGTATAAAATGAGCTTTCAATATAATAGTATTTTCTAATATTTTCAACCCCGTTGGGCAAAGTGGCATTTAAATGATGAAATCACAAAATTGACAATAATGGTTATATTGGTTAATGTGGCTCATTCTCCGTAGATTTCGGTAAGAAATAATTTTCATACAAAATATATGTGTAATAAATTTGTTTCTAATGATGGTAAAAGAAATTTAAATACGTTCAGTTTGAAACAGCGGCTTTGTTATCCATCTATATCTATACTTACTTAATCTTTTTTTAATTTTAACTCATCCTACAATACTTAACTGATTTTCATGTTTTTAGTGTCGTTGGATTAGTCTGTAGTTTTTTCGCCAAAATTTGATCAGAATCGGACCTAAAATAAGGACACCATCCATAGTTAAAATTTCCCTTTAAAATAACATTGGGATTGGGTTGAGCATTTCAAACATCTGTTAATGAACGTACAGCTGCAAATATAGTCGGGAGATGACATGTTGGCTAGTGAAGGGGAAAGATGCACCCACCTCTATCAGCTGTCAAGTGACGTTTAACTAAAAGAAAACATTAGTAGGGGGTTATAGCCGAAGGTAAGGAAGGGCGGGATGAGCGGGATGAGCCCCCCCCCCGAGACCACCCAAGTTGCGGACCCCCCCCCCCCCCCGAGACCACCCAAGTTGCGGACCCCCCCCCCCGAGACCACCCAAGTTGCGGACCCCCCCCCCCCCGAGACCACCCAAGTTGCGGAGCCCCCCCCCCCCCCCCCCCGAGACCACCCACGGCGTAAAGGTACCGACCCTCGGCCAGGTGCGACATTCCACACCTAGGGGAGCCGGCACAATAAAACTCACCCTGCGTGGGAGCGTCCGCCCGGCGATGTTACACAATAGCGCGTCTTATATTACCATCACCCCACGCAGCTGCGCGTCCCTTCTCCGACCGTCACCTTACAGCGGCCGAGCGTCGGCCATTTTCTACACTCCCCGGCATCAGTAGTTGCCTAGCTGCCGTAGTGACCGGACGTTCCTGCACTTCGCTCCGCTTGCTGCTTCCTTGCGCCTCTGTCTACGCCAGTGTCTTCTTTGGATACTTCTCACTTCAAATGTAAGTAATATTTCTAATTTACAATAACTAGTTATAATTAAATGTAGTTTTTTTTTTCCTTTTTATTAGATTTCAGCAATTTTGACTTTGTCAAGAAACTCAAGAGTACGATGCTAATAGTTTTCACTGCATCATACACAAATGCTAAACATATGTGAATAAACATTTTAATCTTACTTAACTATTCAAAATAGTAGATTGGTTTGGCCTCGCCTAGACTAGGAATTGTATAGCAATTCTTTAAACATTTTGTCGCATTCTATCATATTGAACACAAATTTTCATTCCAGTATTGAGTCTCTGTAACGCTTAATTTATTTTATTTTATTTATTATTTTGTGAATAATTATTTTAATTTTATAAAACTTTTAAAATAGTAGATATGTTAGGCCCCGCATAGACCATGATTCGTAGCGTAACATCACTTGTTCATATAGCATGTAAATTTTAACAAAGATTTTAACAAAGATGTCTAGTTTGTGTAACGTAAGCTTACGATAGTAACGTATTTTGAGACTTTATATTGAAGAAAAAACATTAATTCACTAGTAGAACAGTTTTTGAATGACTCTCCCCCCCCCCCCCGCTCTGTACCTTATTCTCTGCTAGAGTCCTAATACGCAGCGCTATTTGTTTACAGATCATCATGAACAACGTTGAGCGTCGTTTTTCTGTACCCAGTGCGGTGAGGCGTTCAAGAACAAATGCCATGTCACCAGACACGTTCGCTTCGTCCATGGTGGAGTTAGATTCACGTGTCCGGAGTGCGACAAACCTTTCTCCAGGCAGGATGTTCTGCGCCGTCACATCGCCAATGTGCATCGACCTCACCGGCAATGAACCCAGCATTTAGACGGGTTAGTATCTTAAACTTTATATATGTCCACTAAACAGTCAGATGTCTGAAATTCTTCTCTCATTCGTAGTTTTCATAATGATGAGAAAGAAATCCAATTTAACATCCGCTCCACTGTAACTTAGATCATTTATTTGATTCCAATTTAGCTAAACACTTTATAGCGAATTGTCATATCTAACGTTAAACTTCATTCTTACTTAAAGTTCTGTAACATTCACACTCGAGATGTAATTGTGATAAAAAGATATGCACCATTCACTATGTTTATTCAACTAATACAAAATATTCTAATCATGTCTGTGATTTTCTTTATAGACTTCGTGCCTACACCGAGTCCGGCGGAACCACGACCCGAGCCCTCAACTGCTCCTGTCTTTGAGCCGAGACCTGGCCCCTCAACTGCTCCTGACGTCGAGCCCAGGCCTGGCCCCTCAACTGCTCCTGACTGTGAGCCGAGGCCCGGCCCCTCCAATGCTCCTGACATCGAGCCGAGACCATCTCAAGAGCCAGAACCTGCTGGAGTTCCTACAAGAGGTATGTGTTTATCTTTAACTTTAAACTATTAATTTTGAAATTAACTATCTTCTCTCAAATGTAAAAATTCATCCAGATATTTGATACCAACTACATGGACCATACCACCAAAGTATTATGTTTTAAAGACTCTTGAACAATCTTAATATTAAATGAATCTCAGTTGCAATGTAGGCAATCAGAAAATATTTGAGCTTTCTCCAGTTTTACAATTCAATGAATCCCATTGCAAAGTAAGTATAATAAATATTCAGATTTTTTCATATCAGTTTGGAATCTGTTTCTCTTTTCAGCTTTAACATTATAATTATACATGTGACTACAGCATTGTGTGTTTTTCAGGCCATGTGTGCGCCGGGTGCGGACAAACCTTCACGAGGAAGGATAACATGCAGTTCCATGCCCGGTTCCGATGCAAAGTCCTACGCGCGGAACGCCAGCCCGACCAGACCGGTGGAGTCCAGCCACCTTCGCCTGCCCCCTCGTCGCCAGCATCCGTGGCAACTTCAAACGAAGACGTCGACGAGGTGCCTGTGATCCCTGATGGCCTAGCTCCTGCGGGGTTCACCGAGGTAGAGACGGCATTCCGCGGGCGGCTCAAAACCTACCGCTTGACCGAACCCGCAGACGAGACAGTTACCCTGCAGGAGTTTCTTCTATCGCTAAGGACTCAGGTAATATCACTCATGCGACAAATACTTATTCACACTCATGCCATCAAGTCTAATCTTTGGGTCGAATGTGAATTTGCTAACATTCACGGCGAAACTTGTAGGCGTGCCTTCAAGACCAAGAATGTCGATATCTTCCATACAAGCGATGTAGATGAAATTTGTCAAGATTACATCAACAAAATCTTGTTGGAGAAGGAGACATGCGAGATGAAGGGCTCGGGATGGAGCTTTGTTAGGGTCTTAGATATGGAAGTGAGAGTAAATGTCTACAGTCCTACCAAAGGCAGCTCCTTCATCCCCCTTCCTCGCGACATTGCCGTGAAACATGCCGTGGTAAATACGTATAACGATGCGGATGAACGTTGCTTTGAATATGCCATGCTGACAAAATTCGTTGAAAATGCTCCTCGTAATCGACTTACTCCTTATTATTTCACAGCAGAGGTCAGGGCACGTTCCAATCTAAATTTTGATGGGCTGGAGTTTCCAGTAAGATTAGACAAAATCCGCTCGTTCGAACGTAACAACCCCGGCATAAGCATAAATGTGTACGGTCTGGACAAGAAGAAACAGAAGAGACAGCAAGATAAACAAGAGCACTATGTCTTCCCGCTTCACGTCGTGGAACGAGAGGCAGCAAACCACTTTGATCTATTATTCCTGACAGATGAGCGGACCACCCACTATGCGTACATAGCTGACTTTGAGAGGTTAGTCAGTAGCCAGTTAACTCGTCGCGGACATCGTTTGCACATTTGCAGGAGATGCTTCGCGCATTTTGACAACCAACCCAACAAACTGGGTCTCACAGGAGAGCAGCGGTTAGAAGAACACAGGCGTTACTGCTACAAAAACGCGCCATTGAGAACCGATGTTGCGGAAGAAGAGCACATCATGTTCAATCGGCCCGAGCGTACAAAGAGAAGCCGTTTCACGATCTATGCTGATTTTGAAAGTATGCTCGTACCCTATGAGGCTGAAAGGCCTATTCATCCCGCACCAACTGTTCGACCGCCTGTTTGGGACCCTGCGACTAACCGGACAATCGGCCAACAGCGCATGGGTGGCACGCCCAACAATGTTAAAAATGTCCACAGACCGTACGCTTATGCATATTATATTCGTGACGACCTGAGAACAGCCGACGAGGGAGACTGCGATGACGATGACCAGGACTCCAACACATTCTCCAAACTGCGGATGTACAGAGGCGAGGATGCTGCGCAACATTTCATCAATGCTGTACGGGATGACGTACGGAAGATTGGCGACATCCTTTACGGCCAGCGCATGCCCGGAGATCCGCCGATGTTGACAGAGCAGGAAGAGCTACAATTCCGACGCGCCACTATCTGTCACATCTGTAAGCGGGAATTCGGCCCTAACGATGGTGAAGATAAAATGAAAGTTAGGGATCACCAACACTCGCCTCCGTACAACTACAGAGGAGCGGCTCATCGATCTTGCAACCTCCGCTACAGGGAACAGGAGACTGTCAATATGTATTTCCACAACCTTTCCAACTACGACGCCCACTTCATCGTGCGTGAGTTAGGCGTGGACAAGGGAGACGTGGAGGTACTCGCCAACACCGAGGAGAAGTACATCACTTTCTCGAAGCGCTTCAAATATCGGGCGCGGGCCGGCGGAACAGTATTAAATTACAGTTTGTCGATTCATACAGACTAATGTCAAAGGCGTTAGGCACATTAGCGTCTATTCTGCCGGCCAATAAAATGCACCTCACGCGCGCCCGGCACCAAGACCAAGAAGACTTTGATTTGCTTCGAAGGAAGGGAATCTTCCCCTACGAGTACGTCACGTCTATGGAGGTACTTAATGATGATCACCTGCCACCTAAAGATGTATTCGGAGAAAATGTTACCGACGAGGATTACGCACACGCCCAACGCGTATGGTATAAGTTCAGTTGCACATCCCTCGGACAGTACGCAGAAATATATCTGATGACCGATGTTCTGCTACTTGCCGACGTCTTCGAGGGTTTCAGAGAAATGTGCATGACGCATTACAACTTGGATCCTGCGCATTATCTTACTCTGCCTTCATACGCGTGGGACGTAATGCTACTCAAGACTGGAGTGGTGCTCGATACCTTGCGAGATGTCGATATGTACTTGTTCTTCGAGAAGGGCATCCGAGGTGGACTGACCCAATGCGTCACTAGGCACGTTGTCGCCAACAACAAATACACAAGAGCTGAAGATGGCGGCAACCGAGACGGCCAGGGCGCATCTACAAGTGGAGGTGTCGTAGAACACGACAACGATACATTTTTAATGTATTATGATGCTAACAACCTCTACGGATGGGCCATGTCAGAACCACTCCCCTACAAAGATTTTGAGTGGCTTTCGCAGCAGGAAATCGACGACATGAACATCATGGACATACCGGCAGACGGCGAGTATGGATATGTTTTGGAAGTCGACCTGGAGTACCCGAGAGACCAGGCGCTCCACGACAAACACCGCGACCTCCCGTTCTGTCCGGAAGTACGAAAGTCGCCGGCTTACCAGCTGCCCTACTCGTCGGAGGACATCATTAATAGTGGAGCAGGACAATCGAAGAAGCTAATGGCTACTCTCACGGACAAGGATGAATACGTGATCCACTATCGTTACTTGCAACAAGCGATCGAGAATGGACTGCGTGTTCGTCGTGTTCACCGGGTTATGCGTTTCAAACAGTCGCCGTGGTTAAAACCGTACGTGATGCTGAATACCGAACTGAGACGGCAGGCCAACAACAAATTTGAAGTCGAAATGTTTAAATTGATGGTCAATGCTGTCTACGGTATGAGTCTCCAGAATGTGAGAAAACATCAAAACATGAAGATCGCCACATCCCGCAAGACATACACGAAGTACGTGGCCAAGGCAAATTTCAACGACCGAATTTGGTATGATGAGAACCTGGCACTACTAAATATGGCGAAAGTGCGAGTTGTACTGAACAAGCCAGTCTATGCGGGGATGTGTATTCTGGACCACAGTAAACGGTGGATGTACGGTTTTCACTACGACATGGTAGAAAGGTACGGCATCGAAAATATCAAGATGGCCTACATGGACACAGATGGTATCGTCTACGCCATCCGTACCCTAGACGTCTACCGCGACATGATGACGCACCTGGACGACTTCGACACTAGTAACTATCCTCAGAACCACATGTGCTACGACGGGCGCAATGCTAGGGTTTTGGGGAAATTTAAGGACGAAGTCGGTGGGAGAGTAATTAGGTTATTCGTCGGCTTGATGGCAAAATTATATTGTATGTTGTCCGGAGGCTTTACGTGTGCTGTTGGTAACGGAGATGACGACGACTGTGGTGCGCCTCCGCCGATAAAGCGGGCAAAGGGCGTCAACCGCGCCGTAGTTGCAAAGGACCTCTCCGTACAAGACTACCTGGACTGCTTGTACAACAAGACAATCAAAAGTACGGACAATCAGAGGTTCCAAAGCAAACACCACATCATTTACACCGTTGTGGTGAGGAAGCGGTCCTTGGCACCCTATGATGACAAACGCTATGTAATGCCAGAGGACGGAATAAACACGCTTCCGTGGGGGCACTATGCTATTCCCCCCAGGGCGCCACCGTTACCTCCAGCTCTACCAGCGCTGATGGACGTAGACGAATAGGCAATATAATTTAAGTCGCATGAGTGTGATCGGGTAGGCTCTGTTCGGATCTCGGGAGTGTGTGATGGACTGTGATATGGACTGTTTATGGACTGTTGTGGACTGTGATATGAACTTTTATTTTGTGTGTGCATTTTTTCTTGTTGTTGCTTGTATGTAAATTTTTATTAATGAATCAAATTCATTTGTGTTGACCATTTTACAATGTTTTATCTTTGATGTCTATTCTATAAATTTTATCATTGTTAAATAATGTATAAAGTTTCTATCTGCTGATTCAATATTCCTTCTTTTTCAATACACTTGATGTTAGACTTAAGATTACTTCAATAAATCTAGTCATTTGTATTGGCATACTTGTTTTCATTTTCCAGTTTTACACATAGTAATAAGATCATTCACTGTCAGACTCTTTGCTTTTTAAAAATACTAAGATATCAAACTCTTTTCACTTTGAAAGTAAAATATAAATGACGAGTCTGCACAGAGGTGTACAAATACTTAAACTATCAGACTCTTTTGAAATATAAAGTTACTGGACTCTCTGGTCTTTGAAAGTAATGACGAGTTTGCATAAAGGTTAAACTAATAGGCTCTTTTCACTTTGAACTGTTATGTCAAATATGTGCAATGAGTAAATTATCAGACTCTTTTGAAATACTGAGTTACTAGACCCTCTGGTCTTTGAAAGTAAATTATAAATGTCGAGTCTGCACAAAGATTAACTATCTGATTTTTCTAAATGCACTTTGAAATATTGAGCCTTTTAAAAAAAAAAAAAATGAAAACTTACATACTAAAAGGAAATGAAAAGATTGGTGTTTGTTGAGTACTCATTTTTATTACAAGAAAAAAAAAATCACATTACAAGATAAATGAAAAAGATTTTACAATACAAAGAAAAATTAAAAAGATTTTTACAAAGAAAATAGCAAACATTGCTACAAGTGTTTATACAATCTGGTGAATAGTTTTCTGATCATCGCATCATTGTGAGCAGTGGAGGTGTCGTCGAAGAGCTGCACGAAGTCCATCATCCTCATATCATGGTAAGTTCGGTAGTACAGGTAAGTCAGACAATAGTGGCCGCAGACTGTGCTGTCATCATCTTGTAGGCGATACTCGTTGTACAGGTAACGACGAGCGTTACGTCTCAGGAATCCTTGGTAGAAGTACAGATGTGGGGGCTGTCCGTAACTGTCGAAGAATTCAATGACATCACTCTTTCGGTCCAGGTAGAATGCAACCCAGTGCGTACCGGCTTCATTGTGTGGATCGGTATTCACAACGATTGCTGTAGACGGGGAGATGCGATGCGGTAGTCGGTCGGCGGCGTAGACCCCATGATTGTGCACTGGCAGAGTCGATAGATATTCCTCAATCTGATTGGTATTCATTCTACGGTGTCGATGCCAACAGTTGCAGCGGTAGTACTCGTTGTAGTGCTCGTAGACGTGTGAAAACAAGAGCAGAAATACGAGCTCGTCTCATCAGTAGATTCCAATTCATCGTCAATATTGTTAGTCAAAAACAACCATCCGTGTAATGCTATGCAATTGGATAGTGAGCATCGATGGTTCGGTGATCTGTGATGGCGGCATCGCAGCGTGGATTTCGATAGTAGATTGTTGATTGTCGCCAGTGAACCGCATCCGATATCATCCAAGTCGATAACGTTGGTAATGCAGTGATCAATAACTAAATGTCTGTTTATAAAACTCTTCTTTTCCGATCCTTTGACATAGACGGTGTGTCGTTTGGCGATTATCTTTCGTAGCTTTTGTTCCAAGTCGTTGTAGCCAATGTCTCCTTGATCCCACTTTAATCCGTGATAGTGTTTCGATAGCCAGTGTGATTCTCGGTGTTTGTCGATGGTCAGTTCGTCCCTGTTGAATGGTGGTTTGGCGATGTGATGCATCAGTAGTATCCCGCTGTCCACTTCCATAACGCAGACTTCCTTCATTATGTAATCATTGATGTTGTCTTTGAAACTCTGGAAATCAATAATGATGGGAGCAGCCAAATTCCTGCAACGTACTCTGCGTAAGCGATCCATCTCGTACGAGTGCCGGTGAGAGACTAGCCACCAAAGTCGACCATTACGTTGCGGTGTCGATCGATTTCAATTACGTTGTCAAACTCTGCGTACACCAAACAGTTGACAGTCTCGGTTAGCGCGGTGCCGAATCCCAGCTCCATGCGCACGCTGCCGTTGCGTACGAGATTCCAGTGGCCGGTATCGCTGGCAGACAGGTCGGGTGTTAGATCAAACACTAGAAGGCAGTAGCCATTTTCGAAATCTTCTCTGCTGATCACGTTTCCAGCGTCTGAGAAATGTATTCCCGTGCCATTGAATATTGTGTTGTACGCCATAATGAACTTTGCACTAGCAGCAGGAGAGAACTTGGGTTGGAGTGGTTTGGCCGGCACCTGTTCACCGTCCACGTACAGTGAGAAGTAGTTCAAATCGAAATTCTTGAAATTGTACGGATTCTTTTTGACATCACCGTTGAATGCGGCATTGGTTACCATACCGACAATCACGCGCTTCGGAACTTGTCCCAGAAATACGTTGTCCAGAGTCTTGCTCCTTATGCCGGAAGCGAGCGTGAATGATTTCACGTCCACTCGTGTGATTGGATATTTAGCGGTGCCGGACTGTAGTATCTTGCTGTGCGCCAACAGTACGGTCGGGCTGACTTTGCATCTTCTAATCCACAGGTTCGCATCGACGATATGCACTTTGTAGTCACCTTCGTGTACCATTATGGAGAATGCATCTTTCGACCTGTTTAACTTGAAGCGTAGCTCGACTCCGTTCAAAAGATATTTATTCTGATTACACATGTCCAAATGCAGATGACCGACCATATCGATTTCTCGTCCTCCTTTCGTTAGCTTACGTCTCTTTTCCAATCCATCATTATCGTCTTCGGTGTTTTCCATATGGCCTGAATCATCGGCGTTCCACAGCACGGACGATAGATGCGATTTCCTGGCATCGAATCCGTAGTTCAATACTGTTTCGATGTACGCTCGATAGGCGTAAGTGTTGTTTTGTGGTGTAACCAATTTTTGATTCATGCACATGTCCACTTGACTGAACAACGAGTGTAGCCAGTTATTTATCGGACCAGCTTTTGTTGCATCATCCGCAGCGATCGCCGATCCGTCCGCCTTGATTATCGATGCTGTGACTTCCAGCATTGTTTGCGAAAGATCGGTGTATTCCTCGCCATTGCCGGGCACTACAAACTCTATCGGTGAGTCGTCCGTCAGTGTGGATATCGGTTTGTATTGAATCCATTTTCCATTTTCGATACTCGTCTGTGTGGGCGGTAGTGAAAACAAGTCTAGCTCCGTCTTGACGCATTCGCATGATCTTTGATGTATGAACGACATGATTAATTAAAAATATCTCTTATTGCCTTTGCTACTTTCCTTTTATTTTTAACTGCTGCTTTTCTCTTCTTGGATGGCGATGATGACGTCCTTCCTCTAAGGAGTTTAGCCAGAGACTGAGGTGTGACACGCTGTGTGCGACGGCCACTCGATTGTTTCTTGCCGCCACGCATTGCGCGCTTCGCGGAAGTCTTGCGCGTTGCGCGTTTCGCGCCACTCTTACGCGATCCGCGCTTTTTGGATGTCGGCCGCAGACGCTTGACACTGCCACCACCACGGAGAACTCGTTCAATCTTGTCATCGGCCGTGCGCTTCAACGAGCCGGTAAACTCTTTCATGCGCTCCTCCGCCGCATCTCTGGGATGTTTCGTACGCAGAGTCACATCACCGAGGAAACCCATTCCGGACTTTAACGCTTCTCTGCCCAATGCCGCAACTCCGCTCTTGATTATCGGAGATACGGTGCGAAACATTCCGCCCAAGAAGCTGCCGACTCCATGTCCTCTTTGATAGGCGGCACCTCGAAAGACTTTCTCTATTGATCCACCCGTCTGTGAATGCTGGCGATAGTAGTACGCCATGTACGGATCGTTCGAAGCCATTATTACAGTTAATTATTATGCAGAGCTCTTCTGAAATGCAGCTTCACGTACGACGTCCCGAACAGGAATGACAGGTTTTGTCCAGTGAGATCCCTGAGGTCGATTTCCACAGTCTCGAATGCTCCTTTGGTGATCGGTACGTAATGTGGGCTGGTGTACAGTACAGTCTTATTCGCCCCGTGCATGTAGTCGCCTCTGTCAATGTTGATGATTTTCAATAGCGGGGCAGAAGCGTCTCCGATCAGCTGCGGCTCAATCAGATCGCAGTACACGTACATATTAGCTGGAAGCCCCATCGACAGATTCGGCGGCCATGACGCTTTATTGTTTTTCACAATGTCCTTCTGCTGCGGATCGAATCCCAACTGTAAAGCCAGTTTATAGTCTAAATGTATCGCAACCACATCTTCTTTCAGTATTTTTATTTCCACTCTGTCCGCATCTTTATCATAGGTGAACTCTACGTAATCGATGAGGTCCTTCGCATCATTGATCATATTCAGCAGTTCGGTTATATTCTTGTAGTAACCCATGTCCAGAGTAAACGTGTACTTGTCTGGCTCTTCCATACCTATGGCGGAAAGAATAGTATCCTGTTCGATTATTATAATCTCGTTCTTGCCCACTAATGGAAACGAGCATGGATAGTGAGATTCCACCAGAGCCATCTCCCACGCGCCTTCCAATCGTATCTGTTTCGAAAGATGCGTAGTGTAGTTTGAGACCTTATTGTTGGGGAAATATTCCATAGAACTGTTGCTGGGTAGCGTCAGGAAGAATTGCGAGTTAGACATTTTGTAAGTCTTGCGCTCTCACCCAAGAGTTAAACTCGTCTCCGTAACCTCGCCACTTGACGTAATAACGCTTACTGACGCCTCTGCCACGGGTGTCCAGTATTTTGTCAATCTTGAATAGCTGATCACTCCGATAGATTACTTTCTGTAATTCGTGTTCGTAAAACTGACCGGTCAAAACTTCACCTTTGAGGTCCGCCAGCGTGTACATGGGCAGCGGCATCAGAGTGTTCACTTTACGAATAGTAAACACTTCGTTACTCCAATTGGTCTCGTAGCCTTTGGCAAACGTGCCCTTCTCCTTTGCTATGCGCACCGTGTCACCAATCTTGAGTTTGGGCTTAACACGGCGTGGAATTTTACTGTACATGCGTTGTAGCACTTGTGCTATCGTCCGATCATTTTTCACATCGATGGGGCGCAATCCACCACCGAGACTCTTGTGTTCACTGGCATTGTATGCTTTCACCAGTTTTTTCAGTACATCGATATATCGGTAAGTGTTTTTGTAAGTCAGGTAACGCCACATGCGAGACTTTAATGTACGATTCACGCGTTCCACTACTGCTGCTTTAACATCGGGATTCTGCGTAGTCACATATTTTATTCCGTACTTTTTGAATAACTGTCTGGTCTTGGCGCCGGTAAACTCTGTTCCTTTGTCAGACTGGAGGCAACGCGGAGTTTTAGTCGCTTCTTTGAATATTTCTTCGAATGCCACTGCCACTTCTGCACCTTCCTTTCTCTTCAACGCTCTCATGTACAGACGTTTACTGAACACGTCTATCACGGTCAGCAGGTAATTGACTCCATCGTTGTATTTACTCAATCCTCGCATATCATTCAAGTCCGCTTGCCACAGTTCATACGGGCCGAAAACCGAGTACTGGTTGCGTGGGAAGCGTTTACGGGCCGGCTTGTGTAATGTATAAGTGTCCTGTGATTGTAACCATTCGATTACTTTCGACTTTGAAATATCTCTCTTGCGTGCAGCTCGCACTAGCGGTGCGACACCGCCGAACGCGCCGGGCTCGCCGGGGTTGTAATAGAGCCGGTCCATGCTCACTTGGCCGGATACGGTTCCCACCTGTCTAGAAAGCCCAGCGGCTCCCTGTCCCACTGGTATTCATCCCTGTTTGCAGGAGTTGACGTAGCATAGCCGCCAGTCGCCGATTCTTCAATCGGTGTTTTCGCTAGATAATTATCGACTTCGCGTAATGTTCTCTGTAATGATGTCTCACCGCGACGCTCCTTAGCTCCTCGTTCCACTGTCGCCCACGAACGTAGCCGCTCTCGCATCGGTGTTCTGCGCGGTGATGGCGCACTCGGTGAACTGGTCAGCCGTGATGGTGATTTGAATGTGTCATTCAATTCCCGTAACGCTCTGATATTATTTATAAATTCTAGAGGCACATTCATTTCTTTCAAAGCGGTCATCACTTCCATCCATCCTGGCGGTATACGTTCGGTCATTCGAACTCTCACTATGTTATTCAAAATATCAACTATATTCGCATTCGGTAGTTTTTGACCATCGATAAACACCGAGTAGTTGATATCCCAACTGATTCGACTATCGGGTTTTTTCACAAATCGTAACAGATTGCGGGCGTCACTCCTGTATGTCTTTGAGAACATTTCGACAATCTCATCGACTGGTCCTTCCGCTGCACCCCGTGTCGGGTGTTGGGCATCATCACCGAATGTCGCATCCACAATTGGGATATTAATCGGCTGGCGATTATTAGAGGCAAAGTGTAAGAAACGCTGCAACGCCTGATTGTACAGTTTCCATTTTTCACTATCGTCTATACTCTTGTTATTCATTATTTTCTGCATCTCCACGTCCAGTCCTTCCGTAGTGGACAAATTGCTTGACGGCTTCTCCGTTGATGATGTAGCCTGTAAACGCTCAATAAGCTCTTGCGGGACGATAGCCATCTTCTTTGCGTGCTCCATTATTGATGTGCAGCAGCGGCCGGTCGGAAGTGTAGTTTAACGGTCAACGCTCCGTGACGGAATGAGAGATCTCGCTTTAAGATGTCCTTCACATAAATTCTCACACTTTCGAATGTCTTCTTTCTCACCGGGACGTAGTGCGGATCATTGATGTGTGCTGCCTTGTACGTCCCATAATCATCTATCGTGTGGGATATATTGATAATCCTCAATAACGGTGTACGGGCATCGCTTAATATTTGTTCTTCAATCAGATCGCAGTGCACGAGCATATGTGATGGTAAACCAAGACTTAAATTAATCGGTCTAGTACTCGTTTGTAAACCTGGTACATGAACCAATTCGTCTCCCCGTACTATTCCTAACTGAAGTCCGATTTTTGGGGAACCAGCCACTCCTTCGGTAGATCCCAATGTATTTGTTCCCAACGTCACTTTAAGACGCTTTGCTTCGTCAATATCGAATACACTTCCAGTTTTCTTTACACTTTCCAACCCGTTGATATGTTTCAACAAATCTTCGGCTGAAGTGTAGTTTCCGGGATTTGGTTTAACGTCGACGATCCATACTTCGTTTTTGTTGAATGGTTTGCCTTCTTTTCCTGCAGACTTCTTGTCTTTTTCCTTTTTGTAACCAAATATTTTTAGTAGAGCATCGGAGTCTACTGTTGTGAATGTACATGGATAATGCGCTTCTACGAGCGCTACTTCCCAATCTCTACCGTCCAAGCAAATGTAATTCGGTAGTTGTACAGTAAAATCATGTGTAGTATTTTTCGGATAATAATGTATTGAGGGACCCGTGCCGCTAAGTAAAGTCAAATAAAACGGTTTCGTCTGGACATCCATTTCACTTTCCCAATGCACTACTGACTGCTGCCTGTAACACTGTGCCCAACAGTAATGGAATAAAAACTCCGCCACCTTTCTGCACTAGATACTTTCGTTTCTGTCCCCAACACTGTCCTTGTCTTACTAAGCGTCTCAGAGTCACTTTATGTTTGCTCAACTGACTTTTAGTCTTACTCGACAGAGGCACGTTCCCACGTAGCACGTTGTAGGCACACTCGCAGACTGAACGAATGCGACTCTTGTCACAAACCTTTAGCAGTGCCTTGCATTCCTTGGGTGTTGCGTGTATCAGCGCTCTGAGCAGCGGTGCGTCCTTCTTCAAGCACGACATGATTGCAACTGACTAGCTATTTTTTCTTTGGTAAGTACACGTAGTTTACACGATCCTCGGGGAATATGCAAGTGCGTACTCTCATGTCCTCAGATGTCGACTGTTTCAAGTCCAAAAGTAGATAACCGTGTGCCTGTTTCGTGGCGTCACTGTAGGCTTCCTCTATGAACTTTGGGCTGTCTGGATATATCTGCCTGGCTAAATATCTGATTTGTACTCTGTCTCTGGGATTTTTAAAAAATATAATGTAGTGAGCATTTAGTGAGATGTCTCTCTGCCCACGACCCTGATGAAAAAGATTTTGAGTAATGAAAAACACACTGATGTTGCGGTGATGACAACCCTTCGTGAATAGATCCACCACTCTATCGTCTGCCTCACGCATCATATCGTCAATTATAACCAGTATTGGTTCCTTACCATCATAATCACTCAAGTCTGGTAAGCCCTCAATGTGGTTTATTTTGGAATTACTTACATCACCACCTCCTCCACCACTACCATAATGCCAGTTAATTTTGGCAAATTTTACATCACACATTTCATTTATGTGTTCAATAAACTTGGACACAAAATGTGATTTACCACTGCCCGATGGACCCGCCACAATGGCTGAGAATGGATGTTGCCACTTCAAGCTCATGACTGCTACTGACACTAAAACTAAATACCATACACTTTTCTTAAAATAAAGGTTTGGGGTTTCATCTTAAAATAAAAGACATTAGTTTATGCTGTAATGTACATGGATTATTTATTGCTTACGAAAGCTATCAAAATTTATAAAGGTTAATTAAATCTTGAGTCTTCTTTTTCTTGCTTTACAAAAATTCCAACGGTGTGAATTTACTGCCTGGAAGTGGACTGCGCTTCACCAGACGTAGGCGATCTCCGAAGCCGCTGTTGTACCGCTCGATGTCGTGATCGCTCAGGACTTGGTTGAAACGCCTGGGCAGGTAGACTCGTAGGAAGAAATCATCGCCGACTTGTCCCTCGAGAATGACGACGACTGTCTCGCCGAATGGAGTGGTCACACGCTCCATCCCGCTGATCGCATAGCTGCACTCCTCTCGCAGATCAGACAGGCGGGTGTAGGCCGGAGAGCTGGACTTGCAGGTGTTCAATGATGTCCGCAGGTCCATCGTTACACCAGGTGCGGACTCTGAAGTCATGCTGCTGCTGATGCTCGACATGGTAATGATGAGAGAGTATGCGGATGATGCGACTAGTCGAAGTGGTCTCCAGGCGAAGAATGATGCTCGGTCGGTCCGTTCGTTCGGTTTTTGTTGCCCGCGACGCCATCTTGGAATTTTTTATGTGCGCAGGTGGTCGATGAAACGTGAGAAGGGTCGTCCCGCAGGTGTTTGGCACATTCCACAATGTCTAGACATCATAAATCTTCTTTTGTTTGTGCAGGTGGTCGATGAAATCTGAGAAGGATCGTCCCGCAGGTGTCCAATCTTTTGTTTGTGCAGGTGGCCGGATGCAGGTGGTCGATGTAATCTGAGAAGGGTCGTTCCGCTTCTTTTGTTTGTGCAGGTGGTCGATGAATTCTGAGAAGGATCTTTTGTTTGCGCAGGTGGTCAAGAAGGGTGGCGGCCCTCATGGATTTTTTATGAGCGCAGGTGTTCGGCAAGGTCGCACTCCACATCGTCTAGACGTTGTTCCTACAATGTTTTCTTGGTGGGTCTTCTACGCGCAGCTTGCTTTTTCGGTTTTATCATTGGCTTTTTCGGTTTCTCTACTGTCTTACTGTATCGTGTTACTGTTTGTGTCAAGCCGCTAATCTTCGGTACTCCCGTAGCTTTATTAATCCACATATTCTCTGACTTGTCCACTACCTGGTTGACGCTCTCGTATAATTCACTATTCTTGTCTATAAATAATCCGCATCTGTACACCATATCCGAACCGTCATACATTTCCATTTTTAATAGCACTGGTCCGCTGTTTGATGGATTTTGTACCGCGTAAAATTGTCCATTTTCAAGCCATGACACGATGGGGCAGTCATCTGAAGGTTTTGGAACCCATCCTGGTTTTGCTGTTTCTTCCACTTTAGGCTTAGGCGTAGGTCTTATCCTCTTCTTAGGCCTCGGTGATGGTGGAACTGGTATCTGCTCGAGTGTAGCGTTGTCGTCCGCGGTGTTGATGTCGGCCATGAATGCATTCAAGTATTCGTCAATTAATCCGGACGCGCTCATGTCTGTACCTCACGAGTGACTGTGTAAGACTGAGTGAATCGCTTACTTACAGTGTATGAGTCGAACGACATTTTGTAAAAAGCGCGCGGGTTTCAAGGACGGACGGGCGGTTATGTAACTAACGTTGATGGCGTGGGTAGCGTTTAGGCGGGAAGCAAATTATGTGAATTGAAAAATGAAATAAACGAAAATAAATGAAATAAACGAAAATAAATGAAATAAACGAAAATAAATTAAATAAAGGAAAATAAAAAAAAAATAAAAAAAAAATGCCAAATCCCTCTACTAATTCGGGGGGAGGGGGGAGGGGGGGGGGGTCCGCAACTTGGGTGGTCTCGGGGGGGGGGCTCATCCCGCTCATCCCGCCCTTCCTTACCTTCGGCTATAACCCCCTACTAACATTTAAAACTAACCAATAGGAGAGCTGGAAATCACTGAGGTGGCAATAACCTCCCTTCAATCTCTTTTTCCATAGCTGGCCAACAAGTCATCTCCCAAGCATAGGTGGTTACTGATAATCACAATATTGGATTGACCAGATGTTGTTGATTCATAACTAAATATAATATTTTTAGCAATGTCATGTCATAGTTCAAATTAAATTGCTCAGCTCTGAAAAACTAGCACTCTAATTTTTACAAATCACGGTACATAAAATTTCTAATTAAGTAATGTTATAGTATCAGCGCATTTGTTATCATACTATAGACTACAAAACATACCAGTAGGTTTGCACTAACAATCAACTATACCTTTGAACAGTTTACAGCTATTTACAACAGAATTTTTTTATTTTTGTTCCTTCTGATATTATATCGTAGGATCCATTTAACACTAAGTTTTTTTTTCAGAAGAATGTGTTTACAACTCATGAAAATACCGTTGATATTTTTAATACCCATTAAAAAGTATCTGCACTTCGTAATTTTATTATCACACTTGATCTATTACCTTACTTGTCTTTTAAGAAACATTAAATTATGTGTATCATAAATAATCTAATAGAAGAACAAAATTAGTTGTTTTATCTTATTTGACCAATGATCCATTCAAAGATATACAAAAGCTTATTCTATAAACAATTAAATCAAAAACTTCAATGGCCATTCGTCACATAATTTAAAATAACTAACCTTAAAATTTGAAAAAGTATTTACCTTTAGGAAAAGGGTTGATATTATGTTTAGAGAATTACCCATTACAATAGAAGGAAGTTAAAGGAAGAGGGAGGTTAAAGGAAGGTTAGAGGTGAGGAAGGTTTGAGGGAGGTTTGTGAATTTACTCTCACAAGTCTTCTTGGACGTGATAGATCGTGATGTTAAATTCGATGTTACATCCGTGGAAGGCTCCTGGCCCGGACGGGATTCCCAGTGAGGCTTTAAAGAAAGTATTTTCAATCAACGCTGACTTGTTGTTGAGAATGTACAATGCCTGTTTGGTAGAAGGGGTGTTTCCGGCTCCCTGGAAAACAGCCAGGCTTGTACTGATCAGCAAGGGCAAAGGTGATCCCGAGCTGCCGTCGTCCCACAGGCCTCTCTGCATGTTGGACACGGCTGGGAAGCTGTTCGAGAAGCTGATCCGTTCCCGCCTGACTTCTGCCGTGGAAGCTGCCGGGGACTTATGCCCCCGTCAGTATGGCTTCAGAAAGGGACGGTCAACGATCGACGCTGTCACCGAAGTCCAGAGAGCTGTGGAGAGAGCCGAGAGCCACAACCATTTCTCTCGCCGAGTAGTGCTTCTTGTTACGCTTGATGTCAAGAATGCCTTCAACTCGGCGAGGTGGGTCGATATGTTGGATGCGCTTCGCAACACCTTTCGCGTTCCTGCATATCTGTTGCGGCTCATCGAGGACTATCTACGCTCTCGAAGCCTGATTTATGACACGAGGGACGGAACGCGGACGATGGAAGTCACTTCTGGTGCCGCGCAAGGTTCAATATTCGGCCCGGATCTCTGGAACGTTGCCTATGACAGCCTCCTGAGGTCCGAGATGCCTGAGGAAACCACTTTGGTTGGGTACGCCGATGACGTCGCAGCTCTCATTGCTGCACGCAACGTTGAGCTGGCCCAACTAAAGTTGAACCGAGTCATGAGTGTGGTTAACACCTGGATGTCGGATCACGGTCTCTCGCTTGCGCTCAGTAAGACGGAAATTGTGATCCTTACGAAGAAGAGGATCGACACCGTCGTCCCGTTTCGAGTGGGAAGGGAGGTGGTCACATCAACTCGTGCCGCCAAATACCTCGGGGTTATGGTGGACACCAAGTTAAGCTGGAGGGATCAGATCTTCCGTACGGCGGACAAGGCCGCTAAGGTAGTCACTTACCTTAGTAGGCTGATGGCAAATGTCGGGGGTCCCCGATCCAGCAGAAGACGTCTGTTGATGTCCGCGGTCCAGTCCGTGCTCCTTTACGGGGCAGAGGTGTGGGCAGGCGCTCTAGATAAGGAGTGCTACAGGTTGCGACTCGCCCGGGTTCAGAGTCAAGCTGCGCTCCGGGTGTGTTCCGGGAGAGAGGAAGGCGATTTATCAGAGACAAGGCGAGATTGGCAAGGACACGGCAAGAACAGAAGAGCGCTCCCCAACCTTCCAGCAGTGGCAACACAGCTGGGAGCATCACACCCGAGGACGATGGAGTGCGCGACTTATCAAGCAGGTCCAACCATGGGTGGAACAGCGGCATGGGGAGGTGGACTACTACCTGACCCAATTTTTGACATGCCACGGCTATTTTCGGTCGTACCTGAACCGGATGGGAAAGACTGGTTCACCGGACTGCATTTATTGCCCGGGTGTTCCCGACGATGCGGAACAAACATTCTTCCGCTGTCCCCGTTGGGAAGGGCCCCGCCTGGAGGCCACACAAATCTTTGGTGCATTTTCGGTGGACTCGGTCTGCCAAAAGATTTTGGAGGATGAGGGCAACTGGGATTGTTTGTCACAGTTCGTCCGGGGCATCCTCCTGGAAAAGAAAACCGATCTGGACCGCGAAGTGTCCCAGATCCCTTGATCGAGCGGCTGGATAAGGAGCGAGCCCCACGGGCGTAAGACAAATTTAGGCCTAGCCTGACGTAATGTGATAAACAATTCCAGGTTAGATTCCTAAAGAGTAGATTAGGTTTTTTAGTGGGTAAACCTGTTTTTTTAGGGGAGTCCCACACTACAGGCTGGCCACCTGTGTGCGTAATGCATTTTTCCACCTCTCCCTAAAAAAAAAACAAAAAAAAACATCCGTGGAAGTTGTCTATGATGTATGATACATTAAAGTGGGTGGTGCTGGGGAGGTGAAGTATCATCTATCACAGAGGGTTAGTTGTGGAGGATATGAACATATTTGCCGATTGATAAAACTTGTAAAATCTATATGGCATTGCACATCATAATATCGACCTTACACTCTTTTGTTTCTTTGTATGTGTTACCAGCGTTGAAACTTAAATACCTTTATATTGTGCTAAAGAAATTCACATTGCTTAAAAACAAAAAATTTTTTAATTTAAAAATTAAATAAACTATGACCATTGCAGCCAGTTGTAAGATTAAGGTGTAAATAAATTTAAATGTCTAAGAGTAATATCGTGAACTCGGCTCGTTTGCCTCAATAACTATCTCGTTCGCTTCGCTATTTATGTAACGGTACTCGTGTGTAATGGGAATACATACCATTACAATATAATTATTGTGTTTTAGAGTATTGAATCATTGTGTAAGTAAAGCATAGTAAGCCAATGAACCGTAGTTTTATAAATTATTGTAATACTGTGTTAATATATAACTTTTTTCAACAATAAATTCATAAAACCAAATTATAAAGTCATATGTTTGAGCTTTACACCTCCTTTGGAAGCATCGATAATTTAACGTAATCATAATTCAGCCACGGGAGAGGCAATTCCAAAGTGGACACGAGAATGACTGGTGCATAAAATATGACGTCATAAATCTGAGTCTTGTCTCTCGCCGACCGACACCTCGACTAAATACAACAACAATGAGCTCGAAAGACATAACACAAACAACAAGACTGAAGCATATAAAACATTAATATTTTTTTTAATCTTAAATAATACATAATTATTTATCAATAAAAACTCTTTTGGGATTAGGCTAATTTATTTAATATTTTATAATTAACAGTTTCAGCGGCATTGTTGCCACCTTCATCAGAGTTTAGTCACATTTTTTAAATGTTTGTTGAACATTAAACCAAACTCTATTGAAAATGTCCACTGTGCCATCGAAACTGTTAGTTATAATATTTAAATAAATTAGCCTAAATATCCTAAAAGAATTTTATTGATAAACTAGATCAAATTACTAATTGGCATTTTGTTTCAAAATAGCAGTGAAATTTTCATCGCAGTTCTTATCAATGACTGCCTTATTATTGAATCAATTTATTAAGCTCACAGAAGACAAGAATCAAGAATATTTATCACAGTAAAGACACGTCACATGCATATGGGAACGACTGCAAGTTATTAATCGCTGCTTGATATTTAGACAATGGATTAGAAAAAAATATTTAGTGAAATTACAAAAGCATAAAAAACTAATGTTCGTTCACAGTAGAGCACAAGGTGGAAACGGATTACTAAAACACATTAAAAAACTTACTTAAATCAGAATGTCCTTTGAGGGTGTGTCCAAAAGCATCCTGATGCAATAATATTGTTTTGTAAGCAGCCGTTGTAAAACTTATAAATTAAAACATGTTAAAGGTGGTTCCAAGATATGCTCTAGCAATTTATTGGGAAATCTTGAATTTTTCTAGTTTCACAAAAGGCACATCAAATTTGTTCATGGGAAGCATGTAAGCAAAGCGAACGAGTTAGTTTGTGAGACAATTGAGCTGAATTAACGATATTACTCTTAGAAATTTAAATCTATTAACAACTTAATCTTACAATTGGTTACAAAGGTTACAGTTTGTTTAATTTTTACATTTAAAAAAAGCATTATTTAAAAACCTTGAATTGCTTTAACACAATATAAAGGTTTTTAAGTTTCAAGGTTGGTAACACATACAAAGAAAGTAAAGAGTGTAAGGTTAATATTATGATGTGCAATGCCATATCGAATTTACAAGGTTTATCAATCGGCAAATATGTTCATATCCTCTGTCCCTATCCTTCTGTGATAGATGATACTTCACCACCCGGGCCACCATCCACTTTAATGTATCATACATCATATAAAACTTCCACGAATATAATATCGAATTTGACATCAAGATCAATCAAGTCTGAGGGTGAGTAAGATGACTTGCTTATGATCGTGTTATGTAGTAATTATGCTCAAATCTGTTCAAGCCGTCCGTATCAATATGTCCATATCAATATGAACAAAATTGCTTAAACAATAAAAAGCATGTTTTTTTAGTTTACTATTATTGGTGTTATATTGAGAAGGAAAAAGTGAAGTCTTATATAATCTTACTTCATGAATACTGAAGAGTATTGCTGTTACATTATATTGTATGAGCATTAGAAATAACGTCACGGCGAAGATGATTATTGGGTTAATTTAATTCAGTGGATTTAATTATGCAGGGTGTCCTTAAAACTATTAACCCAAACTTCACCAAGTTATTTCTTAAGTTGACCAAACAAAACTCATTATGTAGTCCTAGGCTGCTTAGTTTTTAATCGGTATGTAGTTTTCAATCAACATTATTAAATTTGTTATTGGTCGGTATTAAATTGAAACTTAGCAGGTTTCGTACCTCAGTCAGTTACACGTTTGCTAATTATTTTAAAATTATATCACTGCCGGATTTAAAATGGCGTCGATTAACAATTTTCTAAACAAAAATGTCAGAGATGGTAAATTTTACAAAATTGCGAAATATTACAAAACATTTGTATTTTTCGTATTAAACAACAATACCACGGCTATAGACATTGGACAACAATTAACACAGTAAATGAGTATTTTCTTAAGAGTAACACTCTTAATTTAAGCCAGTTATTGAAACATTTGCGTGTTTTGTCAAGAAAATTATCATTTACTTGGTTACATGTTGTCCAATCTTTATATTTTTGTTTAAATAATAAAATTTTACAATTTTTTGTATTAAATTGCAATATAGTAAAATTAGCAATTTTTGACATAAGTTTTTTAATTTTGAAATATTATAAATGGCCGCCATTTTTAATACCTCAAGTGATATACTTTTATAATTTTTAGTAAAAGTTTATCTAGTTAACGCATACCACCATGCCAAGTTTCAATTTTACATCTTTACTGATAACAGAAACGATAAATTTTTATTAAAACACATACATACAGACATACGAAAAAATAAGCAAGGTCTATCTCTACATTAGATAATGAATTTTATTTGTTTCAACATCCAGGAATACTGGCAAAGTTTGGGTCAATAATTTGGGGACACCCTGTATAATTAAAAGAGATTTTTTAGCCTTTCAGTTTTATTGTTACCACGAGTACTTATTGAAAAGAAGGGTAAACGCTTTGCTCAATCAATTCCAAGTAGTACAAATGTAACAATACTGTTAATGACTGAAACTACGGCACAACTCATCGGCAACAGCTATTATATTCAGAAAGGCCATTAATTGCACACTTACAGTACCAGATGGGGCTTCATAATCATATCGATAGAACTGAATCTAACGTCTTTATAGTTAGTTACTATAACACATTACAGTTCTATCCCAAGCTTCATAACCACAATTTTAGGAAACTTCTATTACTTTAAAGTCTACTCCACCCCCATGAAATGGCTGGTGAATAAATAAAATCTTATAAATTTTTATGATGTTGATTAATTACAGTCTCTGGCCGTATTGATTAATGGCATCTGTTGTCTGAGGAATGGCCCGTGCAAAGGATTTATATTGTTCATTATTTGCTCATGGAAAGATGAAATAATTATTATTCTAGTAGTAGTATTTATTTTTAGCGGTAATAATATATAGTATATAATATAGGTATTTACTCTTTAATTCTAAAAATTAATATATCATATATTTAACGGTTTTTTTTATTCTAACGACTTTGGTATTTTAAGATTTTGATCCGGAACGGTCAAAACCTCGGTCTTGTACTATCTAACGTCGACCTGTTGTTAGATGCATCAATAGTTTAATAGTCCAATGACAAATGGTATCTTCCCATAATTGAACCGTTTGTTTATGTCTGTCTAAATTTGCAAAAAAACAGTGAAGCACAACATCTATTGACATTAAAATTAAATGGAAATAAGATTTTATGTAAATAAGAACTTTGAGTTATGTAAATAGTGATATAAGTACAATAAAAGCTAAATTACAAGAGATAACCATGTGATAGAATAATCCTGATATACTCTGGGGTAATAAATAGTTAAGCTGTATAAAATATTTGAAATAAATGGTTTCAGGTCGAACTGAACGATTTCCTGGTTCTTCGCGCTCTATTTCTCTTTGTAATGTTCAAGTTTTATAATCAAGTTCGCTATAAACTGTTTGGAAGGATAATCAGCTTGTTTATAGTTTAACATTTCTTAAAGGAATTATTTTGTAAAATATTTCTAATCAAGTGAGATACCCTCAGGTGATCAGTTATTGGCTTTGCTTATAGTAGTCACCAATACTATTGTTTTAACTGAATATAATAGTTTAATCTATAAAAGTTAAGAAACTCTAATCAAAATTAATCGATAAAATAATTTTACAAATAGAAAGTATTGCCAAGATTTCCAATTATTATCAGCTAGAAGAATTAAACTGGGTCAGTGCCAGATGTGAATTCCGATATTCCGTTATAAACGTGGTTACCCAATGATGGTACAGTGTACGCTTTACTTTGCTTCTCTTTTTGTTATTTTCATTTGATGTTATAAATAAAAATCTGAATGAAATAACAATTACAACAGTAATTTAATAGCAAGTAATTAAATTAAAATATGAATCGCAGTACGGTATTATGTTATTGTTATTATGGATTTGTACGGTTAACAGTATATCACAATTTTCCTAAGCTTTAGTTTAAAATTGAAGATTACTGGAGAGTAATTAACAAACAGTTAGAAATTTATCTAAAAAAATGTATACTTGATAATTCATAAAGACTTCAAACATTTATAAATCATAACGCAATGCATAAATTGCACACAGACACTATCAATAATTGTTTATTGAACACTGGTAAAACATATATCAAACCATAGTTAATTTACTTCTAATATTAATTCACAGACTTACCTCATTCAAATAACAACCAAATTCCTTAACTCATATCATAATAAAAATTAAAACCATTCGTAATAACGTCCATAGTAACTCCAATTGATGGTATAGGAATGTCGGGGTTGATTGTCGATTATGGAGGGCTGCCAACCGTTAGAAACTAATTGCCGACATTTAGATCCAGATCTATACCTGTTTGGTTATCCACGTTTACCCATAAATAGAGTTAATACACTTATCTTTGAAAACATTAATGAATCAAAACTTTTCGTATAGTTAATGGGGTTGTATTTGGCCTATGACAGATATGCGTAATTGTGGGTTGTACTCTTTAACTAGATTTTGAGTGGTTAATAAATAGCCATTTTAGATTATTGTCTTAGCGATTTGATATACACATAGCTTCTCCTACCAATATTCAACAAAGTAAAAATAAATGCACAACTTCAAACTTTTATTTTTCTTATTTTCACGTACTGAACAATATGGAATTAATTTAAAATCCATATCTTTCTCAAAAACAGCTATAATAATTTTGGTTAAAACTTGTGATTTGTCGAGGATAAAAAGCCAGATAAAATTACTACATATCCGAGATAATTTGCGCTCAAAAATTATCAAGCAAAATGTTTAAGTTAACAAAAACTTAAGTTAAGAGTTAAAAAAGTTAAGAGCTTAAGGGATTAAAATGTTTTTTATTGCTAAAATTTGTATTGCCTTTAACTTGAAATAAAACTTTTTGTCGCCATAAAAACCCTCAAAAAATTAAATAACTCATAATTTAAAATTATTGATCTATTTCATGTGGTCGTAGAGAAAATTCAATTTTTCGTTTAGCGGTGAACACAGTGCGTTGCAAAAAATCACCGCAGCGTATAGGGTTGAACTCATAGGGGTGGGTGGTAGCTATCCGGCCCTACCGACTGCCGAACCATCAAGACATTGCTGCTTGGAGGCTTCTAACATCTATTTTCTAGTTGGGAGAAAGTATTTGTCAGTTACCTGATTCAGTTTATTTTTCTTTGCTACACTAGTAACAGCTGCAGAAAAAAACTTGAAAGAAAAGGATTATGTAGTCAGCAGGATGTTGGTATTTGGTCGTCCCTTCATGAATCTGAACTAAAAAGTATGCAGACCAATAAAGTCACTTCACAGAAATTCATAACTCTCCACCATTGTCTCGAATTAAAATTGACAGGTTTTTTGTGTTTATCATCTCGAGATAGTTAATTAAGAACGGCACAATTCTAAAGTCATTCTTTGCATTCTCTTCTAGCTTTGTATTTAGCTTATTATCGAGGGATGGTGTGCAGACGGAAACAATTGTTGTATCCGGATAACAGTAGATCTAGTGATCATAGACCGGAAGAGGAACATAACGGAAACCCGACGGACGAAAGCTGTGGCACGTGGAATGGCCGCTTGGCACGAACCCCTGCAGTGTCTTCATATTCGGCTATACCATCAACTGATAGGTGTTATCATGGTTAACACCGTCTTATTCGTTTCATCCGGATTCAAGTTTACCGGGACACGATAAAATGGCGGTGGTTTAAAGTACGGGTAAACCTCAAAAGTCTAGTCATAATATAAGCCTTGTTAAATGGTGATAGCCAAAACATGTAACTACCCATAAGCACAAGCTATTCACAGGTTCTATAGCCCTAATTTTATCTTTTTTTAAATCATGTCATGGATACCATTACTTTGGTTCAAGGAAAACATGTTCATTGTTTATTTTGTAATGAAATTTTGTTACAGACTCTTGGCTGAGATAGTTGTGCAAACAATAACACATAGTATACTAACTCGATTATATTAACAAGTTTACTTTAAAGAATTAAAAATATATTTTGACATTTTAAAAACTTGCTAAGCTTTATTACCTAATGATACGGCATTGCATTCTTATAGCATGAAAAATACTCTCTTTACTTTTAAACACTCATTAAATGAATTGTTAATAGTGTACAACATGGCTTCATTATAATTTTAACTAGACTTGTACAACTCACCCTTGGGCAAAATATTGTGGAAATGTTCTATAATTTTTTTTTTCAACGAAAAAAAAGTTCAGTTTAGATTAGTTTATAGAATCTTTGAGTTCTAATGCTCCTAACCTAATTTCGAGCTTACACGGGAATATAGCGTTTTAATGAAAGTGAGTGTTACACTTTATGGCGAGATTCTGGATCGAGATGATGGACTAGTCAAATTATAAATGAGTAAGTTATCCTCTTTTTAATTGTTGTCTCGCAATCCACTGCCTCTACCATTACTCACAGTCTCACAGATTTTTATTCATTGTTTATTATTTATTTATATGCTATAATAGATAATCTAACATAGACTAACTTATTGCTATTAAGAAATCCAAAAATACAGGGTTTATCTGTAAAATCTTTTATTAGTCCTACGTTTTTTGTTTTGTACTTAGTAAAATAATTTCTTGAATTTTTTATGAATAGAATACTCGTAAATTTAATATTCAAGATATTCATTCACATTATAATAAATATTTTCTAAAAAAACAATTGTTTCGCATGTATATAGGAAAACATGCATTTATAGGAACATTTATAGGAAACATTTTCCTAATTTATAGGAACATTTTCTCCTTTAATAATTTTTGGTTTTTTATACATAAAGATTCGTTGAAAAGTACGTGAATTTATTTTTGTAAAAACTTGTGTTATATTATCAAAAAAGGACATTTTCAGTGGATTTTAATTTGTAAGGGTTTTCTTTTATCTTTTCTGTTCTTTACTTTTTAAGACAAATTCGAATAAGTCAATGTTGAAATACATGACCATTGAAAAGTCAATACCTATTTCTTTTGTAATTCCATAGAAAATTTGCATGTTATAAAATAATCAAAATGGCTATCAAGAGGTAATTTCATACCTTTATTGATAATTTGATTTTTTTGAGGTGTCAGTTTATACCGAAGTTAGTAGATTGATGATATTAAATGGCTAACAATATAGGTGATAGGGGGTATAAGCCTATATGAAATGTGTCTCTGACACTATGGGAAGTTTGGTAATCAGTTAAAAATTACAATAATGATGTAGAGTATATTATGGTGGTAATGATTTTTTCCTCCGTCATCATTAAAACTGCAAAACGGGGGGAAATAATTGCATGTGACAGGCGGATGTGAAAGAAGTTTGATCAGTAACTAAATAGATAAAGCCATTCTCAAGCCAGGTGTATCATGTGATGCTTTTTACAGTATATGGTCTCCAAAACACAGGGAGTGGCAGGAGTGTATAAGTGACGTTTTATTTGTAACATAAGAGATAAAGCCACTCGCATGCCACATGAATCATGGGAATGCTTCTTGACAGTATATGGTCTCCAAAACACAAGGAGTGGAAAGAGGGTGTAAGTGACGTTTGATGTGCAACAGAAGAGTTAAATAGGATACACACGTGGCATGCGACTAGCATGCCACGTGTGTATCTATATGCATGCTTCTTCACAGTTTATGGTCTCCATAATAAAGGGAATAGCAAGAGGGTGTAAGTGACGTTTTATGTGTGATATAAGATATAAGGGGACTGGCATGCCATGTATTCATGTGCATGCTTCTTCACAGTTTATTTATGGTCTCCAAAATAAAGGGATTGGGTCGATTGGGAAGAGGGTGTAAATGACGTTTGATGTGTAACGTAAGAAATAAAGCCACTTGCATGCCACGTGTGTTATGTGCATCCTTCTTGTCATTATATGGTCTCCATAACACTGGGATATGCAAGATGGTGTGGGTGACGTTTTGTGTAACAGAATAGATAAAGCCACTTGTATGCCACGTGTTTCATGTGCATGCTTCTTGACCTTATATGGTTTCCATAACACAAGGAGAGGCAAGAGGGTATAAGTGACGTTTTATGTGTAACAGAATAGATAATATCACTTGCATGCCACGTGTATCATGTGCATGCTTCTTGACCGTTATGTTTATAATAATACAGGGATTGCCAAGAGGGTGTAAGTGACGTTTTTGTGTAACAGAATAGATAAAGCCACTCCCTTGCCAGGTGTATCATGTGATGCTTCTTGACAGTATATTTTCTCCATAACACTGGGATTGGCAAGAGGGTATAAGTGACGTTTTATTTGCAACAGAATAGATAAAGCCACTCGCTTGCCACGTGTATCATGAGCATGCTTCTTTACAGTATTTTGTATCCACAACACTGGGATTGGCAAGAGGGTGTAAGTGACGTTTTTGTGTAACAGAATAGATATAGCCACTTGTATGACACGTGTATCATGTAAGTGCTTCTTGACAATTTATTGTCTCCAAAATGAAGGGGGTGGTAATAGTATGTAATTGACGTTTGATCTGTAACTGAGTGCATAAATCCAGTCCCATTTCACGTTTATCATGTGCATGCATCTTGACAGTTTTTAATCCTCCTAACACATTGTCAGACTGAAGGGTCTAATATGGTAAACATTCTTTTGCTTGGTTTGATTGCAGCACAATTGTAAATTAATTGTAAAAAATTGTAAATTTACTATAAAAAACGACTCAGCAAATTTGATCTTTACTCAAGATTTAAAGATCATTGGAATTGAGACTCTTATAAGCCGAAACCCATTGTTAAGATGAGTTTTCATGCATTCAAAATAACAGAAACAGTAACCATTAAAAGCCAAGGTGTGTGCAGATCGACCTGATTGCAGCAGGTTTCACTATGAAAATTTCTTAAGTGTTTTTACTCTTCACGCTTACAGGACCACGTTTTTATTATTTTTTTTATTGTTTATGCGTGAAGACTTATCCTAACAATGAGTACTGGCTTAGAAAAGGGGCATTTCCAATTATATTTAAATACCTATACATATTTACGCGACGTGTTTTTTTTTTTTTTTTTTCTACAAGGAAATCCTCCCACAGTTTTTAACCGATTTTTATTTATTTTTGTGTCATTGGATAGAGCTCGGCGTGAAGTTGTTTTTAAAGTAAATTGGTTTCACAAATTTTAGAATTAACTGTGTGGTCTAAAACTAAAGGTTTTGGCCAAAGGGACTAGAAAAAAATAACGGCAAGTCCAAAAAGCTATGAGGAAATGATAAATAACGATCATAAAGAAAGTCTTCCAGAAGAAAAGCATGGAGATAAAGAACATTACATTAACATCACAAACGTTGTTTTAATTTGATTTTTAAACGATAACCAGATAATGTCGATGATTGAAGACTATCTTTTAATTACTTATAGTCTAGTATATTAAATTTTTGTGTCGCTATTGATAGGAAAACCAGCTAGAAGCACCACTGTTTCTTCATCTTATAATTGATTATTTATATCCATGACTGGCTAATCAAGAATATTTAATAGTTTTATAATCCATATAGTGTAAACGGTGCTGAACTGTATTGAAAGGAGTTTAATTAAAAATTGTGACATTGGTGCTGGTTGCCGGACACGTTATCAATCGGTGTTTCAAATAAAATATCTAAAAAAAATATCTCATTTCAAAATTATAATACTCAAATTAATAAATTGTTCTCACTCAAATTATGATTCGATGGTTTTTACCTTTTCAAATTTATGCTTTCACTTCTAGATCCGGAGGTAAGTGGTTGAGGATAATGATTTCGTAAAATATTAAAATTAAAATTATTACATTTAACTATTGGGAGAAACATTGGCATTCAGCTAGCGTCTAATTCGTATTACTATTTGAATAATTTGTAAAGGCGGCTGACTAGGGGCTTCAGCCCGGATGCTTGCCCTAGTAGCATACATCGTTGGGCCAACGTTGGAATATTGCCGGGATGGTAGGGCAATTGTCGGTTGACATTTTCGAGATTGGCCCAACGAATATATAGTTGGGTAATTCTAGCCAAAATTCCAACCAAAATCCAACATTGGGCTATTGTTGAAAATCTTACCGTTGGAAAAAATTGCCATAAGGTTGGCAGTGTCACGGTTTGGCCAACGAACTGATTGTTGGGTAGTTATCACCAGCAATTCCAATCAAAGACAATGTTGGGCCATCAACAGCTATCATTGGTAAATCCTACCGATGACATCACCCAGCACCCAATGTAAAATAACGTTATTTTCACATAAAAAATGTAAGAGTAAAATCAAAAACGTTTTTACACCTCAAAAAGATGATAAAATGAAAAAGTAAAATAATAGTAAAATTCATAACGTTGTTTTCACGTTTCATTTTTCACGATAATTTTACATTTTTGACTTCTTTTAAGAAATTAATTTCTCTAATTTGCTACAATGATGGGGTTGCACATAAATTACTAAATAGAATTAACTTAAAATTGTAAGTTTTATACTTTTCAAATAATAAAAGTTATACTAATCAATGGGTTTTAACGTTAAAATTAAGAAAAACGTAAAAGTAAAAAACTGGTAAAACTTGTAATATAACGTAACTTTCACATTTTATTTTAACCACTTTTTACAAGTATTAAATTTTTATTGAATAAATCCTGTTTTAAACTGTTATAAAAGTATAAACTTATCAAATTTTATTTGCTATTCATTCGATCTGAAAAATACAAAATGCTAAGTAGGCTACATGATATTTTTTACAACAAAAACTATATTTTTAAACACCCGAAAATGGTCAGTTTGTACTGTAGTAATTTCTAATTTGGGCCAACATTTTTACTTGGACTTGCAAAACTTTTAAATGCACCAGTGAAGGCCGACTGGCCGAGTTCAAATGTATAAATCGTAAATTATACCCATAGACTCGTTACAGTTTAAGTCACTAGGACACTTAGCGAAAGGTTGTGCTAGTTCAAATCCTCACATGGGTCAAATATTTTTGCTCGGTTTTACTTACCTTTTTTAAACTACTGGTTAGCAAAAATAAATTCATTGAAAATTTTTGTTGGAAAATTTTTAATTTGCAAAAATAAATTGCACCGAACATATGGTTGGAAATACGTTGGATTTGTTGGTTGGTTGATTAATACTACGATAGGCCAACTTCATGTTATACTCCCTACAGTTGGCCAACCATTTTCGGCTGTCATTTTCCAACGTTGGGCCAACGATTTGTGTTACTAGGGTGGTTGCTTCAAATTTCTCAACATAATATATTTTAACTTATCAATAATTTATTTTTTGTTCAGTTAAGTACCCTGAGGAAAATTTATAGAAAATGTATGGTTTTGTTACCCTTATTCCAATAGTTCAACCAACCTAACACTTAATTAAAACCAAAATCCCGCCTATAATAGGTTCTGGTGTGAGAAGACCAGGAGAAATCAGAAGTAGATAACTTACCAATACCAAAGCCTCATGAAATAATTATGGGACTTTGACCTATATGGAGTTAAATTGATAAAACATTTTATTATACAATGAATGTTATATTAGAGCTTAGTATGCGTAACCGATGGTAATGTTTATAACTACTTTCAATATAACTAATTTTACCAACCAAATTCTAGATAGTGATAGTGTAGTGTGTGGTTGGCGCGACTGCAAACCTCTGCCGTCATGTGTGTTTTGGGGGCTTTTATAGTCTTAATCTGAATTTACTACTATTTAAATCAAAATTTTGTTGTAATGAGGCAGATATTGTAATAAAAACTAATGCTTGGTGTTTTGTTATAATATGGGAGTAGTTTATGGTAAAGTAAGTATTTTAGGCTATTGCTTCTGGTCCATTCTAAATGTATAACCTCAAAGTTTGAAACTTGATCGTTTTTATAACCTAATTTTTGTAACAGTTTTTTTTCTAATTTTGTGTTTTAAAACACCACTTTTCATCGAATCTAATAAATTTCCATTATGGAAAACTAAATAACTAATTCAAGCTTTACATTCCTTTTTTTAGGATTTCCCTAGGCCTAGTCTTAAGACCTAGTAAATATTTTGCAATTTATCAACTTGCAGTCCTAGTCCTAGCCTTGCCCATAAGAAAAAGTAATTAAAAAGCTTTTCATCATGATCTATCGGTAGCCTAATGTTAGGCTTACTAAAGATGTTATTGTTTCCCGTTCCCAAACAGTTTGATTTCGAGGGTTCGGTTCGTGTAAGCACCTCGAGCCACAAGGGTTTCAGTGAAAGTTTTCTAGGTTTTTTAGTATAAATGTTCAGTGTTAAGTTGGTTTTTTTTCATGCCAATGTTGTTCAGATTAGGCCTACCCTTGATTTATTTTACTAACCCTTTGTTGGTGACATTTATCTTAAAACACGAATGAAGACTCACGGAGCTTTTCTCGGGGTATTGATATAATAGACAAGCAGGGTAATTGCGTATATTAAACTTATTTATATAAACTTGTATTTAAAAACTATGTTTAACCAGTAAGTTAATGCAATAAAAATACCGTACTTTTATAGCCTACAAAAACAAGAATGAAAAACAAAAATAACAAACACAACCTCACCTTCGATGACACTTGGAACTACACTCCGGGAGTCTAGTGGCACGAGCATGGGCGCTAGCGGTGTCACACGGTTAGCAGCCTCCATGTTTCGTGAACCGTAGCATTTTAAAACCGTATTAAAAGGTAGAGCGGGGGGTTTTGGCGAGCACAAAGAGGTCATGTAGGTTTCTGGAAAAATGCCCGTGAGATTCTGTGACTTCTGTGGGTGCCGAAAAACAATACTTTTTTTTACAAAAATTAAAGCGCCCGAAGGAAAAGTCTGTGGTGTCACAGATGGAGGGTTAAGTAAGCCTAACCAAAACATGTAACATGCCATTGGTTGCTAGGCTATTAATTAATTAATTAATGACCCTTTCAAAATAATCAGCTGGTCTGAGGCATTAACAAAGCTACAAAAGCCACCACACGCATTTAACACTTACCCCTTGTTCATTCACCATGTAGGAGTGTAGACTTCTTTCAAAATAAAAATGATTTTAATTTAGCACACCTAGCAAAATGTTCAACATCAATTAAATTAGAACTTTAAACCAGAAGCGTGAAACAAAGAAAACATTTCTCTACACTTTTTTGTATCTACTTAAATGTAAAATTGATTGCCTGCTTCCATAATCCTATTAAGGTTGGGTTTACGGTAGTGATGTGCAATACGGCCGTGTATCGCGATACGATACATATCGGAGCCATATATCGTATCGGTCTTGTGTATTGCGATATGTGTATCGTATCGGCCAAAATATCGTATAAACGATACGTATCGTATCATTTTTATAAAAAGCAGTTAAAAATAGGTTAGCCATTGGTTTTCTAGATAATAATTTGCCATTAGGGCCTATTGTAATGAATCAGAGAATCAAAGGTTATAGGTAAATATTATTAATGTTTAAAATAAGTACTCAAAATAAATAAAATTATTGTTTAAGTTATTGTCATGCTCATTCATATAGTCTACTGGCCGTATCATACCTGTCAAGATAAACTTGTTTTATCTCCTCCATTGGATTATGCAATTTAAGTTACAAGATAGGATATGGATGTCTTTTTGTTTAATGGTAAAATAAGTAATTTGATGCAGCTAAATCCATTTTCTTCCGAAGATCGTGGTTGCATGGTGAAAAAAACATTATAGCGGGAAAAAAGTATCGTTTGTTTATGTGCCGCTACAAAATCGAATATCGTTTTTGGCGACACGATACATATCGCCCCTCCGCGTATCACGATATTCCGATACGATACGTATCGCATATCACTAGTTTACAGCATTGTTCTCCACTATTAGAGAGACCTTTAATTTTGTGTACATATCATCTATGATTATTTATGAATTTTTACTCATGGGAGGTAATTTTATTTTATTGTTAAAATAGGCCTAAGTCTTTAAACTTATATTTTGTAAACTAATCAGTATCCTGTAATTCTTTTACAGAGTGTGGATAGCTCAAGCAATGACAAAGACAAGGGGTTTGACTTCAAACAGTTAAACGTAAGTAGCCTATACCATAATTTAGTCATAATTTAATCTTGCCTAAGTTATCTAAAAAACAAATCTTTAAGGGTTGGCTAGTTTGTAGGGTTCTGATTAATAATTAAACTACTGTACAAATACATTGCTCCTTATGTCATCATATGAATGTCCAGGTTACTTATTTATTTCAGCTAGACGTTCATTCTAGTCTGATTCAATCAAGCCCATGTTTGTATTTTCTTCAGGATTACTTCTCTTTGATAATTAGGCCTAGATATGTTGTGTATTGTACATTATTGAATGTAATTTACAAGGTGAATTTCCTCACTCGACACATGGTACCCTTTGCAAATTGGATGATTGTTGTTGATAGATATAAATAATGTTCTGTTTACCTGTATTTTTAGTATGATCACAGCCTTAAGGCCCAGGTTAAATATTTCAATTTTAATGTCTCTTCAAACAGTTTTTCTTAAATGGAACAGTAGTATTCAATAATTTATCGATATGCAAATTTTGCTAAAAACTAGGCCTATTTGTGTCTCACAGGTGATAATACTTAATCTGAAAGGATTGAGGAAAGACTGATATCAATAATATGACACAATCTTTTTGTGCCTGATATTGTGGGTAAGGCATAGACCTATTATCTTTTGCGATAAATGGATACAACCAGTTAGAGAATTTCAATGAAATGTATAGAGCGGGAGGGGTTATTGTGTACGTATCTGAGTTATTTCCGTCTCGTTCCTGTCCTGTAGATATGATTTCTGCAGACGCAATAAAGATCATAGTCGATATTGGCCTAGGTAGATCTCTTTCTATAATTGCAATTTACAGATTTCATTTTTATCACATAAGAGATTATTTAACTCAGTTAAAAAATGTTTCAATTTCTTCAACCGAAAAAAATTTGGTAGTTATAGGTGACATAAATTTATGCCTTCTTGAAGAGTCACATTTTGTTGATGAATACCAAATGTTAATGAGCAGTAATGGTCTCATTCAACTTATTAACTCCCCTACAAGGGGACATCGTTGTATTGATCATATTTATTTTCGATCTAGAGATAATATAAGTTATAATTCTTATGTTTTAAAATCTGGTAGAAGTGACCATGAAGTCATTTTGTGTAATTTATCTTTCCAAGATGATCCAAAGACCGTAACTTACATTGATAATCATATTGTAAAAATAGATTTTAAGACTCTTGACCAGTTGTTAAAAAATGAAACATGGTTAAATGTATATTCTAAGTATAACGTGTCGGAGGCTTTCAGTGTGTTTTTGGAGATTCTTAATAATATTATTGACAAATCAAAATATGTTAGTTTGAGGAAGGGCTCTGTTAAGATATTAAAGCCTTGGATGACATATGAGTTGTGTTGTAGACAAAAGCTTAGAAATTCGTTATATAAGAAGGTTAAAAGGAAACCTAATGATATAATCTTAAGACGAAATTTTGATGTTTTTTCTTTATGTTTGAAAAATGATATGTTTAAACAAAAAAAAA
Source organism: Neoaliturus tenellus (assembly GCA_030545055.2). Classification (NCBI taxonomy): domain Eukaryota; kingdom Metazoa; phylum Arthropoda; class Insecta; order Hemiptera; family Cicadellidae; genus Neoaliturus; species Neoaliturus tenellus. Next base: position 125,245,942 of record CM061533.1, read on the forward strand.
ACAATTATTATCAAAACATATTTGAGTGTAACAAAAATAATACAAAAAAACAGTGGCAAGTTATAAATGATATATTGGGGGTTAAGAATAAGAAACAAAACATAGCTTGTATAAAAAAGCTTGATGGAACTGATGAATTGTTGGATGAGCCTTTGCTAATGGCAAGGGAATTCAATAATTATTTCAGCAGTGTTGTAGGGCGAATAGTGTCTAATCTTGATATTAATGATAATTTTGACAGGACAGTTTATCAAAACACATTTCCCTCAAAAAATGTCTTAGGATCTTTCTTTATGCTGCCTACTTGTAAATATGAAGTGCAATCTATTATTAACACATTAAGTTCAAATAAATCTCCTGGAATTGATGGAATTTCAGCGCATATTATTAAATTTGCTAGTAAGTATATTTGTCCAATTTTAGCACATATTATTAATCTCAGTTTTGTAACTGGTGAGTTTCCGCAAACTCTAAAAACAGCTGTAGTTATACCACTATTTAAAAAGGGTCTGGTGACGGATTTAAACAATTATAGACCAATATCATTATTATCAAATTTCTCAAAAATTATTGAAAAGCTGGTTAAATCCAGACTTATTAAATTTCTTAATCTAAATAACTTTTTGAGTTTAAGGCAATTTGGTTTTGTAGAAAATAAATCCACTGAGGATGCACTATTATAATTCTGTTCAAGTATTTATTCTGGTTTAAATGATAAATTTCGGGTTGCAGGTCTTTTTATTGATATCACTAAAGCGTTTGATTCAGTGGATCATACAATTCTTCTTGGGCGATTATTTGATGCAGGTATTAGAGGAATATCGTTGAAATGGTTTAAGAGCTATCTTATGGGAAGATACCAATGTGTTCGAATTAAACAAAGCGTTAGTGAAGTTCTACCTATAACATGCGGCGTTCCCCAAGGTTCTGTCCTTGGACCAATTTTGTTTATAATTTATATAAATAGTTTATGTTTCGGAAATCTAAAAGGATCACTTACTTGCTTTGCTGATGATACTGCCTTGTGCTATGCACGCCAAAGTGAAAATGATTTATTTAATGACATGCAAAACGACTTAGATAAACTTAAAATGTGGTTAACCATAAACAAATTGGCCTTGAGCTCAAAAACAAAATATATCCGGTTTTCTTTCAAAGACAAGGAATTTCTTAATAGAGTGCTTTGTTTTAAATGTTTGAATTGTTTAAATGATGTTTCCACTGCAAAATGCAATGATTGTGTTTTAATTGAAGAAGTTGAAACTATTAAATATTTAGGTTTAATTTTAGATAAACACTGTTCTTGGAAAGCTCATGTAAAATCAGTAAAGACATATTTAAATATGGCATTGCGAAAATTTTATATGCTTAAGTACATGTGTCCAATATCCGTACTGCGAACCATTTATTTTGCAATCGTAAATAGTAAACTTCAGTATGGTATAAGTTGCTGGGGTGGCATTTATGCCAGCACCATTAATCCGATAGTAATTGCTCAAAAAAATATAATAAGGCAAATTTCTAAACTCAGCAGATTTGAACATTCTTTTCCTTTTTTTAAGGAGTTGGATATATTACCTTTGAGACACCTTTATATGTTTCGAGTTTTACGGTTGTTTTTTGTGAGAGGTGGTAAAAATATTTCTAATTCTTATGTTTTCTCTCAGAGGCTAAAGCTACTAAATCGAGTTGCACTTCCACACCCAAATTTTGAAGCCTATAAGAGATTTTTTACTTATATGGTTTGTAAACTATTTAATAAGATTCCATTTTATATTAGTGGTGCCACTAGTCTCACCAAATTTTCAAAAGAACTAAAACAATGGCTGTTAACTTTTAATATTGACCAAATTGAAGATTTTTTTAAATAAATAAAAACTCAATTGTTTGTTTGTTTATAATTACTGTAGTATATAAATGTTTAATTATACTGTTGAGCACCTGTCCTCTGCAATTTGTTGATATTTCTATTTAAATAAGTAATGAAAGTACCTCAATGCAGCTTAGGCTAATGAGGTGCTATGCCATTTTATTTATATGTAAGTCTTTGTAAAGTTAGTGCTTTTAAGTTTTATTTTATATAGGTTGTACTAGGTATCACTGTACTCTATATGTAATCTTTTGATGTTTTAATCAGGCCTAGGTACAAAGACTGTAAAAATTTGTATGAAATCTTTTTGGCAATAAAGATATTTCTGATTCTGATTCTATTAAAAGGATAGGTTGTATCGGTAACTCAAGAGCATAAAACAGATTAAAGCAACATTTCAGATAACGTTTGACAATGTTGTTATATGTCCGGTATTTGTTACACAATGTTGTGTCCTTGATAACTTTTAAAAGAAACCTTTGATTTTTATGATATTTTGTATGAGGGTACATAGCAAAGCGTTCTTGTGGGTAAGTTCGAAAGTCAGAGTGATCGGACCATGAGAGCAGGGTTTGTGGTGTTTCAAAAGGGTAAAAATTAGATTGTACCGTAATGGCTTTTACCATATTTTTTTAACTTAACTAGAACATTTTTTTTAAATCTCAAAAAAACAGTTTATCATATCATCCCTTAATCTCCCTTATTTATTGACATTACTTTATACAGTGTAGTATGTACCTTCACAAGGTAAGGGTTCTTTGCTTACAACACATTTAGCCGTAAACCTGTACACTCACCCACATCCGAGGTTTATGGGTATAAGGTTAAAAAATACCAGATCTTTATAGACTTAGGTATGTACCTTTACTATATACAAATTAACCTATATTTGCTTATAAAACACCCAAAGCAGCAGACCTATTTACTCAACTCCATATAACTTAATATTCATGATTAAAATGAAATCATCAAATTTTACTGGAAATTCACTTCTGCTGTGCAGTGGCGTATAAGAAATATTTTCGGGATGGCCAAGAACACCGGGGGAGGGTCTAGGTATATTCCATGCCCCTTCCTTTCCTGGTTGGAGAGTCCGGATATACATACGCCCATGCTGCTGTGACAGGGTACCGGTATTTACATTAGGCCTACTTCAGTATGGGTTTTATTGTTGCGGTAGAAATTTAACAAATATTGTTTCCAATCTGCATTGAAAGTAACATTTTTAACATCAATATTGATTAAAGTAGTCAAAATAATGCATTTCAGTACAGCACATAATTTATTAAATAAGTGACTTTATTTATTAATACAGTAAGTAAGTCCATTTTTATTATTATTTTTTTACCAGTTTTCAATTTGGATTACTGTATATTATTATTAGGAGATAATCCTACGATTAAAAATATGCATTGTGTGTAAAGAGCCTCACAGCCAAGATTTCAAGTTCGTAGACTATTAGCTTATGAAAATACTCTCACAATTGCACCTTTTCAGGCCAGAGTTGACCACGTCTACGTTGACGGTTTGAGTAAAACTAAAGATGATATCATCGTCAAAGCTGTTAAAGACTTATTCAAAGTCACCAATTTTGAAGAGGTAAGTTTTAAGATTTTGTGTTTTTCTTCATCTTAAGAGCTGCTGTTGACTTATGATTATTTTGTTGGTGAGGAAGGCATTATGCACTATTAATTTAAGGAGGAGATGACTTTATTAATACAATTTTCTATAAAGAGGTTGACAGGCCTCTTTTTTTCTTACTTTGCCCCGTCAAGATAGACTATTGGTGTGTTTATGGATTTTATTAGACAAAGTACAGTAAATGGGTGAGCCGCTACTGAACAGGCGAATGGTACTGATAAAAACTTCCTGGCAGAAAACATATTTGAACCCACAAAATCGCTGCCATGGTTTCGAAGTCTGGCACGCTACCCATTACGCCACCGACTCACCCAGAAACAGTTACCTTAGATAAGTAATTGAGTTTAAAGTTTTCCTTTTAGCCCAGTCAAAATAGGTTTGTGTCGGAAGTAATTCTGGAGGAGCTTAATTTTACACAGTTGATAGACTATGATAAGGTGTACATTTTCCCAAATGTCCCGAAAAATCTCCCTTGAGCTTTCCGCTCTACGCCCCTTAAAATTGAAAGTTGTAGTATGTTAGAAGATCAACTACAGTTTTGTACGGAGAAAACCAATCGAAGTGGCGTTGCTTTTATTTTGTTCCCAATAAAATTTGCTACAAATATTTTCATTACCACTTATTACAAAAACCTTAAAGTTTTATGGCAAAATCGATACAAACGTAAAAAATTGATTTTTTTCTTTACATCATATAAAAACCTTCCCTTACAGCTCCTTTGTTTGAAGTTTATATGTAAAACCGTAAATCTGATGTTCGTAGAGAGAATTATTTTTTAGCTTGGTTTGAGGATAACGAGCAATAGGCCCTATTGTATTTTATTTAATGGTGACAGTGAAAAAAGGCTCCGTTCTCGGCCCCATTTCAGTACAGACATTATTGTATTTTAATGTCTTCCCCTCTTATTTTTCTATAAGGGATGACTTAGAGGAATGGAACTTCAAACATCCATATTTGGCCATTAGTACTTCATTTTGTGGTACAATGTGATTTTTTAGCCCCAATTGGGGACGCTTAATGTAAGATTTAGTAAATTTTAAGTAACCAGGCGTAAGTTAAATGAAAAAACAGCATTCTACTGCGCTGCAGTTCTGTATTCCATATTAATGTACAAATGTCATAAGATTGGAAGTCCATTGTTTGGATTTTGTTATTTTAAAATAAATTTGATTGTCAGTTTGAATTTGGTGGGTCTTAATAATCAAGAGAGTGTATTGTACTCCAGCACATTTTGTACAGGTGTAATAATGGATTTATCATACTTCTACAGCTATTAATATAAAACTGTTTAGATGCTGCAGCAGTCTCATGCCATCAAGACAAGACTGGAAAGCCTTGGATGTTTCCAGAATATCGTGATTCATGTGGACACCAGCACTGGTCCTCGAGCTACTCCGGATTGTGGTTATGATGTGAGTATTTTTATTTTTTTTAATACAGTGTGGCTAAAAAAAATTTATTTAATCCATATTTGTCTTAGTTGAATGGTGTTGGTAGAATTTAAGGCCATTTCATACCAATTATCATCACGTGATGTCAAGCTCAATAAATCAATGTGCTTTGACAGACAGTCATTTTTAAAAACAACACAGATGTTTGTGAGAGATTCGCTGCATTTACGGGTTGTACTTTAAAACATTGTATTCAAAAGTGGGGTTTTGCATTTGAAATTTTTATGTTGGCGCCATACTGGAAAATTCTATGAATCCAAAGTCAGATTTTTAGTGATCTTTATAAACGAGGTGAGGTCCCCAATTTGAAGTGTGAACTAGTTTATGATGAAGTTTAGGAGGCACCAATGGTGGCAAAATTAAAATTTATATTTAACATTTTCTTTTGATTTTTATCCTGTCCCCTCTTGATGTTTATCTAGCGTAGCCTATATTTTTAGCTTCCTTTTACTAAAGGTGCACAGAAGCATCATACATTCCCATGAGTATAGTAGTTTACCACCCCAAAGCAGAACTATGGGCGACAATGCAACATTGTCGCAAAAAAACCGCGAGGGCTGCAGAAAGCTCAGCCTGCCCAACAGGTTGATTTTTAAATGTTGGCTGCAGAAAATCATACTTAAGTTTATAAAATAATTTTTTGCAGAAAATATTTCTGTAGGAAGTCAACAAAAGTACTTTCAGCAGAAAAATTCTCCATTTCTGCAAACAGTATAACGCTGCAACGTCATTAACGAAAGCTGCCACGTCAACATTTGATGCATCGTTCAAGAGAAACAACGCATAGAACAACCGAAGTACCAAAGCGATTCAATATTATAAAAGTAGGCGTATTCCAACCCGATAGGAGCGTTTTATAACAAATACTGATATACGATCATAATCCATCATTCACAGAATGTGTACTTGACTTGAATGTGCCGATGTGCGAAGTGCTATTGCGCTACGTCAGCTGCCACCAGCATCTGTCGGTCAGCACAGCTGTTATCTTTAACTTCAGTCTAGTGAGTTGACTAACCTCAATTTTGTTTGTTTTCGTACTGGGCTGTAGGTTCAAGCCTTCAGTTTTAGTTGAAAGTTAATGTTAATGTGACTTTGCAAACATAGTTACGTTCGCGTGTTGTTGTGATGGCTTCATCCGGGGAGCAAGTGATTTGCTCGGTATGTCCCAAGAACATTATTTTGAAAAACCTCAAAACTTATTATTTGAGGAATCACCCAACATTGCCAGTAAAGTACAAATCGGCTACAAACAAAACCAAAGGCAAATTATTGTCTAATTTTGAGCCTGCTGTTAAAAAGTTTAAACCTGCCGGTGATGAAACGTGTACATACGAGTTAGAGTTAGTAGTTATTTCAAAGTAAAATGGTTCATATTATGAATTGAATGTTGTTTTTTGCAAGTAGTTTTTAGAGTTTGTAGTAATTTAGGCTCTAAATAGTGAGGATTTAATTTTATTGTTTATTGAATTATTATTTTTTGGATAGCCTATGTTTTAAATATTAAGTTACAATTGTATTTCTAATTGACTATTTTCACACAAAGTTCTTAGAGTTTTATGTCAGTAGGCTGTATTGCACTCTAGGCCTGAGTAAAAAAGAATATTATTAATGTTAATTTAATTATTATTACTGAAACATAATTGAAATGTTAAGTAAAAGTAACTAGTGTATCATTAAATTTACTTAAAATATACGACAAGTACTTATTTATTTCCAAATATTCATTCGTTAAAATTATCATGCTCCTGGTTCATATTACACGCAATTTGACCGCGTATGGCCACAGAAAATTTTTTGATTTTTCAAAGCTTGGGGGCAGTAAGTTTAAAAATGTTCTGCTTTGGGGGTTTACCAAACGCTGTTTGCCTTTCTGTTTTCTCATTTCAAACCATTATATCGTTAATTCATCCTCTGCTACATGCTGGGCAAAGTATGTACTGTAATAATTTTTATTTTTTTTAAGTAATTTGAAAATGAATAACTACTGCATTTTTTCAGTATGTGCATAATAAGAAACCTTTTTCAACAAACTATCTTAGTTTCTCATTGATTAATATCTTCAGTCCAAAATGGGTTACAGTTGAGACTTTTTATTACTTAGATAACGTTCAAAGTGCGAGAGCTAAAGCAGATAGCGGGTGGTGTGCACACGCTGGTTGGAACCAACAATGAGGGTCTGGTTGTGATTGCCGCCAAAGCCCCCAACGTTCTTGGCCGAGGCGAGAGGATCCAGGGGGAGTTCAGCTACGGAAACAAACAGACCAAGAACCTCAACGTCACTTTGAGTAAACCTCTGTTGATATCCAAGTATAATTCAAGGTTAGTGAAGATTTGGTCACTTTGTAATATAATACGAGGGCTATTCAGAAAGTAAGGAACGTTTCCGTCTTACTCCTCTAGGCGCCCGTGTATCGCCTATATTAGGGTTTGAGAGCACTCGGGGCCTCAGTGGCTATCCAGCCGTGACACTAGGAGCATCGTCGCGCTGCCAGTTTTCTTTATTTTTAAATTCAAAATGCCCGCTCCAATAAAAAATCCTGCCAGTTGCGAAGTGCGTTCAGTAGCACGGTTTTTTTTGGCAAAAGACTTAAAACCAATAGAGATTTATCGATTTTTATTCTTTCAATTTCAACACAGCAAAGTCCGTGAAACTTGAGGGAAAGATAACGAAAGCTCCGTTATGGTGGAGCAGCAGTTTTCACGGATCTTCCCGTCAACTTAAGTGACCAGTTCGTCAGTCACAATGCTCGGTCGTCCACTCTACTGCTCATCAAGAACATTGGTTCGGTCATTTGTAAACTGAATACACAACGTACGCACAGAACTTTCTTTCAAGACATTGTTCCCATACACCTCGCACACTTTTCGATAAATCTTTATCGGTTTTAAGTAATATGCCAACAAAAACCGTGTTACCGAACGCACTTCGTAACTGTTGGGATTTTTTACAGGAGCGGCCATTTTGAATTTAAAAATAAAGAAAACTGGCAGCGCGACGATGCTCCTACCGTCACGGCTGGATAGCCACTGAGGCCCCGAGCGCTCTCATACCCTAATATAGGTGATACACGCGCGCCTAACGGTATAATACAGAAACATTCCTTACTTTCTGAATAGCCCTCGTAAAACATCTGTCTTTTTCAGTGATGTAAATTTAAAGAAAATTTCAATTTTTACTTCTTTACAAACTCTAATAACATATTACTTATTAATAAACTCTTTGTGTTATTTAGTTCTGCTTTTTTAAACATAGGCTTAAGTTTTGAAAACAGTAACTAAGGAGTATTGTGAAAAATCATATAATCACAACAATAAGATGGTTGCCCTTAATTTCTGTATAAAAAAAAATGGAATTGTCAAAATCAGGTTGGACAAGCATTGAAGGTACACAGGTAGGCCTACAGGAAGCAAAACAGGTGATTTTACTCTTTCATACCGGTAGTTGATTCCAGATTTAGTATCAATCGTGATTCACCAAACTGTTACTAATCTATCAAGCTTAAGTTTTTATTTTTTTTTATGATCTTCTAAAATTATTCATTAAAAACCCCCTTTATAAAAATGTTATGTTTTAATGTCATTCCTTTCATTTGAAATCAATTAATTTATAGATTTAGTTTTTTTTATCGTTGTAATTAATTATGTTTGTAGGGTTCTTAATTTAGCGATGCTATCAAACAACAGGTTAACTGAAGATGTGATTAATGTCCAAACCACAGCATTTGAACTATTCCTTATTAAAATAATGGAAAATAGTGCTAGTGAAATAAAAAATTACAAACAAAGGTACTTGGCAGTTATAGGTAGGCCTACTACCAATTTGAAATGTGGTTGAATGTGGTTAGATTTCTCAATCATGTTTCCGTTATCTTTTTTATCCCTTGTTTGACAATGCCTCCGATTTATGGCTAAAAATGCCGTTCAAGGTCAGGCTCTCATATTTATTCTTGCTCTGCTGTTACTAGACTTATAACCTTATGGTGTGATTAAGTTCTAGTTTATGTTGTCGATTATATTTTGATGTATTTGTACTTTAAGTATGACGGAACAAAGATAACAAAAATAATATTAACTTATCCATGTTAACCAGACCTAACGCAACCAAACCAAACTTGCTATGCATTCTCAACTATCCTTACTGACATTGCCTGAACTTTGTTGTAAAAACCAACAAAATACGAGTATTTTGTGTCTGCCAAAATACGAGAAATTCGTGTCTGCCAAAATACGAGAAATTCGTGCACATATATTTATAAAAGTATACTTAAAGGATATGTTTTCTTATTTATTTTTTTAAACCGTATATTTTTTAAGTTAGTGGTGTTGCCTATAACCAACAATTACCCAAATAAGTAATGATTGTTTTTAAATTACATGTTTCTAGTTCTTTCCATTGATCAAATTTTAATTCAAATTTCCTCAAACAAATCCCTTTGTCATTACTTCTAAAATAAATGACTTAATGATGTTGTTAATAATTAATTTCCTTTCATGTTAATTTTAGTGTCTCTGCCTCAATTTTTGGTCACGTTCAGGAGTGGCCTATGTCGAAATATAGATTGGGAGAGAACGGTTTAATTTTGGACTTCTCTTTTCACAGTCTTAAACATGTAAGTATTTACTTTGTGGTGCTTTTGAAAGCTGCTAATCTTTTGGAACAATTTCTCTTTGTATAGAGTTTTAGTTTATAATAAATATTTACATATTAATGAAATAATGAAATATTTAAATATCTAATTTTAATAAAATATTATAAAATACAAAAATACATTGGTTTTGTTTTTTTGCATATTGTCATTAGATACAAAATCTGTACAACCCCAACAGTTCTATGTCATTATGCCTTAAAACAATAGGCTCAAAATCTCTCTGCTAACAATATTGGATTAAGTAATGTATAAAAGAAGAAAATGATGCTGAAAAAAAGTATTTAAGCTAGTAGTATGATTTTGATTGAGCTTATAAGCTAGTTGGATTTTATAAAGTGCATGCTCATACAAAGTGAACGGATTATCGTCCATGATTCAACAATAATATCACACCTGTTTTTATTCATGGAGTAGTTCCAGATCTTCAATATGTTTTATTTTGTTACAGCTTAAACACAGTGTGCAGTGGGAAGGTAATATACGAGAACTAAGTGTTGGAAACAGATTCGCTGCCTTTGAAGTTAGAGAAAATGCCGGACACACATTAAAATCCGCAGTGAAGCATATACTTACTTTCGACACCAGAAGATCTTTTGTGTTTCCATCATCTGGACTTTTGGCAAAATTAACAACAGAATTGGCTGGAATAGGGGGAAATGTGGGGTTTTTAAAGAATGATGGTTTGTTTCAAGTCGATATCCCCGTGATGCCAGACATTGTAAGTTCAATTGGTCAGCTTTAATTTAACTAATTTTATTTATCTTATTAAAATGTACAAACAATTTGGTGGCAGTGGAGTGTAAGTCTGTAGCTTTTTGAAGGTTTGAGCCTTGTCCATTGGGCTGTCATTTATTTAAATGATCCCAATAGTCAGCTGCCCTTTTGTCAGTAACAATGTGTCATGCCCATTTTGAACTCATAATTGCAGGAACTGGTCTCAGAGATTCGTGCAAACAACACTTCCAAAGATTAGGCATTCTTCCACTCCCATCAATGTACATTTTCCAATGTTTCATCTTCTTAAAAGTTAACTCCGATAAATTCTTCAACAGAAACCATCAACACAATCATTTCACGAGGAATTCTTCTTTACTTCAATACCCTTTTCACAGGACCAAAAAGCCCCCCCCCCCCCCCCCCATAATTATTTTCTGAGTGCGCCACTGTGTTCGTTAAACATTTCTTCTTTAAATAATAAAAACCCTGTACTGTATTATGCATATTTGTACTATCTAAAATGTGTTTTGAATTATTATGTTGAGTTTTTTTTTTTTTTTATATATATAAAGTTTGATCCTTATAATTTGAATTTAATTAAAATTTACCTCTATAATTCTGTATATTTCAAACTACTTTTAGTTCAAAATTATTTTTCTGCCCCCTGAACGGTTAGTGAGGTTCTTCTGTGAGGTAAGTTAAAGTTCTAACTGTTGTATAATTATAATTAAAGAGTTTTAAATCAAATTAAATGCATTACTGTTTATTTTGTTTCAGCCTGAATTTAAATTGCTTTATTATATGTTGTATTATAAATCTTAACACTATAACACTTAAACATTGATGTAAAATTTTAATAGGTTCTTCAGGGCACAATCGGGGGTGGCTACATGGTCCCTGTGGACTCTGACAGAAAAGATGTTGTCATTTGTGATAACTTCTTCCTTGGAGGCCCTGTAACATTTAGAGGTTTTGAGTTTCGAGGGGTTGGTCCAGTTACTGATGGCAGTTTCATTGGAGCAAAGGTGAGTATTGTAATAATTTTTCATTAGACCTACTAGTGCATTTTTAAGTCCATTTGAGTGTTAGATCACAGTTTCTCAAAATTAGTGTGGAGCCTGAAGCATCATACATTTGAAGTATTATTGCTTCTTCTCTTTTGGTTTCATTAAGATGTGCAAATATTCAAACTTTGAATAATTTCAAATATATTTGAAGTTTGAATGGAACTGACAATGGAAGAATTTGTTAATTAGAAAACAAATTTCCGGTCTAACCTGTTAATCTCTTTTTATACATTTTTTTGTCTATTCTATACTGTAAGTTCATGAACAAAGTATGTTGTGATTTAAAAATAATCATATTTTATTTCCAAATTTGCTGAGTAAGAGAAGCAGTGAGGGTCTGTTCTTACTGGTTTTGTTTAAGGAATATAAATTCTGCTTTTAATTTAAATACTTCTGTTATAATCCTCTTTGATCACCTAAAAGTAGAGTCCCATCTGATGCGTAATAGAACATAAACTATATTTTCAAAGCCTGCAAGGGTAAACTTTAAAAGTAAAAATTATTTTTTTGCAGATGTACTGGTGTGCTGGACTCAGCCTTTTCACTCCTCTGCCTTTTAGGCCCAGTATGGGTGGATTCGGCGAATACTTTCGAACACAAATTTTTGCCAATGTTGGTAACATTGGTAATTTTAATTTTGGTAAGAGAATTAAATTTTATTATTATGTTATGATGATATTATATGTTATCATTTCATAAACTGTCGGTATATTTATTTGATAGGTAATACAATTCTTTTGAGAAACTAAATGTTCTTCCATAAGAATCATGTTTTAAAATTGAGGTAGTAATGGGCGGAGCCCGGAGCAAAGAAGGAATTTTGCAAAACCTTTTCTTAGTAAACGGCTATGAGCCAAGAGGAATGGCCATGTCAAATTTTAACCCCCTCCCCAGACCCTATTATCATAGTAAAGTCCTAGCTGTGGGGCAAAGCTCCAAAGGACTTCACAAACTATATTTTCAAAATCGTTTCTTAGTGAGTTCCAATTAGCAAAGAGGAATGTCCATGCCAAATTTCTAAAACAAAACGGTGTACAAAGTTTTGAAAAAATTCGTTAGTGTCTAAAAACATAAAAGTCTCACGCTATTTTGTGGATTGTAGTGGAATCCCGCAGATTGGTTGCGAAGTACCCTCCATGCCCCCCGTACCCCCATGTCCTCGTGCCCCCATTCTACCATGCCCTACATTCCTTCCCAAGGCCCCAGTGCTCTCTATATCCCCAATTCCTCCCCTGTTCCTCCCATGCCCAACCACCCCCGTGCCACCGACATCTCTAGTGCCCCTTGTGTCCCCATGCCCATGCCTCCGTACCACCAACACCCCTTTTGCCCCCCAAGGTGCTCCCTTTCCCCATGCCCCCCGTGCCACCAACGTCCCCCAGACTATTATTGTAGTCTATTTTTTCTGTTCGTTCAATGAAGTAAAACATTGTTGGTACGGGTGTGCAAATAGTGATTTTTCTGGTCGAGCCGAGATGGTAATAAAATATTAGAGTTTCAAGCCAAGCCAAGCTAAGCCCAGACAGCAAAAAAACAAAAAACAAAAATGAATATAAATTTTTTTTGTAAAAATGCCAGGTTTTATCTGCCCAAAAGGTTATTTTTTGCCATTAAAAATTAAAAAGGTGTAACAGGAAAGAAACAAGTTTTAATTAGGAATATGAGGATTTCCGGGTAAATTATAAATTCATTATTTATTAACCACCAAACTTCAACGGAATGAGTAAACAGCTCTTCCAGTTGACTGAACATTGAGATGGACAAAAAACTAAAAGTGCCTCTATTGTTAGGAATCCGGCTCTGGGATGGGAGGGATGGTGAGGGGGGGAGGATCACAGCCTGCAGGTGGCAGGGTGAGGGGGGAGGGTTGATCGCTAGGTATAATTTATTCAAGATAAAAGCCATATATCCATTTTTAAACTAATTGTACAAAAATAAATGGCTTATTTTTCTTAAATTATGTACGAATTGGAAGAATATTTAACCGAAGTTGTAGACACCCCATTGTTTAAAATTTTGGCTAATTAATGAATTCCTGGCAGGCTAATAAATTTATAACTTGGAAAATAAAACTTATAACAATTCATCAAACCTTTCTTCAAATGCATTTAGCGTAATACAAAACAAAATTACTAGGGGATTAGAGCGATTATCAAGCACTGAACTATAAACAAAACCCCACCTTTTTCGGTTTCTATTTTTAGAACATCCTTTCACAGGGCGAGCGAGCAGTGTGAGTGTGTGCGGGGGTGCGTGTGTGCGTTTCCAGAAGGCAAGGTCATTACCCCATTCTATTGCGTCGTAGACCCCACCCCTTCCCGCTTCACCCTGCCATCCTCTTACTTCCCTGACCCCGTGTACGACAACGATCACACCACCCAAGTGTAAATTGACGTGTTTCTCTGCATTTTGCATTAATTAATAAAACAAATAACAGTTAGTACAGAATTTTCTTCTTAAGGCTTTTTTTTTTTAGTTTTGCATAACCTCAAGCCAAGCCGAATAGTGCTAGTATTCAACCACAACTACTCGAGTACCCGCACACCCCTAATTGTTGGATATATTGTTCGTTTTCACACACCGTGATTTACACGAAAAGCTCTCCATATTTATGGATTAACAGGCATTTAATGTTTCTGTCTGACCTATGTAAAGAAAGAAGCAGAGAATGGATAAAACAAAATATTCCTTATTAGGAGGTTATCGAATGTTAGTAGTTTACATAATTTGATTCAGTCGAAAATAAACAAATACTTAATAAAACGATTCAACTCCAACCACTAAATAGCGAATATGTAAAGCAGTAACGTAATAACTAAACGAATATTATTATTATTATAGTTAAGACGATTTATTACCTATTATATCAACCATACTATGGCTAAGTCACTTTAAACTGTGGTATATTCAGCCCCCAAATCATAATGACAAAGATGGGGTCACAAATAAGAAATTTACTGTGGATCCATAATTTTTCCATGACTATTTAAAGCTGTGTTTTCCCTTTTTATTGTGCATTGCCAATTTTAAAAAGTTATAATTAAATATTTTATCTCAACTCAAAATATATGCTCATTAACCGGCTGAGTTTATTACAAAAAATATTCATTGGAACATATACTTAATCACATGTGTCTATCTAAAAGTTTTCTTTCCATTAGATTAACATTGGAACTTCAAGGTCCAATGGGGCGAAGCCCAGGTAACTTTTGATGATTCTGGTATTTTTCCTTGCGTCCTTAGCCATCAAGCTTTACAATGAACCTAATACGTTATCCTATCTTTATTCTAACTCGAGATATTTGTATTAGTTGAATACTGCTATATTTTTTTATTCAAAAAATACTGGCAATGTTTATGTTTATCTAATTGATGAGCTCATAACTTTTCAGGTTTTCGTTTACATTACAACACGACAACCAATAATTAACAACTAATAACATGCGCATTGCACAAGCTATAAAAAATCAAATATCTAGCGATTATCACATTAATATTTAATTTTAATTTTTACTAGTTAAATTGATTGTGGATTTTAAATGTCTGTGACCAAACAGACGAACAAAATTATAGCTGTTTTTAGGCTAGATGTAGGCCTATTAAAAGTTTCAATTATTCCAGGTGACAGCTCAAGCTTGATGAACAACGCGAGGTTTGCCTACGGAATCGGACTGGCCTTGCGACTAGCTCACTTTGCCAGGGTAGAGCTCAACTACTGTTTTCCAACGTGGGTGCACGACGGGGACAGAGCAGTTCATGGTATTCAGGTCGGAATCGGAACATCTCTCTAGGTTGTCATAGACTTGTGTAGTTTAAAATTTATTTATTTTAGTGTTAAATTTTTGTTGTATTGTAAAGATTGTAAAATCTTGGTCTTGTGTTACAGTGATCATCACTGCCATGTATAATACTTTCAGTATTTGACTAATATTTGTTAAAAAAAAGTTAAATATAACACAATGATTTCGCAGAATTGGCCTTAATTTCTAAATGTTTTGTATTATGTTCCTGTTATATGTTGAATCGTTAATTATAAAGCCTGTGCTTTTAAAGACTGCAGATACAATGTTACCTAGACCGCATATGTAACAAAACATAAGTTGCAGAATATTTTTGTTGAAAATAAAAATTGTTATTACATGACTCCAAGACTTCTGACTTTCCTTTCTTTCTAGACATTTTAAATTCCATTTTTCTGAATTTTTTTTAGATTTAATACTCTAATTCACCTTGTTTATCTGTGATGTAAAAATGTACCTAGCATAGGCAACTGATTTCAAGGTGTAAAAACATAATCAGGTTTAAAAAGTTTTATACCTCTAAAAAAATTTCCAATTGGTAAAAACACATTTTACACCAAAAGTAGGGCCAAACACAAAATTTAGACGAAACAACGATTGGAGCTATGATGATGCGGTGAAAGTGCTTGTCAGTTGTTTATACAACAAACTACTTGAGGAAAAAAAATTATATCACTAAGGCACAGTTGTTTTTTGCAACTTTTTGGAACAGTTTTGTAATCCCTCTAAACAGATTATTGTTACTGCCTGAAACAATCATCGGTTTTTTAGGTTAATATGACACGTTTTGCCGACTACAAACACACATTTTCTTCTAAAGCCATGTTTGATCTAATTATCTTTATGGGGCATGCTATATCCATTGCTGCTTTGATAGTATAAAAAAATATCATAGGCCTGGTCTGTACATCAGGCACTTGTAACCTTATCCCAGTTCTTAATTTATAGCTAACATCCGACACCCATAAAATCCACAACAAACCTAAACTAATAATAATTTGTTTCTTTATCGTGGTCAACTGCACAATAGGTCCAAACACATTGACTTCCATCCAGGACGTTACATTTGAATCGGTTTGAGAACGTCAATATGAAATAACGTTGAATTGAATGATACAGTAGATAAAAAACTACGTTTCCGGCGAAACACAGCCGGTTAAAGTGATGTTGAGATAAAAAATGGCCGGTTAAAAGGTGTTATTTTTGTGTCAGGGTAGGCCTGTTAAAGCAGAGACTGGTTAAGAGGGAATCTACTGTATAACTCATCCCGCAGCTTTTGGGAATTTGTTCCGAACATTTTTCTCTCTTATTTGGTACCCCTGCACACAAAAATTTGAGTTAGTTTTTAAAATGCTATGTAACCAGACTGTCGGATTTGTTGCTCTATGGATAACAAAGTGAATGAAAAGTGGATCAGTTTAAACAATAAAATACAGTTTTTTGTGTTATCACATTTATTTTACAAATATAAAACTATTAATGTACAAAAATGAGTATAACAGTAGACAATAATAAAAAACTGTACAAAAATTATAATATATCACAACTTGGCTTTGAGAGGATCTGGAGAAATGGTTTTTTTTTTTTTTATTTCAAAGTAAAATTGCTTATGTGCAAGCTCATATCCTTTACAACCATCGAGGTATACTTGTTAAATAATGATAATGTGTGTAAACACTTTAATTTAAAAACAATAAAAAGATGAAGGAAAACAATTTATTACAAGAATAGTTTGGTATGGTCATCAACTTAATGTACATATCCATTTCCTGTTTGTTGATGAGAAAGCAAATTTTAATTATTTTATGTTTAATAAGAGCAGAAATGGAAAAGAGTTTTTATGACACACAATAAATGAAGAAAAGCTGTACCAGAAAACTACACATCACAACTTAAAAAAGAATGCAGTGGAAGCGGAAGATTAGAATTTTCTCAAATCACTTATTTAGTCAGCAAAACACTGATAATATGGAATCCAGTTTATAATGTGTACATTTCACATTTACAAGATCACTCCCAAACCGTCAATCACGCGGCAGCCGTTTCCAGCATGCCGTGACGCACTGGCACCGCTGGTAGCCGCGGACTAGGTTATGTCGTGGGCGGGCCACAGTTGGCCTCGTCCGCTCCGTCAGAACAGTCATGGACACTGTCGCAGATCTGGTTGAGCGTGATACACCGACCGTCCACGCAGCGCAGCTCACCACTGGGGCACGGCGACGTGTGCGACGACGCCACCACTGCTGTCAACATACGTACACACTGTCAACTCAATCTATGCATACACATCCAACTGCTGCCAACTGGCCGGTCAACTTGCATTACAAAGTCTTACTTGAATTTTTTAATAATGTTAAAAGGAAAAGATATATTTAAATGTGTTGAAAAGTTTGCTTTCAGTAGCTTCAACAGGGTGACGTTTTAGTTGTTTTCAAAATCAACCTTATAATGCACATCAACCAATTGCTTTGTGTCCTCCGATGGCATAAAGAACTATAATAGGGTTTCTAAGAAGAGAGATTTGTCTGTATGTTTTGCCCAGAATTCTTTACTCATAAATTTATTGCTAAGCAAACAATAATACACAATTGTGCATTGCAACCTGGGGGACTGAGCATTTTCTTGGTGAACTTAAACAAATCTTTTGCAGTAATAATTAATTCACAGATACACATAAGTTTATCCTACGATCCCGAGTCAAATTAACCTGCTTTCTTTTCAAGGCGAGCTCGTTTGCTATGCTCGCTTGCCCTTCGGGATGTTTTATTATACGCACAGAGATGCTGCGCACTATGGTATTAATATGATGAACGATGAACCATATGTTCCAATTAATAATACTGCAATTAAAAATTACATTTTTTTAAATTGCATTATTTTATTTGTTTACCATATTTTTATTTATGTAAACAATCATAATCATCAATATAAAGTACAATTAAAAACTTATGAACTATTTTTACTTCAGTATTATTCTCTAAAATTTAAAATGCTACAATGAAAAACACGTTTTATACTGGAACACGTGGTCTGTAATTTTAGCTCAAAGCTGATTTCATTATTTCTTTGTTTTTATTTTTAACACCGTAAGTCCATTGTTAAAATTTTAGAATTTCAATTAAAGACTAAGAAGAAATAAGACTATCCCTAGCATAGAGACCTAATATGTAATATTTTTGTCCCATACCAAATCTAAGTCTTTTGTAAAATTTGGAAAAAATCGTTAGAGCCGTTTTTAAGATTAGTGTGCATACATACATTCAAATATACCTTACTCATGTTAGAGTATAGGATTACTTTTTTATTATTTGTTGTTTTAATTAACTACCTTCAGCCATCTGGCAGTTGAATTCGTCTGATCCATCCGAGCAGTCTTTTCTTCTGTCACATTTCCAGTCTAGTGGTATGCATTTGAAGTCTGCAGCACATCTGTCGGAAATTAAACAAATATTTAAGTATTTAAAGGCTGATTTACACCCTGCTAGTGGCTGGCATGCCAGTAGAGATTTGACTGAAAAAGCACTGGCAAGCAGTGACTGGAAGCCAGCGAACTGGCGCCTCAACAATGTGTCTATTTACACGTTGCCAGCTACTGGAATATTGTGGGTGTTTTATTTTGTATATAATAATATAACAATCAGATATTAAAATACATATCTGTTTACACAATACCAGCCAACTGGCGCCAGTCTCAAAATTTGTGTTCTGATGGCGCTTCCAGCTACTGGCTCGACAGTGCCCTCTCCAGTGACTGGCGAAGCCTGTTTACACGGCCCTAGTTGCCAGCATCCAGTGACTGGAAACCTCCTCTGGAATGCCAGCTGGCAGCGTGTAAATCAGCCTTTTACATATCTAAAATAAAGAACATATCTATACTTGTCTACCATTATTGAAAAATACAAAACATACATGGTAATAACGACGTATGTCCTCATTGAAGTGTTTGACTCATTAATTTTCGAGTGGTAGGAAGTACAGTTTAATTTTTTAACTAGAAGCAGTTAACATTAGGTGGACTTAACAAACTTATTTTGTTTGTAGTATAGTCATTAGCAATGGAAGAGATCGGATTCAAGATGAGATGAGACGTGATTTTTTAAGTCTCATAATGTATCGAGATGGGATTTCCCTTCTCGTACATAACAGGAAATGTGTGTTTCGAATTTTAATCTGATTTTGTAACATTGTTAAGCCCTGATTTAATTATGACAGATAATTTGTGAAAAATTAAAATTATAACAGGCAATTCTGTTTAATAACTTTTATTTAGAAGCATCTTTAAAATACTTCAGAGTAAAAAAAAATATTTAATACCTTATTACGAATCACACTTAAACATAAGTTAAGATATGGTGGTATGGTGATAGAACATTGAAATTGCAAAATTTACCAGGCCGAAACACCAGTCTTATTGTTGGCATTAAATTACAATTAATTTCAGTCTTGTCTTTTTGGTGTGTCATGTTTTTTTTCTATTTTCAGTCAATTCACACACTAGTCACACTTTAACAATATCCTCAAAAATACAAAACAAAAATTACAGTAAATGAAGGTCATAATCATAACTATAAACATAAAATGATCAATAAAAACTAAAAAACTAACTTTTAACTAGGTAAATATTTGGGTAGTAAATGTATGAATAGGGAAAATAAAACATTTTGCTTCAAAATCATGTATTTCAGTATTAAATTACTAGTAAAACAGCCCTAGGAATTCGTAGCTTATTTAAACATTTTATTCAAATATTTTCTATCTTGCAAAAACCTCAAAAAAAATCCTGTCTCGAAAACTAGATTTTAAATGTCTTGAAAAATTTGAGAAATTTTGTGACTTGTTGATTCCTAACAATCATGTGTTTCTACTTATCAAATGTTAAGGTCAATGAGGTTAAACGAAAAAGAGTGGTGAACAGATGTTAATTTTTTGCTCCCTGTTGCTTTGTGCCATTTTACCCACGATTCCCGCTGTTTCTTTGGTAACCATCCCACACTTTACACTCGTTTCCTTGGTTACCAGTTTAAGCTATTCTGATTGGTCGCTTCAAGCTTCAAAAATCGCAGGTTATTCTTTTAAAACAGCTGATTATTTGTTGTCTGTTTTCAAAACCACTTTGATTTGATGGTTTGCGAGCACGTTATTGGAGTTGGTCACCATAGAAACAACGGACAGGGATAGGTAAAATGGCAGATACCAGATGGGAATGGGGTTAGGTAGGAAACAGCGGGAGTAGTGGATAAAATGGTGTCAATCAACTGGGAGCAAATTTTCCTATCTTTGTATCTATGTAGTTGAACCTCGTTGGTTGAGGTTCAATCAAAACAAACAAACTGTCAATGTACATTTGTTTATATGTTTTGATGACAAACCAAGATATTAAATGATTGACATGACACACATGATTTTCCTACAAATAAAAGAAGTTCTTCATCAAAGATAGGCCACCTAATCTTGATCGCTTCTAGTTTAAAACCATTCAACTTTACCCAATACAATTAAATAACTTAAAATCGATTTTATTCAATCACTTGAAATTTCACATTATATTTTAATGCATTAATGTATACTGAGAGTTTTCTTTACAAAATGCAATTTTTATGATGAAACACCTTAGGTATTGACAAGATAGATATCAGTATACATTCTTTTGAATTACAGTTTTAACATAGGTTTCAACCCATTCAGTTCAAGAAAGTGAGCCTGTGAGTACCCGCCACTTATTTTAGGAGTACACAATATCTAACCAGCTCTTCTATTTAATTTATTTTCAGTTTCATCAGCTGTTCCAAATTGAAAACATCACAAACTTAACTGTAGACTATAGTGAGATGCACGAAAATAGTCGGATGGAAATTTTAACAGCTGTGACACCCCTCACCTCCTCCCGCCCTGCAATGTTGTCATTTGTGGTTATGTTTACCATGTGTAATACAGTATAAAGATGTGTTTCAGAATAAATTTGGCAACAATGTATTGACTCTCATCGGACTATTTTCGTGAATCCTACTATAGTGATCAGTGGGTCACCTGAATTCATCGTGGGCGCACTTGGTGCAGTTAGCCTCGTCGTCGCCCAGAGGACAGTCCCGGTTGCCGTCGCACGCCCAGCGCCACGGGACACACGTGCCATCAGAGCACCGCAGCTCGTTCTTGTGGCACAAGTCCCCTGCAACAGCGCTCGACAGAGAAATACGGACAGGGTGAGGGTCACCCGTGGATTTTGGCTTAGAAACAAGTGCAATTATTCCTAAATTTAGGTGAAAGCCACAGCAGTGTCAGAACTCACACTCATCAATTTTTTGTCATTAACTATTTTTGTATCTCCTTCAGTAGTAATACAAATTAAATAATATACAAAAGCATTTGATTATATTTTTCTTAATGGCATATAATGCTGCAAAACCATTATAGAAATGTGTTTTTTTTTCTTGTCATTAAATTAAAGAAATTACTTGGAATGAAAATATCTCTAAAGAAGAAAAATTTGTTACTCAATGACCCCAATGAATTTTCAATTCGCCTGTATATAGGCCGGTTTCTCAAAATCAAGTTTAAACCTAAACTCAAGTTTAAACCAAAATTGTCCATATGTTTAACATTAAATTAAACTAAGTTTAAGTTAAACGTGTTTGGAGAATCTGCCTAACAAGTAGATTTTTCAACTTTTTTGCAACTTGAAACTCGCAAACTTGAATTAATTGACTTTAACATTTATTTTTATACTTTTAAACTATGTTTAGGGTAAAAAAAACATTTAATTTTTTTTATTAAAATTGGTCTATTTAGCATTTTTCTTAAGGGCAGTCTAACATGAAAAAATTATTTTTTTAAAAATTTTTTTATTTTTAATGTTTGTTATTCTTCAGAATTTTCTGTTTCCAGTGATATGCAACACTATATATTTATTTACTTACATAATCCCTAAATAAAATAAATAAAACTGGCCTGCACAAAGTTTTTTGGCGAGATTTCCACCAAGAATCGTAATTCGTCTAAGATTATCTTTTATAGTACAGAAAACCAATGTTAGGGATTATTTTGTTTGCGATCGTTGGCTAACCTGTAATATTGCTTGGCAGTAGCAGCTGTCGTCTGTCATCTGTATTTTATATCGTTTGTTTTCTTTGTTGTTGTTGTTATTGTTATGGAATAAGTTAATGGTCGAAACTTTGTGTTGTGATTTAGTTTCCTAGTTTTAGTTTAGTTTAGCTAGAAATGGGAAACAAAAAGAAAATAAGGTCGAGGCGGAGTACTTATAAACGAAAGACTGTTCATAGGGTAGCCCTAAAGGACAAATCATCAGGTAACCTAAATCAACCCAGGCCTAGGCCTACTAATCTGAGAGCAACCCCAAAGTTTAGCCCTAATTTATCAATGTATCAACAAAGAAATGAATCCCTGCAGTATGACATAATTCAAGTGGACCAGTTACAAAGCATTTTAAGTGATGTTGCTTGCTGTAGGTTTTGTAATAAAGGCCTAAGTCTTAAAAAAAATACACTAGCGGGTCTGGCAACTGAGTTTACTCTGTAAGTAAGAAAATTCTTCCGTTTCCATGGTTTTTGTCGATTTTCCGAAACTAGTACTTTTTAAACTTTGGTGACACATACCTCAAAAACTACTTGTCCTATCAGTATGAAATTTTTACATGGCATTTTACATGCTAAATACTAGTTCCTATCATGATGTTTTTTGAAAATAATGCATAGATACCTAATAACAATTTTTTTAAAAATAAAATACAAATTTTCATGAGTTGTTAAAAAAAAAAATAAGTTTAAAATATTTTGGATTAAAATAAAAATAAAAGCTCATGTAAGGAACTAGGCAAAGAGCTAATCTTTTAAACAAAAAAAAAATTAAGACTCTATCTCTTTTCAAACTTGAGTTATGTGTCATCAAGTTAACATTAGCTCTTATGGATGTCGGACTACCCTTAAGGCTCGGTGGAAAAAGCTTACCTTTGGCTAGATTGATACATTCCTCCTGGTTATCTGAATCTGGGTAGCTGTCACAGTTGAATACTTGTGACAAATCCAACGAATCGAGGATGAATTCCCTGCATTCCTCCTCAACAGCTGTAAATTTTTAAATTTATTTCTACTCATTGTAATTAATTATGAACAATCATTCATTAGCTATCAGTCACAACAGTTTTAACAACTATTTCTTTAGTTAAAAATCCAAGAAAAATCTTTAAAGCTAAAGACTGAGATTTCTCTCACTAAAGTGATTCCAATTTATTGTTTAGTTATAGTGATTTTATTGTACTGGTCAACCTTTCATTAGTAAAACGCCTATTTCTTGTAGGAATTGAGAACTTTACATTACGTTATGCACACATCTGTCCCTGCGTGGGTTGGTTTATCGATAATCAGGCTCCTGTTGGCTCTGTCTAAAGATACATCTCATTTGACCTATCACACTCAGCACTCGAGTAATATTCATCTCATAGTACACACCTAGAGTGTGTTAGTGTCTTAGAAAGTATCTACTATATAACAGTGTGCAGTTCAAGAGTAAATTGTCCACCAGAGCAATTTTTCTTCAAACAATCACATTTCTTTTATGAAAATTTTATGTGTATACCCCATAACCGTCACCTCTACAAGCCTTGCGGCACGGTGGCAGGATGCTGTGTCCCACGCTACGACACTCGGGCTCCAGCAGGGAACAGAGGAACTGTCGCACCCGTGCACTGCAGCCCGTGCTGGCGATCATTTCGAAGTACGGCATGACGGTGTCCAGGTCCAGGGTGGTGGCCACTCCAGGGATGACAGGGGCTGCGGTCAGGTCCCACGGGAGCACCCCCCGGCACAGCGGCAGCCGCGGTGACGAACACACACCTGCAATGATGCTCGTGTTGAGAGTTATCTTCACTTGTTGGCTAGCAGCACAGTCAGCAATGTAAACCATACGGCTTATGGGCAAAAATGCTAAATATCCTCTCAGGGAAGAGCAATATGAGGAAAAATTTTTAAAAGGGTTTAGACCACCATGATACAAGCATTCATTTGTTAAATTAACATAGAAACATAATTTCAATCTTATAAATGTATTACAAATCATTTCGCGCGAATACAAAAATCACACTGACAAGATGAAACCATTACCACAAATCAAAGAAAGATGAAAGCAGCTCTCCACATAGAGTTCCACATAAAGCAATCATAAACACATAGAGTTACAGAACTATAATAAAAATTATTGTGGGGCAGCATGACCAAAATATTTACCAAGAGCACTATTAATTTTACAAATTATTACAAATCGACAGCTGATTCTTACTTTGTCATTTAAAAAACAATAAAATCAAATTGAGTGTGTATTAAAATCACATAAGTGTTTGCCATATGGTTTTTGTGAGTCATTTGTATGGACTCAACGTTATCATTTACTAGAACCTGTTGGACCAAAGAATTCCGGGCTCTCAAGATTTACTAGTATTGTAAATCAAAATAACATTAATGCTTTACAGGAGTGATTCAGAGCATATATATTGTATACAGTTTGGAACAAAACAACCAAATTGTTGCCGTAGAACGGATTGTTAAAATGCTTTCTCATGCTTAAAAAACTGTTTGGCTATCAACTCCTAGATCTTTATAAGTTGTAAGGATTAAAATTTGTAAAACATACTCTCTGTCTCGTTGAGTTGCTTGTCGCCGTCCTGGGGGGTGATGCTGACAACGTGCACCGTGGGCCTGGACGACGGAAGGGTGGGCGACACTCGGGGAGGGACTGTGTTAACCTCCTTGGTGGGTAAAACCTGCAACAACACAATGCACAAGCATATCAGGCGGTTAATATCAAAATTTAAAAATAACCACGATAAATCTTAAACAAAGCCATATAGTTGTTATATGTTTTTTTCCAGAACGTAAATAAATTATGGTATTTACTTAATTTTATACTAATATATAATTCATATATTGTTAAAAATTTAATAAAAATATAATAGTCATGTACCGTTCCTCTATTAAAATTATAATTCTTTTAGGAGAGGGTTGAAGAGATAGAACGATTATTTTGCCTGCCTAGTCAAGAGGCTGTTGTGGGAACTTCGCAAAGTTTCATAACCATTTAGAGGGCGAGAGACAAAATGCAATGTTAGGTGTAAAACACCGTGGCCAAAGAAACGGTGCCGCACTTGGGCACGTGTGAGAATTACTGTAAGACTCAGGTAAATGATGGTGAGGAATGGAATTTTGCTGCGGAATGTGAATATTCATTAAAAGGGTTAAATGAAAATTTTAACCCCTTTGTTTAACTCACTTATATTTTGTTTGCGTGCCTTACAAGCTAAGTAGCATGACAATTTACCTGATATTCACCATATTTGTGGCCGTTGGGTATCTTTTTGTTGAGAAGTCCACCAGGGGTGCTGATGAACCGAGCAGTTGTTTGCTGAGGCCCCACGGACTGTGATGTTGCCATCCTCTGGCGCGCTTTGTCAAAACTAGAGATTAGTTTGTCCACAAAGTTTCTGTCACCTGCATGAATTCCGCTCGTACGAAGAGTCGTTGAAATTTGAATGTAAGGTTTGTTTGTAATTATCCTCCTATTACTCAGAGTGGCAGGTTTGGATTCTGAGGTATCAAAGTCGTCTTCCTCCTCTTCAGTTTGCTCACCTCCGGACTCTGCGATTTCTATGTCCGACTCAGGAATGACTTCAAATATCTCCTGGCCTTCAATCTGGACTGTTGCATTTTGACCTAGGGTAAAAACAGTTAATAACATTAGGCCTATGCGTAACTTCCATGAAAAACCAGAATTTAGATGAAAAGTTAACATTCAGCTCAAACCTTTTTTTTTTATTTTGCAGCTAACAGACAAGTAGGATTAATCTTTTACTATTGGTTTAATTTTTCATTACAAAACATTTTTGCCTGTTGGAAAGATCATCCAAGAGTGTAACAAGAGTTTAAAACAAAAAAATATATAATTTTTTAGTTAAACTCAAATTACCTTTGCAAGAGAAGAGCTGCAAGGAAATGTTAAGCATTTAACTGTTTTGTTTACATGATAACTCAGTTTATCTCTCCCTAGAGGTATCCCACATTTCTACCTATGCCAATAAAGTAGTGAGTTTGTGTGTTTCTCCCATATCACTGACCTGTCTCGGTGTGGTACATGACTCTAGTCTGGTCCAGGGTGATCTCCTTCCCCTCCACAGTCACCAGGTGGTGGGGGTGGCCTCCCTCAATCTCCCCTGCTCTCTGCCCCTCCGCCTCCAACCTTGTGTACAACTTGGGACCCTCTTCTGGCAAATCTAGGAAGTAACAATGATAATCTATAGTATACAATTTAAAACATAAGTGCTTGGGACTGGACAGAGATTTCCAATCAGGAAAGGAAGATTTCCAATTAGTGATACAAAGGAAATTGGCTTTCCTTTATTGAAACTATTGAAACCCTCACAATCTTTGACAAACCATTCAATTTCTAACTCATTTAGAATCAACTAGTCTACTTGTTGCTAAAAATCGAGCAATTTATTTTGATATAATACAAAAGTAACATTTAGACCTAAATTAACGACATCCGACCAATCCAATTTTGTGAATATCAGTAATCACAAAAAACTACAGCTATTTACAGTGTATACCGCCCTTATTGTATGTCCAATTTTCATCAATTCTTGGGGGAAACAACTACTGACCAATCCCTATCTAAGGACACCCAAAACTTGAATATCGGTTGAAAATTGTAAGAGAAGTTCTCAACACAAAAAACCCATAGCGTATTAAATGAGTACTAGAGATCGCGTCCTGATCGAAATTCGATCAAAATATCAGTTAAACTCGATCCGAGAAGTTTAAAAACATTTTATAACTGAAACATCTGTTCTTCCTGTCTTTCTAGTAGTTGTTCTAACAACCGCTGTCTTATGATCAATCAATCATCTTTCCTCCATAAGATTAACATTGAAACTTTGAAAGCCTGTGGGGCGTAGCCCTGGAGTCTAATGTGAATTACAATGGGATTCTGCTCATCTACAGGACTATATGGTACCTTTCTATCGGTATGCGTGGATTTCTCCTACGATGCACACAAGCTGAGAAAAAAGGAGGAAACGAAACATGCTTGCCTATTAATATATAGATAGATGACTTGATTGTTCCCTTAAAAACATAACAAAAAATATTTATATCAACTCGAGCCCACGCTCAGACCACTGTGGTCCCTGTAAGCTCTTTACCTAAGTAATAACTATGCTTTTGTTCCTAGAGTATAAAATATTTAAGAGTATTTTATTTATTGAAAATGTCTTGTTACTCCATGTTTGATAAAAGTAAATCAAAGGCTTAAATAATATTATTTCGTGCTATTAATTTTATGAAAATGTGTTCTGTAAAATTTGTGGAGAAAAATGGATTCTGTTTCCAAATAATTAGATTGTACGTTTCGTTTTGTAAAAAACTACTATTGTCATATGAAATGTAGCCTACTTCTCAAACCTCAAACAACATATGTCTTGATAGCCCTGTATATATGTTATAAACTATATTTCTATATCAAATAAAGGAGCTAAAAATACTGTTCAACATTATGGCAATAGACCGCGGGCAGCACCCCAAAGCACAACAGAGAAATAAGATAAGGCCAGGACGCCTTGAAAATAGCCTGAGAAACCGCAAGTACACTCAAGCCTGCATATTGCGTTGAAACAAATGAAGGCGCATAAGAAATTACTCCCAACAATGCTTCACAATGTTTCACTATCAAAGAGTAAAATGTTGATTTTTTAACACATTTTTAACCGACAAAAACTCTGTGGCGGACATCCGTGGATGTCACAGAAACTGACACCATTGCTCTTATGGGATGTAGTTCACCTGTAGCACTACAGTCATCTTGACGTTTTCATGCGTGAACGTAAACCCTTCTTCATAAGGCCGTGCGGCCGCCAGTTACGCCAAACGAATCCGCACAGAGTTCAGGCCAGTCGAGGGTTTTTTTGTCGGCCGCAGCTTACTCACACACATGCAGCTTCCCTCCCCGCCGCCCCTTTACCACCCCCGTTCTCATCCATGACACGGACAGTCGGACAGCTCTCATCACTCCCCTCGCATAACTTTCTCTTTTCAAAGGGCTCGGAAAGAGACGGCATCGGCGGTGTCAATCGGAAAGAGTGTCCCCCGGTTTGTGGGACCTGTGCTAGCTGGTCCCTTAGATCTTCGATTACGTACACAAAAATGAATTAAAGCCGTGAAATAGTTGCATTTGATACTTAGAACATTGATTATTATCTTTTAAAAGCTTTGTGAAAATTATATTTTTGTCCAGTAAAAATTGATTTAAACTCTTATTAAAGAACACTTAAAGTAAACAGGAAATTTGAACCATTGATGTAAGAAATTTACCGACTGAATTTATTCTATACTCATGATTAGTTATATTGTTTATTTATACATAGTATAACCGTTGTCAATACATGTAAAAAATAAGACATTCATTTGATTTTATAATATTTATTGCAGAAAAGGAAAGTTTCATCACTGGTAAAATATTGGAACATTGAAAAATCTATTAATAATACTAATTGTAACCTAATGCTTGTGGTAATATTATGTCATTCATTCACAACATCACCGGTAAATGTTATTGCTAGTCTGCCTGGCATGAATTTACTTAACTTCTTGCCTACCCTTATAACTTAATTTTTTAAGTTAACCTAGAGGACAAAACGACATTTGATAAATACAGTTAAACAAAATTATTTGATTTTGGACGGAATGACATACAGTTATTTTCAGCACAAGCGTTTTCGTAGTTTTTAATACATAAAACACTGTTATTGAATTAATCAAAACAAAGTTTAAATAAACTAATTTATGTATTATCTATTAATATACTTATTTAATACGCTAAGGGTTTTTTGTTATTGGGACTCCACCACATAAACTTAAGTGAATGACTGAATTCATTCTATAAAAAACGTTATTTTCTAAATCTATATATTAATAGGCAAGCATGTTTCGTTTCCTCCTTTTTTCTCAGCTCGTGTGCATCTTAGGAGAAATCCACGCATACCGTTAGAAAGGCATAGTCCTGTAGATGAGCAGAATCCCATTCTAATTCATATCGGATTCCAGAGCTAACCACCACAGCCTTTAAAAGTTTTAATGTTAATCTTATGGAAAAGGATAATTGATTAAATCTTTAGACAGCTGTTGTACAAACAACTGATATAAAAACAGGAAGAACAGATGTTTTAATTATAAAATGTTTTTACACTTCTTCTTGAGTCCAGATCGACTGAAATTTTGATCGAATTTCGATCAGGAGGCGATCTCTAGTAATTTATTATAGGAATAATGTGGCAAAACGTTGTCTGCATACATGTTAAAAATGAAACTCAGCCATTTGGTTAACCAAAACCACATGAAACATAAAAAACGATGCAGGCTGTGTATTTCATGTTACAATCATTTTTGTTTCCTCGTTTTATTTTGATTCACTGCTTCTTATGAGCAGCTAATATATGTATTCAGCGTTACGTGCCTTCAGTTCCCTAACAATCCTGCTGTCCACTATTTCTGGAAGCTTACACTCTTCGTAAAATCGCACCAGACCAGGAAGGACCTTGTGCTCCCAAAACTCTTCGTCAATGAAAATACGTACAATAAATAGTTCTCCTCTCTTTGAGTACACCACAAAGTCGCACCATCGTCTTTTGCATATATTTATTTCTCCCTGAATTTGGTAATAATAGTGATAACAGTTCGCTAACAGTTGGTAACAATAGTGGTAGTAATAGTTCGCTTTTTAGGCGAAGCTTGCCACTCTCGATTTCCAACTAAGGTTTTTGTTTTTTTTTTTAGCTTCCTCGCCTTTCCTCGCTTCTCTTTTACTGAGGCTAGACATTTTATTTCAATTATTCCATCTGTTGAAACTAAACCCTCAGAACTAGCGCCAAGGAAGGGGTTTTCGATGTCAACAAATAAGCCACATTTTTCAACCGTCTGGTTGGTTTTCTTTTCGTGCATTTCTCTTACCGTTTCTTCCATATCCCTTCCAAATAAAACTCCATCCGACCTAATTGGACGTGGAAACAGAATTTATTTAACCAGATTGTGGCATGAAGTGTGGGGTAATCGTTTTTGCCACAATCCCGAACTTGGATGCAATCAGTCTATTCAGACGTTTATGATGCCAAATCCATTATATAATGTATATATCCAGTAGCCTATGAATAGCAATAAATGTGAAAATCATTACCAACTGATTCCTTTTATCAAAACAAGAAAAGATGTCATGAAAATATAAGTTCTAAAATTTTTCGCTGAGCTGCCATTTTGTTTTCACGTTTATTGATTTTTATACGCTCGCGACCGCCGATCAAGATCAAGACGCTCGCGACTGCCAACGGCTGCAATAACCAGGGTCGCCGAGAGAATTTTTGTGGCCCAGGGTAGAGTTCCGGTGTGAGGCCCCCCGGCCCCGCTCGGTCCATCCCTGGCTTGCCGTCTGTGGTCGAACCAGATACAATATACACATTTATATTTTCATTTCTTTGAATACTTATCTTGTGTTAATGTACAACCTGCTTGCTTTTCCTTAGTGATTTATACATATTTTATTAGTACCGTAGTATTATTGCAAGATGCAGATGATAAATGTACAATATTTAGGTGTACATTACATGAATTATTTGATCAAACCTGAGCTTCAAACCGCGGAAACTCTTAAAGGCAGATCACTACTCAAGTCATAGGCTACACTGGCGCCGACTCCATGGGGCCCGAGGGTCTTGAGCCCCCAAACATTTTACATGGGGGTGGGGCTCAGCCCCCCCCCCCCAGACCAAAAGGATTCATATTAAAATTGGCATCCAGCTGTCGTGACTTAGTGTAAAAATGAAAGTTTTTTTTAAAAATATTTTATAACCGATACTTTAACCTATTACCATAGAAAAACTAACCATAGGTACCTAACCTATTACCATAAAGTATTAATACTTTTACGATAACCTATTATTACTTAGTAATAGGTTACAAATAACGATTACCTATTACTCTTCGATAAATCTTCGGCAAGGTTTTTATCCTTGTTGTTGCACGAATCTTGTCAGAATCAACGCTTGAACTTATCAACCTTTTATGAAATTCACTATTTACCCTGGACTTCATACTCCTTTTTTACGTCACTTAAACCGTGCCATTTACAAATATTTAACCCTTCCCGGGCTACATTAAATCACGAGCTGAGACGGAATTATTTTAAGCAAAAGTTCAAAACATATATTGTGATTTTTTTGTCATCAATTTGTTCCAAATAATACATACGTTATAAAAACCCCTTTTTCAGTGGTGAAACAATTTTTTTGCACATGTTATAAAGAAAAGAAAATTTGAGATTGAGACTGACTGCGGTGAGACAGTTAAGGACACAAATATACAAAGTACCTCCAGTCTCCATCTCTCTAATTTTGGCGACAACTGTAACGGTGCCTGTTAGGGGGGTGCAGATGGTTTCCAAAAACTGTATTGTGAATGCAATGAGTCATGCTGGACAAACCAGGTTGGCTGGACCCGTCAGACGGTCGGACTGATGGGTTACACTCTTGTTTCCTTATTTTGCCCTCTTAGTCCTTTAGCCGCTAGGTGATGATGAGGTGATATAGACTTTTTTAAATTTAGTATTATACTTAAAATAAAGTAGTTTTTCTATGGTGTTAATGACTTCATAAGGCCATAAAATCAAGTAATTTTTTGCTATAGGGTTATCTCCTCTATTGGAGCACTAGCTCCAATAATAATTAGAACTAGAAAATTTCAGTTGATCTGGACCCAAGAAGCTTAAAAACATTTTAGAACTAAAACATCTGTTCTTCCTAATTTTCTAGCAGTTGTTTTTACAGCAGCTGTCTAATGATTCATTCATTTCTCTTTTCTCCATAAGATTAACATTGGAACTTTGAAAGCCTGTGGGGCGTAGCCCTGGAGTCCGATGTGAATTAGAATGTGATTCTCCTCATCTTTAGGAATATACCTTTCTAACGGTATGCGCGGATTTCTCCTACGATGTACACAAGCTGAGAAAAAAAGGAGGAAAAGAAACATGCTTGCCTATTAATATACAGTGTGGTTGAAAAGTCCCGGAACGGTGAAATATATTTTTTACCATTATAGATGAAGTAATGAAACTTGGTATATTAATAATAACCATAAATATCTACTCTTTTAAGCTATTATCACTTTTTTATCCCTTAAAGGGGACGACCCACGAAGAGTCAGTCAAAATTCTTAAATAGCAGCATAGGTCGAATTTGATATCAAATTAAAGGTCTTACTTAGCAGAATACAATGCAGCAAAAGCAAAAAAGCAAAAGTGGCGGGTACACTTAACTTTATTTACCGGTAACCTTTTAATTTATTGCTTGATGAATTATTATTTTTATTTTTCATGTCGAAGCTAATCTCAGGTCCTTAGAATTAATTTTGTGACAATTGTATGGATGATTTAAAAATACAATAACAAGATTTAATATCTTACATGTATACATATTAAGGCAGTTTAGTTTTTATTTTCAAACTGATGAAATTTCTAAAACCATACATTGATATTTTGCCATAAGAAAACATCCCTTGGCGACGAAAAGGTAGGCCTACTCATCCCTTGGCGGTGGTGACCGAGGACTAGGCGCTACCTTCAGAACGAGGGGACACGGTGCGAGAGAGATAGAATATCTTGCTGTCGGCTCGTGCGCGTCTAAAAGCATTTGGACTGTCCTTTGTGTGAGTAACTGCTAGTGCGCGCTGCGTCAGATTTAATGTGGGCTGAAAATAAAAAGTTTTTTGTACACCATTACGTAAAAAAAATTATTTTTATATAAAACTTTGTGGAATGTTACCTTACTAGTCAAGCTCCAGGGTGTAGCGCAAATTTTAGACAAATCGCACAAAAGATACCAGAGATAATTTTTTTATTTATTAATATAATAAAAATTTTATTGAAAATCATTAATCTCACCCTTGTGTGTATTTTAAATAAGCGTTTAAGCCAATTCTGAGAAAAATATGTTAATCCGTTTCCACGTGGTGTACTTTACAAAATGCCGCTAAAATGCTACTTCAAACGCAAAAATATATGAGATAACGGGATTATTTTTTCAAAAACAGAATGTTTACCGAATGGTTGAGTGCTAATAAACATAAATCAATAAAAAAGTACAAGAAAATTTTTTTGACCGCACCACCTTAAGGCTACGACTGGAGGGAAAACATTTGAATTTGAGTGCCGTGGTTACTATAGTGTATTGAGTGAAGAAGTTATACTACCTTTTTATATGTTGTAAGAAATATAGTGTACGTAATTGAACGTGAACCCTTTTTTAAAGTGCAACCTATTATTATAGTCAAAGATAACGTGGCGTCGTCAATTGTAATGTTTATTTTCGCTGCTCTTTTTTAACATGCAACCTACAAGTAAACCAGGGGTGTCATGGTGCCGGAACGCGTACTCTGTGTCTGTGGTGTTTCCTTTCTCGTTGTACTTTGCCTATTCTTGTTGGATTGTTTATTACGCTTGCTCTGTGTCTAGTCAGGCCTTCTAGCCTATTAATACATCGTCCTGGAAGTTTTATTAAATAAGTATAGGATTTAAATATTTAACCAAAATGTAAAGCACAAATAGTTTAGTTGTAAATAAATAATTAATTGTAATCATGAGTGATTCTAACTCTGGCGATACCGCTTCAAAGATGGCATCTGCCGCTTCTACAACAGGCCTAGCCTACTGCGGCTACGTACGCCTGCCAAAAATAGTTTTTGAGTTCGGCTTTGAATTTCTTTTTAATCAAGTTAAAAGTTAGCAGACAGCACAAAAAATAAACTAAACAATCTTGTCCATAAGTAAAAACACTAAAATGGGCAGTTTAACATCATAACATAAACAATTCTGTAAGTGTAGTTTGGGGGGGGGGGGGGGGTAGCGGGGCGTTGGGATGCCCTACCTCAAATCTGGGCCAGGTGTAGGGCCTAACGTTCCGCCACTGCAAAAATTCCCATGACACCACTGAAGTCAACGAAAAAGTGGTGGCGTCAATTGTATTGATTTGTAGCGTGAAAGTAGTGTCAATTTGTTGGTGCTGGCTCAGTTCAAGGTCACCTGAGGGATGACGTCATCGAGGTCAATGACCTCACCGATGACGTCATCGATGACGTCATCGATTGCGTCATCGATGACGTCATCACTAATGACGTCATTTCTATGACGTCACACCCATGACGTCACAGAAATGACGTGCTGATGACGTCATCACCCCTTACGTCATCAAAATGACGTCACCGACGCCACTGAGGTCAAGGTCACGCCGAAACTTAAAATTTTTTGGCACTTTTGCCGTTTCTCGCACTACGCTCCGAGTTTCAGTCAGAGTCCCCGTGACCTTGACCACTTGGAGCGAATTTTCGACGAGAAACGGCAAAAGTGCCAAGTTAAACTCGAGTTTCTGACATGACCCTGCCTAAATGGGCAATCGGTTATCCCTCAGGAGACCTTGAACCAGCACAACACCAACAATTTGATATTACTGTGACCTTGAAAACCTAACAACGGAGCGCCGACACCGATGCGCACCCCACGACAGCCACCGAGTTACTGACTGTCAGGCTCTGTGTATGCTAGGTATATCGGCTTGAGAGACTAAGACTCTAAACTGTCAGGAATGGGAGTAACTAACTGAATTTTGCAAGGAAAAGTCATTTCATCCAATATTTTAAACAAATCCTCATCAGTAAAACTGACATTAGTCTGTTTTGTATAAAACTTAGGGTGTCCGCGCAACAGTTTGCGCCACTTAGCTAAAGTCGAAACTCTCTTAACTTTGAGTGGTGGACAGTGAGCAACTAATAAAGCCTTAACACGGCTAAGTTTCTTACCTAAAGTGTCCCGCGACATGGCTTCCCCTCACAAAAGTCCGCACAATACTGAGAGACTGCTCGTAGCGCATGAGTCAAGGGAAAAGAGGTGGGGGAAACAACAGGAGTGGGGGAAGGTCACAGTGGTGGGGGAAGGTGAGGTAGTACGCTGGAGTATCGCATCACTTCACCATGAGCTGTCCTACAGTCAACACACTGTTCTCTTGGCCCGAGTTGGCACTAGAAGAAACATTTCTGTACAGCTTAGGCTGTGAGAGCCGAGGAAGCAAAGTCAAAGTGGAAATTGTGTTAAACTCCAAGATGAAGAGTCTCCTAAATAAACTAATTGTATCCTTGCAATCTCCTATAACTTTAGA
Source organism: Neoaliturus tenellus (assembly GCA_030545055.2). Lineage (NCBI taxonomy): Eukaryota > Metazoa > Arthropoda > Insecta > Hemiptera > Cicadellidae > Neoaliturus > Neoaliturus tenellus. The sequence continues at coordinate 125,281,385 of CM061533.1, forward strand.
GAAATACCACTTTATTAAGCGACACCTTATACTTTGGCAAAACGAAGCGGAAATGGAAAAGATTACAGTAAAATTAATTTAACTTAAAACTTGGACTGGACACTCATGGCGATACCACGTGGCGTGAAAACGCCACCCTAAACATTACAAGTTAGGTTATTGAGCACCTCTGGTACGATAACCGATGTGCTAGAGTTAAAGTGTGATGACCTTGAGTCAAAACACTGAAATACTACAAGTCGATATCGTCCCAGAGTTAAAGTGTAGTGACCTACATTCAGAACTTGTAAAATTACTTACATATAGAGAGCTAGAGAACAGCGAGACGCACCGCATGGAAGCCGGAGACATACTGGCGAAGCGGTGTTGTGCAGCCTAGGGACCCAGTTGTGGTGGGGGTATAGCCAACACTTAGAGTACAAGTGTTGTGGGTGACCTTGACCCACATAACTTACCTGACCCCCCCCCCCGACAAGAACCCCCCCCCCGACAAAAAGTGCGAACCCCCCCCCCCGACAAAAAGTGCGAACCCCCCCCCCCCCCGACAAAAAGTGCGAACCCCCCCCCCCACCCCCACCCCCCACCCCCACCCCCACCCCTGATATCCTGGGCGTGGCAGCCCCGGTGGGGATATAAGGGGGCCCAGCCAGAGCCGGCTCGCAGTCCGCTCCCGCGCGTTGAACGTGAACGATCGGGACGGACCGCCATAGGCATCACTAAACATTGAATGGCGCCTTCAGTGTTTAGCGAAGTCTACTCTAACTTTAAGACTTGTATTAGTTGTAAGATATTGCGCTTGCGTTTGGGTATTGCGAATTGTTTTATATGAGAGTGTTTTACTTGTACCTTATGTCTCCTGTGTGTCTTTTATCCTTTGTGTCTTGTTTGTTATATGTGTTTAACATGTATGTGCTTGTTCCAGCATTGACTACGTTGAGCTCAATTGTGTGTTGTAAGTGTGTTATATTTTTCTAAAGTGTATACGCTTGTTTTAGCAATCCCCCCTTGAGCTTTTGCAATGCTCAAAGTAAATTGTAAAGACAGGGAACGGGAGTAGGCCCCCGTGTAAAGTTACTTTTGTATAATTGTTAGGCTCCTCTCATGCATGCTTTAATGCGGCTGAGAAATAGGAGCGTCCGTTTGTACGCCTATATGGGGGTAATAAGCCGATGGCCTCTGCACTCGGACCGAGGACGTAAGCCACTAGGGTGTCCTCAGTTAGTTTCCCTTCTGGAAACTCAAAATTATGTAAATGAAACTTTATTAGCTATTTGTGTTTTTTTGTCCCCAAGGCCCCCGAACATTCGTGGTTCGCCATGGATGTACGGGGGCCGAAATTTTTTAATGTCCGTGTGGCCTTGACCCACATAGGACTTTTAAAAATTACTGCATTGCTAAATTAAAAATATTAAAGATAGGGTTACGGGAGTAGGCCCCCGTGTAAAGCCACTTTTTTTATAATTGTTAGGCTCCTCTCATGCATGCTTCAATGCGGCTGAGAAATAGGAGGTGGTCCGTTTGTACGCTTATACGGGGGTAATGAGCCGATGGCCTCTGCACTCGGACCGAGGACGTAAGCCACTAGGGCGTCCTCAGTTTCTTTCAAAATTATGTAAATGACATTTCGTTAGCTATTGGAAAAGTTATTAGTTGGAAATGCAGTAAATGTTTACAAGTCTCGCGTGGCGAAGGGTACACGACATTGGATGTTGCCTTGTTGTCATAGTTGGGTCTCTTCGGAGGCTACAGCGATGACAACCCAAGTGCCCCACACCCCCATAGGGGGTGTGGGGCTTAATTTTTTTAAAGTTTTTTCGTGACCTTGACCTAAATATAAAAGTTTTCAAAATCTTTAACAGTCAGATCTTACTAACACAGTTTATATATATATATAGAGGTCTTTTAAAAGTTAACAGTTAGGTATTAGTAACGCACAAGTATGGAATTGTTTATAGTTGGGTCTCTTGGGAGGCTTCAGCGATGGCAACATAAATGTCCCAAGTGGGGTTTATTTTTTGAAAAAGTGCGAGCCCCCCCCCCCCCGACAAAAAGTGCGAACCCCCCCCCACCCCAACCCCCACCCCCACCCCTGATATTCTGGGCGTGGCAGCCCCGGTGGGGATATAAGGCGGCCCGGCTGCATGCACTTCTCATTCCCGTCCAAGCTCCCGTACGGACAGGTTCTCTCTTGTTCTTGAGATCATTTTTAATAACTTCACTTTTTTATTCTCATCTATTCTTTTCATTAAGTCCATTCATTACAATGGGTAAAATGGGCCTTAAACTGAAAAACTACCCGCCAGCTTCAACCTCAACCGACACGACTCAACCTCCATCATCCTCCACCTCGATCATGGAATATCTGATGACTGCAAACATCTTGAGCTGCCTGACGATGCCACCACCGCCGCCGCCGCCACCACAGCCCGCCTCAATGCCCAGCCTGTCGCCATTACCGCCGACAGTGGAAGAGGCCGGTGCACCTCCACCATCGTCAGGAAAACTCAGCGGTCGAGTCCCGGTAGCCTCTCCAGCACTCTCGCTGCTATCGGACTCAGGATCGGAGTCTGCAGTCTTCGAAGAGACGTCCAGGTCGAGGATAACCCCCTACAGCAGAACCCGAAAAATCCTATCCTATACCAAATCACAATGTCCCTCACCCATATCCCCCATGCCATCCACACCAACCAAAGCACCCCGTAAATCCATCTTTTCCCCTGAACTTCCCTCCATAGACCTAACACGCTCTCCTACCCCACCCAAAATTGTTTGCTCCATTCCTTTTGACCAATCTTTGCCTCTTCCACCCCCTTCCACCCCTATTTCTTCTAGCCAGCCTAATTCGGAGAAGCTCCAAAACACTAAGAGTCCAACACAAAAGAAACGTAATCGTGTTAAATGCCCTGCTGGCAAGCGTGATAAATGCGATTATGTTTGGTTTAGCAGAGAGGCTGTGGTTCTTTGTTGTCCGAGTTTTGCTCTTCCAGAAAAAGATCGTTGCCAACGACACTTGAATAAGAAAATCAAAATTCCGACACCAAAGCCCTATAGCCTTAATATTATGCCTGAAAAGTCCAAGTTCAAACACCCCAACAGTCCGCAGAAGCTGAAAATTAATAGGCTCAAGAGGGACAAAAAATATTATTTCATTGTTCAAGCTTAGGAGCATTTAACATAAATGTGCAAATCATTCTAAAAGGTGATGGCCGCCTTCATAGAATGAAAGTACCACCTGCGATGGTACAAAGAGAATTTTTTGTCCCCGGGGCTTATTTAATTCGAAGAAAAGGATGCCGATCTGTTTGGGAAATGGATTAGGACATGGGCTCACTAAAAAAGAAAAAGCCAAAATTGTTAGGTTGTGTTGGACAATATTTAAAAGTCTTTTTCCAAATTATTTTTCCAAATTTAGTCTTAACCCTCTTAAAGTAAGGGAGAGGGGTATTATACAAGTCAACTAATAAAAAAAAAAATAATTGACTTGTATAATACTTTAACCTGGCGGTGATGTAAAGTCACTGGGACAATCTCAAACCGTGTCCTTGAGGGTGAAGACTAAGTTACAAATAAATCATTAACAAATAAAAACTTACCTCCAAACACTTGTAGCTTGCTACAAGTGTTTGGAGGTAAAAATTTTTCAAAGTTTGAATGACCTTGACCCATATAAATTACTGTTTAAAGTAAAGTGCTAACCTTACAACTAATGTTGTGTATCACGTGATACCCCCACTCTAACGCTCTTACTAAGCTTGTATGAGCCGTTCATTTGCTTCAGTCTGTTTCTGTGCTCCGTGGTAAACATGTCACGGTACAATTACAAAGGTGGTGACTTCTTGATAGATCAACACAATGCTTGGGAAGTGCTAAACCAGCATAGAATGGAAGTTGAGTATTGTATAAGACAAGACGGGTCTACATTTTATCTATGTATTATAAACAACCAAACTCATAAGTATGAACACTGGACAAAAATTAATTATAACAACATAGACGAGCTGTTTGCTTGGGTGTTTGAGGTGTGTAAAGTTATTGAAGAAACCAAAATAATGGGTGTGCTAAAGGTATGTAAAACTGATGACCGGGAAGACTAAGCAAAATTTCTTTTAACCCCCCCCCCCCCAGTGTTATCCCCACCACTAAAAATGGGTATATATAGGAGTGGTGATCAACCGTCCTCTCATTCTGCTTTACACCGTTAAGCTGAACACCACCATGTCTGCTATGAACGTCCCAGCCTCTACCTCTGGCCCGGTCGCCTCCAACTCCAGCCCGAGCATTGGACCAATCCGATCGGGGCCTTCGTCAAGGAGTCGTGTCCGATTCTCCGGCTTTGGTCCTGTGAGGAAGGAGTTGCGGAGCAGCGGAGCGTCTCAACCAACCACGACGGATGCATCAACTCAGACTCCACCAAACATCATCGAGTGGTACGACGAAGTGATAGAGCAAAGGGACAGAATGCTAGAGAATACTCGCAGGGAGCTACTTTATGTCAGGAGTAAATTGGAAAAACTGATTAAGAAGTGTGAAAGCCTGTTGGACAGTGATGATAGTGAGGATGAGAGTGGATAGGTGTGTGGGTAAAGACTTGGACTGGGACTTGTGTATATGTATGAATGTGTGCGTGAATGTGAAATACAGAGCGGGGGATAGATCACTCTGTGGCAATGGACTAACATGCCACTTAGTGATCTATCCCCCGTTCTGGTAATGTTTTTGGATGGCCTTGACCCACTTTACCAAGGCTAGCTAGTACCCCCACCACTGATAAGTGTATATATACGGGTATTGATGTGCAGTTTGGTTATTCTGCTTTGTATCGCTTAGCTGAATACCTCACTTCAACATGGCTTCCAACTGCAAAACTTCTCAGGCTTCCTCTTCTTCTTCAAGAAGGCGTGCTGCCAACGTCCTGCCTGCTACTCGTGGACCTGCTCGACCATTCCACAGCATAACTGTTGCTCGGGCAAACGCCTGCAAAGCTCCAATGCTACGGACCTTGCTGGAGGTGAGCCAAGACGGGCAAGGCTTGCTCAGTCCTGGTCAACGGCAGGAGCAAGAAAGGCGTATGGCGTACTACAGGCTGCAGGGTGTAGTTCCCAGCTTGAAGTTAGGCGATCCGAGAGTAGCAAGCATCAACGAGGCAGCGGACTACATATCACACCTTCACACTGTTTTAGAAGTAAAGGACCAACAAATTGAAAACTTAAAAGAACAATTGAAACAATTTAACTTTAATCCTGTGGAGTTTGTGGAAGCAGTGATGAGTGATAGTGATGATGAAGGAACTGAATATATATTGGGTATGTAATGAAAGACTTGGACAGGGACATGTGTGTGTGTGTGTGTGTGTGTGTGTGTGTGTGTGTAGAATACAGAGCGGGGGATAGACTACTTTGCGGCAATGGACTAGCATGCTGCTTAGTGGTCTATCCCCCGCTCAAAGGGTAGCATTGGATGACCTTGACCCACTTTACAGCAAGGACAACCGGTTAACTGGTATAAAAGAGGGGGGTCTGTACATCCCGACTTCATTCTGCTTTGAACCTTCCAGTGGAACGCTAGAAAATGAGTGGATCACTGATCATTGGTAAGGAGTGGGAGTATGTAACCATAAACTATTTAAACTGTAGAGGGATGTTGAAGAAGGTGTATGATAATGTTAAAAGAATGGTTGTTGAAGAAGGTAGGGTAGTGATTGTAGCGTGGAAGAAGAAGCAGTATACAGGACAACAAGTGAGAGCAAGTGACTTTGGGGGGAATAGTGTGTTTCAAATTGGACGAGCGAACTTGGTTAATTTGGACATTGTGTTTTGGGACTTGGAAAGGTTAATTGAAAATAGTGGCAAACATGGGGAACTCTTAATTGGCAGGGAGGACAGAGTATATGAGTAAGTGTAAAAGACTGGGGGGCTTATGTGTGTGTAAAGACTAGGACTTGTGTGGAATACAGAGCGGGGGATAGATCACTTTGCGGCAATGGACTAGCATGCTGCTTAGTGGTCTATCCCCCGCTCAAAGGGTATTATTGGATGGCCTTGACCCATATAAAGGTAGAGGGGGAATAGGTAATAGGAGGGGGAAATTGGTATATATGTAGGACTGATGAATAAAGTATTTAGTCAAGCATTTGTCTAGACACTATCAACAACAACAATGGAGAGCTTCAGTGTTGAGTTCATCCTCTTGGAAGAAGACATCAACGAAGTGGTGGAACTTATAGAGGATAAGACCAGCCAGGGCACATTGGAACTTGTGAATTGCGAACCGTTGGACAATGCCGCAATCGATAAGATTGCATATTTCATGATGCATTTGTATAACGAACAAACAACCAATATGGAGTTTGTGCAGTACCTTTATCAAAACCAAGTAAATGTGCGAGTGACAATTACTTGGTGGCAGTAATAATAAAGTGTAACATATGGATGTGGACTTGGATGTGGACTTGGACTTGAGTGTGGTCTGCGGAATAGAGCGGGGGATAGATCACTTTGCGGCAATGGACTAGCATGCTGCTTAGTGGTCTATCCCCCGCTCAAAGGGTATCTTTACGTGACCTTGACCCACATAAATTGTATAGTTGGTGGGGGTATAAAAAGGGTAAGCAAATTGGATGGATACAACACTTCCATACCATGGCTCCACTTGACAACACCGTGTTCCATCGCAACAGAATTGTCTCTATTCTGGAGGTAATACCTCTAGAAATTATAGAAGTAGAGGACCAACTACCTGCGGTTGATCAAGAAGAGGAGGAGGAAGAGATAATGGATATTGAAACGGACTCTGACGAAGCTGGTTCAACGGACAATGAGGTGGACTTGCACGCCTACGAAACATTAGAGTCGTCATCTGAGTCGGAAATGGAATTCCAATTGGAAATCGAAGAAGAAGAAGAACAAGAACAAGACACTCCCCATCGTCCAATGGATAGGATGTTAGTTGCCAGAAGAATTATGTATTGTCATCGCTGCCTATTCCGTGATGAGGATGATTCCGACTCTGATGGTGATGTTTCACCCTTGTAAAAAGTTTAAACAAAAAGTTAAAAAAGAATGTGAGCGGGGGATAGAGCACTTTGTAGTAAATGATGCTGCTTAGTGCTCTATCCCCCGCTCAAAATAATAATTCCAAATGACCTTGACCTACATAAACTTGCTCAAACAGACATCTTTGAAAAAACTTGTACAAATTATTGAATCTAGACCAAATATCATCAATTTATCAAGCCTACTGATAAATGTATTACAAACGGTTGTGTAAAGGCTAAATTTAGCACATGAGTGATAACCTGTTTCCATATGACGTCACTTTCCCCACCTATCTGCCTCGGATATAAAGGGTCCCGGTGGAGTGCGCTGCTCATTATTGCGTGGACATTCACAGAGTGTGCATTCAAAGCCAAACTGTTTGAAATGGCTCTTTGCGACATTTGTGGGGAAATCTTTCAAGACGAAGATCTTTTCACCATACACAGAGAATTACATGAAGACGAAGATAGAAAAGAAGATATTACCATGGATGAAATAGACTTAGACTCAATTGACCGGTTTTTGGAAGAGCACCAGAAGCAGACGGACTACTGGGACAGCTATCTACAGCAAATGCAAAGAAGAAGACCTAGTGTGATCCAATTTGCTGGTGCTGGACCATCTACTGCTACAAGACCTATTGAAGAAGAGGACACCGAAGAAGAGGACACCGAAGAAGAGGATATGGAAGAAGAAGAACTGGAAGATGTAAGACAACTGCGCACCACAGCCTTGCCAGGACGAGTTGTAACACATTTCAAAATTAATAACGTTCAATTGGAATTGGAAACATTCATAACCCAGGCTAAGGAACTTGTTGGTCAAACGTTGAGGGAAGAATTACAAAGGCTAAATTTTATTAAATTTGGAATGGTGTTAGAGGCTATGTTTAACAATACTGATGGTGAAACAGCATTGAGAGCATTCATTACCAAAAACCGAACCCTTACCTTCACCTCCGACATTGATGATATTATTGAAGAATGCTTGGAGGAACTTATAACCAAACTCCAAGAACATGAAGGAAGAGGATCTGGATGGACTTTGTCATCAATCGAAGGTATGGATGTTAGGGTTCATAAACATGGATATGGTTTAAGAGGTAGTAGTTTTATCCCTCTACCAAAGAAAATCCAAAACACTAACTCGTGTAGAAATGTTCAAAATGAGGGTAATGAATATTTCAAGTATGCAATGTTAACCAAGTATGTTAAAAACAATCCTTGTAGAGTTGGTAGAGAATACTACGAAAATGAACACCGCTACAACTTTCAAGGTCTTACTTACCCAGTTACTTTAAAAGATATTGACAAATTTGAAAAGAAAAATCCTGGCGTTTCAGTCAATGTTTTTGGTCTGGATGATTCCAACAACGTTTATCCTTTGCGGGTAGTAAAGGTTGAGCAAAGAAACCATACGGATTTGCTATTGATAACCAAGGGTGAAATTTCCCATTATGTATGGATAAAAGACTTTGAAGCGTTAGTTGTAAAACAATTGACCAAAAGAGTAAATAGGATTACAGTTTGCAAGAGATGTTTCTGCTTTTCTTGGAAAGATTCAGGACGTGGAGGATTGGACTGGTTATTGAAACATAAAAGACTTTGCAACGAGAACTATGAAGTAAAGATAAGTCTTCCACCGCCTACCCGAGCTTCAATACAATTTAACAAGACAGTTCACCAATACCGAATTCCACTAGTGGTCTATGCAGATTTTGAATCAACGTTAGTACCACAGGAGCTGCCGGACGGCGAAGTGACTAGAAGAACAAAATATCAGTTGCATCAGCCCAACAGTTTTTGTTTACTAGTTAAATCAACCTTGTCTGAAAACCAATTGCAAGACTATGGTTTAACATCCACTCCAATACTCTACCGTGGTGAAGAAGCCGCTAAGTATTTTGTAGACCAACTGTACGATATTGCTGGAAAGGTTCAACGCTTGTTCGGTAATATTGTACCTATGGAACCTTTAAACCAAAATCAACAAGAAGAATACAACTTAGCGACAAGATGCTATTTATGCAAGAAGATGTTCAGTGAAGAAAATCCAAAAGTAAGAGATCACGATCACCTGACAGGGTTATACAGAGGAGCTGCTTGTAATTCATGCAATATAAATTACAAACTGCCAAACTTTATTCCTGTCGTTTTACACAATCTTAGCGGCTACGACTCCCACTTTATTATCCCGGAGTTAGGAAGAGATGACGGTAAAATTGATGTTCTTGCTACAACATTGGAAAAGTACATCAGCTTTTCAAAAACAGTAGGTAAAATTAAACTTCGCTTCGTAGACTCTTACAGATTTATGGCATCTAGTTTAGCCAAATTGTCAGAGAACCTAAGAAGAGAAGACCTAAAAGAAACCAGAAAAATTGTACCTGAAGATAAATTAGACCTAGTATTACGGAAAGGAGTGTTCCCCTACGATTACATAACTTCTACAGAAAAATTTGAAGAAACCAGTCTACCGCCGATTGAAGCCTTCAACAGCAAATTAAACGAAAGTGAAATCTCCGTTGAAGACTACAATCATGCATGTAATGTTTGGAACCAACTAAACATTCAAACCTTAGGGGAATATTCTGACTTTTATATAAAATTGGACGTAACTCTGCTGTGCGATGTGATGGAAGAATTCAGAAACACCTGCTTCTCCGCCTATGGACTGGACCCTCTACACTCGTACACATCTCCAGGATTAGCATGGCAAGCTATGCTAAAGTCAACCAACTGTCGACTGGAACTTCTAACGGATATTGATATGGTGCTCATGATGGAATCTGGTGTACGGGGCGGTTTGACACAAGCTGTAACACGTCATGTCAAAGCCAACAACAAGTACATCCCCGGCTTCGACGAGCAACAACCATCGGTCTACCTTGGCTATTTTGATGCAAACAACCTTTATGGTTGGGCAATGTCAAATCCGCTTCCCTACGCTGACTTCAAGTGGATCGACCCGGCCACCATCGGAGACATCTCACAGATTCCAAAGGATGGTCCAAAAGGCTATATTTTGGACTGTGATTTTGAATACCCGGAGCACCTTCATGACCATCACTACGACTTGCCTCTCCTAGCCAAGACTGAAGTTTCACCGACAGGAAGATGGCCAAAATTGATGATGACCTTGGAGAATAAAGATCGCTATGTGGCTCACTACTGGGTAGTTCAACAGGCTCTTGAATTGGGTCTACGTATAGTGAGAATTCATAGAGCAATTGAATTCACCCAATCTTGTTGGTTGAAACCATACATTGATTCCAACACTACAAGAAGAGCTGCAGCAACAACAGCATTTGAAAAGGACTTCTATAAATTAATGAACAACGCCATCTTTGGGAAGACCTTGGAGAACAAAAGAAAACATAAAAATGTAAAATTAGTGAGTGATCCTAGAAAATTGGAAAAATTAGTGCAAAAACCAAATTTTGGAACATCCATGATTATAAACGAAAATCTAGTCGCTGTCAGTATGAAGAAAACAACAATAGTCATGGACCGTCCGTTATACATAGGTATGTCGATTTTGGATATAAGTAAAACCCTGATGTATGATTTCCATTATAACAAAATGGTTAAACATTACGGAAGGGAAAACATTGGAGTCGCATACATGGATACGGACGCGTTTATCTACTGGATAAAGACTTTGGACATGTATGAAGACCTAAGGACTTTTCCATACAAAGAAGATTTCGATTTTTCTGACTATCCGAAGAACCATCCAAATTTTAATGAAAAAATATAAAAAAGTAATTGGAAAATTCAAAGATGAAGCAAATGGAATGCCTTTAGAAGAAATAGTGGCGCTGATGGCGAAATTGTATTCATTTAAGATGTACCACGAGAACAACACACCGACAGTGAAGAAAGCAAAAGGAGTGAAGACATCTTATTTGAAAAAACACGTGACATTTGACCACTACAAGACTTGTTTGTTTGAAGATACTACGATATCAGCAACATTCAACAATATCCGAAGCTTCAAGCATCAAGTCTACAGTGTCACCGAAATTAAAAAAGCGTTGTCAGCTCGGGATGATAAAAGATACATTATGCCCGACAAAATCCACACTCTTCCTTTTGGCCACTACTCTCTAAACCCTATCAACTAGTAACCTATTCTTCGTCCTTCTACAACTACGACCTTATTCCTTTCTCCTTCCGTAAAAAAAATGGGGAACACGGCAAGTCCAACGCCGTGTTCCCCATTTTTTTTACACAAGTTTGGATGACCTTGACCCATATAAATGATGTGAATATTTAAAACAACATTCATTGTGATTATACATGTGATACAACAAACATTGAAACCTGCAATATGAAGGACTTGAAGCAACAAATTGTCAACGAACTTCATAAACCTGCAAGAAGAAAGTTTCCACGAAGAAATACGGTGATAAAAGGAATTAATGATTTATATCAAGCGGATTTAATCGAAATGATTCCTTATAGCAAACAAAATAAAGGATATAAATACATATTGACTGTTATTAACTGTTTTTCAAAAATGGCAGATGCTTTACCACTAAAAGATAAAAGTGGCAAAAGTGTTACAAAAGCAATGGAAACAGCTATACAAAGAGACAAACATACTATTAAACATTTACAAACAGATGATGGAAAAGAATATTTTAATAAGGAATTTGCAAATTTAATGAAAAAACACAATATAAACCATTACTCAACCAATTCAGAGGTAAAAGCCTCAATAATCGAAAGATTCAACAGAACTTTAAAAAGTGCAACGTATAAAATGTTTTCCAACAGAGGATCACACATATGGATTGATATGTTACCAAAACTTATAAACGATTACAATAACAAATTTCATAGGACTATCGGGATGAAACCAAACCAAGTAACTAGTAAAAATGAAAACCTTGTATTAAAACGTATAAAAACGAATACTAAACCAAAAGTTGAAAAACTAAAGCCTAAAAAATTTAATGTGGGTGATAAAGTGCGAATAAGTAAATATAAAGGTGTATTCAGTAAAAGATACCTGCCAAATTGGACCAATGAGGTTTTTACTGTATTCAAAGTACAACCTACAGTACCTGAGACATATATTTTAAAAGATAATAAAGGACAATTGCTTGAAGGAGGGTTTTATGGACATGAAATGTTAAAATCAACAGTAGGCGATGTATATTTAGTTGAAAAGGTGTTGCAACGGAAAAAAGATAAGGTCAAAGTACGATGGTTAGGATTTAATAAGACGGAAGATTCTTGGATACCTAAAAAGGATTTGATATAACGATAGAGAATCATTTTAGGTTGAACCATTACAAAGGATGGAGATAGTACCACAAAAAGAGAGTTTTACTATTAATAATATAGATGAACTCACAGTGGATAATTCAGAATTCAATAGTGGGAAACATGGCAATTTGTTACCAAACACCGTTCGTTGTCTGGTTACCGGACCTTCCAACTGTGGAAAAACTAATGTAGTATTCAATTTGGTTACAAACCCTAAAGGATTACGATTTAACAATCTATATGTATTTTCAAAATCACTACAACAACCAAAGTATCAATTATTGGAAAAGATACTGACTAATGTGCCTGAAGTTAAATATTTAAAGTTTAATGCAAGCGAGAGTGACATGCAGCCACAAGAAGCTAAACCATTCTCCGTGTTTATATTCGACGATGTATCTTGTGAAAACCAAAACACAATAAGGAATTACTTCGCTATGGGTCGACATAACAACATAGATAGCATTTATATTGGCCAAACTTACAGCAAAATACCTAAACAACTCATTAGAGACAATGCAAACATGTTAATTGTATTTAAACAGGACGAAACCAACCTAAAACATATATATTTTGATCATGTAAATGCGGATATGACATTTGAACGATTTAAAGAGTTGTGTGGAAAGGCTTGGGCTGAAAAGTATGGGTTCCTAACAATTATGAAGGAACAAACGCTAAACAATGGTCGATACAGGATAGGATTTGATAAATTTATATTAATACATTAAACGCGGTATAACACATTCATTGTTGTACAACACGTCTTGCTACAAACATGGTTAACCAAGAAAAATTAGTAAAAGAAATAAAATCACTTAGTGATTCTATTCGGGCTAAAAACAGAGCATTGAAACTAGGTATTAGCGAGAGGGAGAAATTCCTTGAATCTACTTTTAAACCTATTACTGAACCCTTGAAACAATTAAACAAAAAATTTGCTAAACCTGTATTGGAAGGAGATGCGATTGCACCTATTACGAAGTTTGAAAGAGAAAATGTAAAATCAGAAGAGTTTAGTGATGAAGACCCGGAATCCTCTACGTATAGTGGTTTTACCGGTGGAGAACCCGAAAGAGAGCTAGAATCACCGGACTATAGTGGAATAAAAGAATTATATGAAGTAAAAGCCAAAAAAGGACATGAAGTTGTATCAACTGCTAGTGAAGAGGAAAAAGAAGAAGAGACAAGGGAAGGTCCGTCAAACATAAGCTTGTTGGGTGAAAACATTCATAACAAAGGACCTTTAGGAAGGAAATACATGGTAAAAATGTTACTCGGAACAATTCCTAATAAGAATTACCATAGTTATGGAGCGAGATTAACAGAAGACGGTTTAATGATAGGTAATAGCCCGTTAAACGTTGACGAACATGATAATATTGTCATTGGTGATCAAAGGTATAAGGGCACAAAAGGATTATTTGAATTATTATTTGAAAATAAGCCTTCATTATCGGTAGTGAAAGAAAAAGACATGGAAGCATATAAAAATATTTTGGAACAGACAAATGCATATAGGAGAAAGTATTTACCTGACCAGCCTCCTTTTAGATCTAAGTCTTTAAAATATAAAGAATTTGTATCCAAGTTAATACCAACTAGAAGACAAACAATGCCGTTAACACAAAGAAAACCTGTAAAACGAAGATTTATGGCATCCACTTTGGATGTAAGTGCTCAGGAACGAAGAAAAAGAAGTAAGTCCGTTACGGGTACAGGTTTAATGAAGAAACTATATAACACAAATGTGATTTATTACAATAATATCAATAAATTGGTGGATAGAATGAAACTAATACATGAAGCTAAAGAAGCGGGTCATACTGGATTGGAAAACGAATGGGTGGCTTTAGTGGATGAACTCCGAAACCGTGGGGTAATCTCATAAAAATGCGTTACTCCCTAGAATACTATTCAGTTGCACCATGAGTGTCGACAAGTTCGGACGTTACTCCTCGGATGGGTTATATTATGCCAATAGTTTAAAAAGAAGTGCTGGTTTACCACAAACACCTGATGGAGATTATGATATGAGTAATAAAAGGTTAAAAAACATAAAAGATCCTTTGGATGAAAACGATGCAATAAACTTAAAAATATTAAAGGAAAAGATATCGCCAACATTAAAACTACAAAATAACACATATGACGCAGAAGATCATAGAATTATCAACGTTGGTAAACCAAATCAAAACGGTGATGCGATAAACAAAGGTTATTTGTCATCTGAATTAAAAAATATGTTAAAATTCAATGGGAAAACGTATAGTGCCAACAATAAACGTATATCCAACGTAGATGACCCTAAAGATGCAAAAGACAGCGTAAATAGACGCTATTTACATTCTTTGATACCTGAAAAGACAAAAGATGGATTTTCTTTTTATAAATTTGTTATTAACGATATAGGTTATCCAAAAAATGAAAATGATGCTGTAAATCTCAAATATATAAAAGATCATTGTGTCATACGTGATGTGGGAGTTATCGATTGTCTTGGCAATTGTTTGGCGAATGTAAAAGATGGTTCAGCACCATCTGATGGTGCAACAGTGGGTCAAATGAAAGAGACTTTAAAACAAGAAACAACTGGATTTGCAAAACGAGATGAAGTATTATCAAAGCAAGGGGATGACTTTATTCAAGGTAATGAAAAATTTCATTTATTGACATACAAAAACGCTTATTGGGATTGCATGCATGGAAGGTTATCAAATGTGTCATGGGGTCATGCAGATAGAGACGCGGCTGCCTTAGGACAAACAGTAGATCTAAATCCAAATAATTACCATGCGTTTTTTATATGTAGTAATAAAAAATTAACAAACATGGCGCAAGGAAGAGAAGCAAATGATGCTGCAACTGTAGGACAGGCTATCACATTATCACAAATGGATAATAAAGTGTATACTTGTAATAATAAACGTATAACAGAGCTTAAAGACCCTGATCATGCAGATCATGCTGTAACTGTTAATTTCCTTGTAAAAGTAATAGGTAATTTATTATTTGATATGCACAATTATATTGCAGATAAAACATATACTTCGCTTGATGAAAACTTGAGAGGAAGATGGATAAAACAGGAAATTGTTAATAAATACTTTTATAACCCTAAAACTATAAAATTTAGAACTTCTAACATTGCTAATTGGGGTACTTTTGATATATAACTTGAATATCTTAACAAACAACTTCATTTATGTTTAACTCCTCATAGAGGAAACACATATGTTGCGAATTGCAATTATAAAAGACATTAATGACATTTCGGTATATCAGTCCAAATCGGGACATTGCGAGGAAAGGAAGTGGGATCACATCTACAGCGGTTTCTCTGTTAAGTAAAGCTTTAAAACGAATTCCAGTAGGATCCATAGTAAATAGAGCAATAGACGCATTACCATACGAATTTCATATACCGGGAGGTTATCAGTATTGCGGACCAGGAACTAAATTGAAAAAACGACTGGAAAGAGGCGATCCTGGCATAAATAAGTTAGATCAGGCTTGTAAAGAACACGATATCGCATATTCCACGTTTGCCGATTCAAAAAATAGATCAAGAGCTGACAAAAAGCTTGCGGACATAGCTTGGCAACGAGTAAAATCAAGTGACGCTAGCATAGCAGAAAAAGCAGCAGCTTTAGCAGTAACAGCAGGTATGAAGGCTAAAACAGCAGTAGGAGGTGGAAGAAGGAGGAGAAGGAGAGTAAAAAGGAGGTCAACCACAAGAAAACATGGAGGAAATATAAAAAGAAGACGACGATCTACAAGAAAAGGCAGGAAGAAGCCCACCGTGTGGTCAATGGTAAAAAACGGGGCAGGTCTTTACCTAAGACCTTATCGTGCATATTAAATGAAAGAAATCAATTGGTCATACCACATAAAGCATTAACCAATATTGAATTATTTAAATATATTTCCTGTTTAAAAATACCATTTTTCCGCGGTGTGTTTATGAAAGACAGTTTACCAAAGAAAATGTGGCAAAATGAGACTGGAATTGTAAATTTGGATAATACTGAAGGGCCTGGCACCCATTGGGTTTGTTATAAGAAACTAAATAACAATGTATATTATTTTGATAGTTTCGGTAATTTGCCACCACCAAAAGAACTTCAAAATTACTTTAAATCTGCTAAAAACATATATTATAACTATAAAAGAGAACAACCTGATAATACTTCAATATGCGGCCATTTATGTTTGGAATTTCTAGCTAAAAGTATCAGTCACTATTGAGATGTCTTCCTATACGGTATCATTAACAGGAAAATCGTCCACTTTACGAAGTATCCTTTTTCCAGCGTTACGCTTGCAAAAAGGAAGGTTTTGGGAGGCGGCACTATTGGATTTTACAACTTACAACTCTATCCCCAATGTTACGGAAGGTAAAAATAACGTATTGCATTATTATAAGGGAAAGGATGCCAGTGGAAAATTTACAGACTTACAAGAGTGCAGGTTACCCACAGGTTCTTATGAAATTGATCATATAAATGAATTTTTGCAAACTAAAATGGGAAAAGACAATATAACATTAAAAGGTAATAATAATACGATGAAAGCTGAAATTACTTCCAAATATTATATAGATTTCACTCAACCAAACTCAATTGGTGATTTATTAGGATTTTCCAACGATGAGCCTGTTTTAGAACCAGATGTAACACATTCCGGTAAGAAAACAGTAACAATATTAAAAGTCAATAGTATAGACATAACTTGTAACATTATACAAGGTGCTTACAGGGATGGGGCTAACACCCACATCATACATACTTTTTACCCAAGTGTACCACCTGGATTTAAAATTGTTGAAAAGCCACAAAACCTGGTATATCTACCGTTGAACACCACTTTCATTTCAGACATCGTGTTGAGCGTATTGGATCAAGACGGTAACTTGGTAGACTTCAGAGAAGAGCCTATTACGATTAGATTACATTTAAAATCGACACTTTAATACAAAACCATGGGTTTAACATTTAAAAGCGAACAACCTACGGGAAACCGCATTAGTAGCTCTTCAGCTGTGGAGGAGTTAACACGCGAGAACATTCGTTTCTTAGAGAGAATTGGATTAAAATTAACCGAGTATGGATATACTGGATATAGCGCAGGGTCCAACATTCGACGAAACCCTATGGGAAAAAGAATATCACACCCACAACCCTTACACTTCATCGAAATTAAACAATAACGATGAAATTCGTATTCCCATACAAAATCAAGACATATACACACTACCATGTGAAAGTTACTTGTATATTGAAGGACAAGTTACTAAAAAGGACGGTACTACTGTTGGTACAACAGTTCCATTTATAAATAATCCTATGGCTTTCCTATTTGATGAAATTAGATATGAAATATCAGGTGTAACAGTTGATTCCACTAAAAAAAGTAGGTATTACGACAACTTTAAAAGGATTAACATCTATAACACCCAATGAAACCAATTTACTTAAACCTGCCGGATGGGTATTACCTACGATTGACACGATCACTCCAAATCCAAATGGATATTTTGATTTTCATATTCCATTACGTTTGCTGCTTGGTTTTGCTGAAGATTATAGGAAAATAATATTAAACGTTAAACAAGAATTAGTTTTGTTGAGATCTTCTAACGATAAAGACATTATTAAAGCTGCAGATGCTACTACAGATGCGACTTTAGAATGGAAATTAAAATTAGACAAAATTGTATGGAGAGTTCCACATGTTAAATTGGCTGACGAGCATAGAATGCTACTTTTAAGAAAATTAAAAGCCGATCGTGATATTGTTATTCCATTTAGAAGTTGGGAATTTCATGAGCATCCCAGTTTACCTACTACGGATCGACACACTTGGACTGTTAAAACATCGAATTATGTAGAACGAGCCAGGTATATTATATTTGGTTTACAAACAGGTAGAAGAGACGCCATTACTAAACATGCAGGACAATTTGATCATTGTGACTTGAAAAATATTAAAGTTTATTTAAATTCACAATTCTTTCCATACGACAATTTAAATGTGTCATTCACTAAGAAGAAATACAGTATATTGTACGATATGTACGCGAGATTCCAAAGTTCATATTACGGTAAAACAAATACACCTTTATTACCACCTGACAAATATTTCGATGCCTACCCAATAGTTGTAATCGATTGTTCTAAACAAAATGAATCAGTAAAGTCTTCAAGTGTGGATATAAAAATAGAAATGGAATTCAACGATGCTATACCGGCTAATACAACTGCATACTGTTTAATTCTACATGATAAAATCGTAACATACACACCTTTAACTGGAATTGTTAAAAATGTATTGTAAGAACCGGTTTTGTTTCATTCCGCGAGTATAAAAGCAGAGCGTACAGACCGCTCCTCATCAGTTTGTTGCCTACTGTTGTATGGGTAGCATCGTATTCAATATGGCTTCTCCTAGTGGTACACCTGAAAATGTGGTAGATATTGAGAAGGAGATATCTGAGTTTTTAGATCCTCAAGGTCACCAGGAAGGAGGTGAACAAAACGTTTGCGGACAACTTCACGCCAGTAATAATGTTGAAGAAAAAGGTAAAAGAAGAAAGACTATACAAAAGAGAAAAAGGGATATTGAAGATAATATTTCTCCAAACATATTGAGTGAGGTATTTTTGCGAATATTTTACCCAATCTCTTCCAGTTTGGATAAAAGTGTTTTAATCGGTGTTATGAAATCTACAGATTATTCCCCTACTGTAATTTTAACTCATGGACCCAAAATGATTTTGTTTACGGACAGTGCTTGGGAATCGTTTATGAAACATTTGCATCTACTAGAATGCTATTTAAGTAGTAACATGTTTGGAAGAAAGACAAGAGTAGGACTTTTGGATTCAAATGTGGAAATTGATATCATTAAACAACGTGGTGATCATCAGCTACGGTTTAGAGACACAACAAGACATGATAACAAAATTCAACTTAATCGAGAGGAGTTTTTCATTTTAACTTGTGCTACTGAACCTATAACAAGATACTTGAGACAACTGGTGTTTTCAAGTTCGATTATTAAAGATTATCTGGAAGACACTTTGGACAAACAACCGGACGCACCTATATTATACGGACCTGTGGATACTTCTATATTTAATAGAGTTCCTCATGAAGTACAGATGTGGAGACAATTGGAAAAGTACGCTCAACTACATAAGAAATCAGTAAAACAGGAAGAAGAGGAAGATGGAGGAGAAGAATCAAGTGTTAGTGATGAAAATGAAAATAAGGAAAATATAAAGATGGAAACTTAAATGACAATGGTTAGTTTTTAAAACAATAACCAACATTTTGTGGGGTTAGGCCTATTGGGGACGGTGCCCACGTTAAATATACACCAACGCGCCAACAACTGTACGGCCTGGTATAAAAGTAGTACCTACCGTGGTGTGGAAATCAGTTGACCTCCTGACTTCGTAATGAGCAGACGTGTGACCTTCAAAATGGACAAGGGAGAAGAACAACAAGTAAAGTCCAAGCCTGGTATTATTGAGTTTCAAGCGTTTCGTGGTAATGATGATAGATTCATTATAAAAGAACTTGTGTTTTTGGACATGAATACAAGTGTTCCTTATTCGTTTTTATTTAAACCACCATGTTCTTATTCGTCTTTAACTAGTAAAGCCGCTACTACCAACAGATGGATTTCAAAACACTTCCATCATATCGATTGGTATGATGGTTTTACAAGTTACACGGACTTGTATCACATTATGCATCACTTTTCAGACAAGTTTACCAATATTTACACAAAGGGGCTGGAAAAGAAAAGATGGATCGAAGGATTTACTCATGTTCCGGTTAATGATGTGGAATTGGATAAGAATTATCAATACATGCTGGAAACCATATGTATTTGTACAAAAAGCCCAGAACATGATAAAGATAGACATTGCGCTTTGAAAAATGCCTATAAACTCGCCTCTTACCTTCAAAGTGGGGAATTGGGGAGTGGTGGGGGTAACGGAGAGTATATAAGTGGGGAGCAGACAGGGACCTGGCATGAGTATTACTCGAGATTCCGAGACGACAACATCTCCGAGCAAGAAGACGATCTGTAACCTGACCATGGCATCTCACCAGTTCCTTCAGACTTTGGTCGAGCAGTTCAATGCTCACTCCAAGTCAACAATATTACCTGTAAAGAAGTGCTCGGAACTAAAAGACGAGAAGCACTACATAATCCATGCTATGAAGAAGATGGAGACTACAGTTGGGGAGGCCATCTGCTGCAGTCTCAGCGAGGCACCGTTTACTCCGGGGGGGGAACCTCAGGGAGGTTCCAGGTGTACCTGCCCAAGAGATTCGTCCATCTTCTACAAAACGAGGATCTTCGCTCTATTCAACCCGGGTGTCTATACCTGGTGTCCCACGGCTGCACGGGTAGCAATTCTACAGAGTTGACCATCCACATCGCTGACAAGCAGCAGTGTTAGATTTAAGTTTTAATGTTGTACATATGTTGTTGTTGTAATGTTTTATAAATAAACGAATCATAAAAGACAAAAAAAAAATAAAAAAAAAAAACAAAAAATGCAACATATCAATATGTGACAGACTTCACGTATTGATATGTTGCATTTTTTTTTTAAACTTCGCGGGTGACCTTGACCTTTGACCTTTGCATTTCACAATTACCCCCACTACTGTAATTACCCCCACTACCGCACTAGGATTCAAACCTGCTTGGATGCGAAAAACGGTCAGTCTGTTGCCAACTAGCAAACGATGAGCACCTTGTACGAGCTTTGCATACAACGAGTTATAACTCACAAGGACTTGTTCCCAACATGTTTACAAGACAATATCCCACTAACAATAAAAGAAGATGTCAAACGCTACAGGAGGGAAAATACAGGGTATTCGGAATACTCCTGGTATAAGTTCCACGACGGGGAAAAGTTTTGTAGGCCTTGTGGCGAGGCCGCCGTCAGAGACCTTCGGCGATTCGTACAGGATGGTGGTATAAAACAATTCGGATTTCTAGCGCCACTGTTTCGATTTGAAAATTACAAGGACACCTGCGCTATTTGTTCCATTCCATTGTATCGATGGAAAAAGTTTAGAACTGTTTAATTGGATTTTCTATACCCCCACCACTATTACCCCCACCACTTTTTCATGTACCTCCAAGCGCTGTGCCTCGGCTTCATTTCTACTCCAGCAGCCAACCTAGCAACATCAAGATGTCTCTGAACGTTAGTTGCGCAAGTTACGAGGAGGTGAGCATCAAGACTCAGCAGGAGCTAAACGACTTATACAAGGAGTTGCAGCTGATGGTGGCACGAGGCTACCGTATAAATGTGCAAGTTTACGCTTGCAATATACGGAACACCCGGCAGTCAAAGGAAGAGCCTGGACACTCCTCGACGGCTTCCTCACCAGCGTCCATGAAGACCGAGCCAGACAACTTGGACTACTTCAGCTGACTAGCAGTTGTATTTCTTGTCCTAACCATTGTAGAATATGTATATTTTTTCATTATATTAAAGAAGTAAAAGAGCAAAAACACCTATCTTGTTACTGACATATAAGCTCAGTAACAAGATAGGTTTTTTTAAAACACAATTTGGATGACCTTGAAACTTCCCCCTCCACTGCTTTGTTACCCCCACCACTTGACTATTGGTGTACATGGCACATCGCAATTGGAAACCTCATTTCATCTTCAACAGCCACACCGACAACATCAACAATGGCAAACCTACCAACAGATGAAAGATGTCCTCACGCATGTTGTGACTTCGTCCACGAGTTGGAGAAGAGGATGCAGGAGAGGGCGATAAGAAGAAAACAGATCCACTCAGAAAATATCATGATAGTCAACGGCTATCTTTTATTGTTCGGCCTTATTATGGTTGTACTTTTCATACTGTACGGCATAGTCACATGTGTCGGCAAGGTTGCAGAAGAAAACGCTCGCCACCATCAATTGGAAAGTTTCAATGTTACTTTGTAAGTTTTCCTTTTTTTTAAAACTCCGTTTGGATGACCTTGAAAATTCCCCCACTACTCCACCACACCCCCCACCACTTCACCATGTTCCTGCATGAGCATCACATCAACCGTCATTCCTTGTCCGACAAGCAACCATGGCAGACAACAACACCATCAGCCAAGCTGACTCCACTACTGATGTCGGTACAAGTACGGGTTGGACACTGTCGATCGATAGTGTACACTATTTGGAGTCAATTTGCGAACGTATGAAGGAAATACTGCGGGACAACCCTGGGATCATAATACAAATGAATTTAAATTATGATTGGTCCCAAGTTAGAATGCAAGGGGACGACAACAACGGTCAACAATCTCCACAATATTCGCCCATGTCCCCGATCTATCCTTACGGCGAGTCTGACGTCGATGAAGATGAGGCTGATGAAGATGCAGGGGACAACGAGGCTGAAGAGGAGTAAGCTTCATTCCTTTTTTTTTAAAACCTAAATTGGATGACCTTGAGAATTCCCCCTCCACTATTTCCTTTTTTTAAAACCCAAATTAAATGACCTTGAAAATACCCCCTCCACGTACTTTTGGTTTACCCCCTCTACTTTTCAATACTGTTACCACAGTCTGTAGCTCACATCATTCCATGCTTAGCTATCATGGCGGACAGCACTCTTTCTCGAGTTGACTCCACTACGGATGAAGAATGGCCATTTTCCTGGAATGTTCATCTGCAAGACTCGGCAGAAGTGGATATGTTGCATGAGAAATTGGTGTATGTATTAAACGAAAACCCCAACATTGAATGTAGAATGACTATGGATTTCGATGCGACAGGGGTCCACACTCAACCTTCCACTTCCAGCCAGCCTGAACCTCAGCTACAGCCAAAGAACTTTACACATCTTTACACTCCAATACGGCCGGAGGATGTGGTTATCAGCGAGGCAGACTCTACTACAAGTTATATTGAACCAACGAATTGGAAGCTTGTTGTTGACACCTTACACAAGGTCGACTTAGTATGTGACAAATTAAAGGAATTGATGATGCAAGATCCTGGTCTTCGTTTTAAAATTGATTTGTTTTTCATCTGGGGAGCACCTGCACGGGGCTCTTCGTCTGACAGCTCTCTAAGTACAACGGATGAGGAGGAGGAGGAGGACGACTAGTTATCTTTTTTAAAACTCCGTTTGGATGGCCTTGACCTTTCCCCCTCCACTGAGTTTATTTAAGGTGCACTCTCAATGACTGCAGCATCATTTCATCGCGCACCTTCACCACAGCAACATGGAGAGTCAACTCAACTACTGTTGCGAACGGAAATGTTTTTCATGGCCGAATGACATTGATGTTGCGGATGGCCTGGCGTGTAGAAAATGTGAAGCTTTTGGTCAATGCATGTGTAAGTGCAAGTCTTGGAAGAAGCCGAAACCGGAGTTGAAGACATTCCATGTGTACCAGATGAGAGGGCATAAGTACACTTGTTGCCCTGAACGTTGCATTGAATTCACATTAAAACAGCTAAATGGCTGCAAATTGTGCAACAATCATTTTGCAGGTTTTTGCAAACATTATTTAGGAGCCTGTCAGTACAGATCAACTTGGCATACAGAAGCACTCACTATCAATGAAATCGCTATAGATACACAAGAGCAGTCTTTCTACTCTTTTCTTTTTTAAAACTCCATTTGGATGACCTTGACCTTTCCCCCTCCACTCACCTTAGTTTATATAAACCCCATTCCCACTGACCACAGCATCACTTCATCGTGCTCCCTCGTCAAAGCAACATCAACTATGGAAAGTAAGCGCATCTCATGTTGCGAGCATAGGTGTTTGGAGATACAAGGCGTCACATATTGTGCAAAGAAGCGTTGGGAGGAAGAGACGGGGACAACCTATTGCTGTGAGGATAAGTGTTTCCTCTTACCAAAGTGGCAAGTGGATGGGCTGGCCTGCCGGCAATGTGAATGCTTCGGATGTTGCAGGTGTAGATGCAAGAACCAACAGCTGCCACCGCCGGTACTACAAACTTTCAAAATCTACAAATCCAAATACTTTTATACTTGTTGTCCGCAGCGGTGTATTAAATTTCACTTCTCCAATCTTACCAATTGTCGGAAATGCTACGGACAACCTGATGGGTGGTGCACCTGTTTTCTGGACTCCTGCCGCTACAGATCGGATTGGTTTACAGATCCATTAGAGATTGATGAGGTCGCCCAGGAAGCACAAGAGTAGTCTTTCTACTCTTCAACTTTTTTAAAACTCCATTTGGATGACCTTGAGATTTCCCCCTCCACTTCCCCATATACCTAGAGTACACAGAGCCTGATAGTCAGTCACTCGGTGGCTGTCGTGGGGTGCGCATCGGTGTCGGCGCTCCGTTGTTAGGTTTTCAAGGTCACAGTAATATCAAATTGTTGGTGTTGTGCTGGTTCAAGGTCACCTGAGGAATAACCGATTGCCCATTTAGGCAGGGTCATGTCAGAAACTCGAGTTTAACTTGGCACTTTTGCCGTTTCTCGTCGAAAATTCGCTCCAAGTGGTCAAGGTCACGGGGACTCTGACTGAAACTCGGAGCGTAGTGCGAGAAACGGCAAAAGTGCCAAAAAATTTTAAGTTTCGGCGTGACCTTGACCTCAGTGGCGTCGGTGACGTCATTTTGATGACGTAAGGGGTGATGACGTCATCAGCACGTCATTTCTGTGACGTCATGGGTGTGACGTCATAGAAATGACGTCATTGGTGATGACGTCATCGATGACGCAATCGATGACGTCATCGATGACGTCATCGATGACGTCATCGGTGAGGTCATTGACCTCGATGACGTCATCCCTCAGGTGACCTTGAACTGAGCCAGCACCAACAATTTGACACTACTCGTGAACCATTTTTCAACATGCAACCTACAATTATAGTCAACGACAACGTTGCTTCCGGTATCAACCTGTATTCCCATTAACCATACAACTTTTAGTTCACTTTTGTGAGTTTAAATATCAGATAAACTATACTCTAAAAATATATTTTATTTGCTCAAAAAGGCTAAAAACGCACCAAATTACTTCAAAATTTTAAAATTTTCCTGGGGGAGGAACCACCGGACCCCCGTTGGGTTGGGGAATATCGAAATCCCCCAAACCCCCAGGTGGTTTGGCCCCCCGAAAATAAGCCCTGCAACCGCCATTGCTCATTGGCCCTCTGAGAAAAAAAAATTTTACGTATGTTTTATATGCATTTCGACATAGGTTGCTGACCTGATCGAACATTGGTTCAGGAACCGCCGCAGGTCTTCAAGGTTGTTTTGTATATGTTGTACTAAGCATTTGTTTAACCTACAATACTGACCGGCAGAGAAATACACAAGAAGCGCTAGCCCCAGCAGCACGGCTAGAGGGATGAGCGCCCATCGCAGCACCCTCCAGGTCAGCACACTCTCCGGGCCGCCCTCCAGCTTGTAGGCACCGGGGGCCGAGCATGGCTTCTGTAACACAACACAGTCCCATCAGTCAGATACAACACCAGCAGCACAGCTAGAGGGATGAGCGCCCATCGCAGCACCCTCCAGGTCAGCACACTCTCCGGGCCGCCCTCCAGCTTGTAGGCGCCGGAGGCCGAGCATGGCTTCTGTAACACAACACAGTCCCATCAGTCAGATACAACACCAGCAGCACGGCTAGAGGGATAAGCGCCCAACTCAGTACCCTCCAGGTCAGCACACTCTCCGGGCCGCCCTCCAGCTTGTAGGCACCGGGGGCCGAGCATGGCTTCTGTAACACAACACAGTCACATCAGTCAGATACAACACCAGCAGCACAGCTAGAGGGATGAGCGCCCATCGCAGCACCCTCCAGGTCAGCACACTCTCCGGGCCGCCCTCCAGCTTGTAGGCACCGGGGGCCGAGCATGGCTTCTGTAACACAAAGTTATATTACAATAAAATCCATTTCAACAAGATAGTTTAAAGTATATTAATAATTAAATAAAAGAGGAAAAAGTAAAATGTAAGTTAGAATTATTTAATTCTTGGACAAATTTTTCAACATTTGTAGTGGTCAGGGACAGGAGGTAACATACACAGAAAAATTAACCATGGCGGCCAGGAAATTCAGAAGCTACAAACTGGCAAGATTAAGAGTCTTCATCACCCCTGCGAAAAACGTCAAAAACATGCGTTCGTAGTCCCCTGTTTCGGACGACATTTATGAACCGATTTTATTAAAATTGGTCTCAAACTGGTCAGAAAGAGTGCCTGCGTGGTTCTTGTACCTCATAATAATAAAAAACGTACTCGGTAGTACTTAAAAATACAGTTAAAAAAGGAGAAAATTACTAGATATTTAACATTTTTTTAAAATCCTTTTAAGAAACAATATCGAACTATCGAGGTACAAGAACCACGCAGGCACTCTTTCTGAACAGTGTAAGACCACTTTCAGTCAAATCGGTTAAAAAATGTCGTCCGAAACAGGGGACTACGAACGCATGTTTTGAGCAAAAACGGGGTCTGGGAATTCGTCCGTTCGAGGCGCTACTAGCCTTTTCGCAAACGTCGTCTTTCTCACTAACACAAGCACACACACACAAACATTATCGCATTATAAATCACTCTGTGATGTTGGGGGACACATTCCTTGTATTTATTTGAATACTTCTTTATCCATCTAAATTACTCGTACAATTCAATTTTAGAACACGTGTTTATACAGCACTATGGTTGATTGGCGATTGTTTTTTTATGTACTCAAGACGAACAGTACATTATTTGCACTATACTGGTTTTTACAGTACATAATACAGAAAACTAGAAATGTATAAGTTTATTTTCAACTTCTCACAGATGAGATTCAAATTTTAATCTTACAAACAAATAGCCTAAACCGTTCATCAATTTTTCTAATGGCAGTGTTAACAAATACTGTAACACCGGAAGTGCGCGGAATACGGTTCCGCCTGATACCACCTGAAGGAAATTCCTTTATATAAGGCCGGCGACACACTACTGGACTTCCCATCAGACCGTATATCGGACCAAGCATCGTACCGAACATTACATCGTAAAGGGACGTAACGAACATTTCGCGGAGCAAGACATCGGACCGAGCGGTCGTTCATCATTTGCGCACTTTTTAATCCTTCTGTAAAATATTTCGAAGGGTCGCCTAATCCCCTTGCATCATTTGCGCACTCTCCCGTCCAGGTAGCCTCAGCCTGTCGACAATAATTCGCAAACAGTGGTCCCCCACACATACCACTGGACGGCAACACATGTGTATCGCACATTCATGAATAATTTAAGTTTGTAATGTCGAGTGTTTACTTATTTTACTTTCAATGGTTGGTGAGGATTGTATTACTGTAATTGCTCAGGCTGAAATGTTTTGTACGAATTGTTTCTATGGCAAGTTTGCCTCTATTCTAACTGTAGATAGCAGCCTCTCCTATACCAACTCCTCAGAATAAAACCACTCAGCATAATGTTGCAATAGAAACAAACTACAAATGGTAAACATGAAATCCAAGTGTTAATGTACGGGTCAACTCCGTGATATTGTGTCCGATTATTTGCCATTATTTCTGTTCTGTTGAATATTGTTTTGCTAATTTTTAAACTTATATGTCTTATGCCAAACACGTCTAATCATTCAAAATACCATTGGAACACGGACATGAGTTTTCAATAACTTTTTAAATAAAAATTATACCGCTTTCACCACTCTGCAGTGCGCAAACGATGCATATAACTGAGAGCCCCCTGGAGCTCGATGCGCAAAACAAGCATCCCTTCTACCTGGCTCTCCGCATGATGCGCAAATGATGCACGCCCGACCGAGCATCGTACCGGACATTACATCGTTAAGGGACGTAAATTTACTACGAACATTTCGCCGAGCAAGACATCTGAAAGAGCATCGTACCGTATACATTACATCGTAAAGGGAATTAAATTTACTCCGAACATTTCGCCGAGCAAGTCATCGGACCGAGCATCGTACCGGACAAATCCACCAAGCGAGGTGAAGGAAGTTTATAGAGGGATAGGGAGGAGAGCGTGAGTCAGGGCGCTAGATGATGGGGTGGGGAAGGGAGGGGCTTTCCATCCCGAGCGTTCGGGGCCACGCTCGGTACGGCGTTCTTAGCAAAATTGACCTTGACACACTACCGTACATCGGACCGTACACCTGACCAATCTTTTCTTTGATGTTTCGCCCCAAACCAGCCTCCAGTGTGCTCGGTCCGATGTACGCACCCCTGACACACTTCCGGACTTGCTGTTTGTTTTTGCTCGGTACAATGCTCGGTCCGGTGAAAAGTGAGGTAGTGAGTCGCCACCTTAAAAAACTAATCCCTCACTCATTCATTACTAATCATCAAATTTTTTCGATACGCCAGAGAGTTGAAATTTGGTACACTGATGTGTTCAGTTCTTAATAGGATAACGTGATGATGAAGCAATTAAAAAGACAAATAAATCTTATACAGTTCTGTTTATAAGGGAAAAATTATTTATTTTATTAGGGAAAAATTATCTCATCTGAGCAGATTTCATCATCATCCGGAATATTTTGTTAGCCTATAGTTGTTCTAATAAAATACTGACATTTGCGTTTGAATTTTCAAAATTATGATCGGCTGATTTAATTACTATATTTAATTACTTTGATTATGTATTTTATTCTTAGACTCTGGGCCAGAGTCTCATTGACCACTATTTAATTAGAGCCTTCCATGGTCCGAGAGAAAAGAGGTACAGTCGCACATGTCATTCAAATTACAATTATTTTATACTGCTTTACAGAAAAAAAACATTAAAAGTAAAATCCAGTGAAGCCATTATGCTGTACAAATTTAACTTACTGTTGTAAAAGAGCGTCACCGAAAAACACAGCTAGATGTTTCGACTTTCAAACACTGAGGCTAGAAACATAAATAAAAACAACTTCATGGTTCCAAGCAATTAGTAAACAAAATTGTAATTTAATTAGGCTATTTAATTAAGTATATTACGAGTTATAAGTATACGAGTATTACTCGTATAACTCTTTCATAGTTCGGTTAATTCGAATAAAATTATCAATATAGGCCCTATACGCAATTTAGCATACATTACAAGAGGTTGATTATATGTCCTTTGTTAGTGGGTGTCAACTAACTGTTTTTGGTGTGCGGGGGTTACCTCTATACGTTGCGTCAGATTATTCTAAAGAAAATAATTACTTTAGTTCCATCATTTTAAAATTACTTATTTTGTTTAATTTCTGTATTGTCTGATCATTCTGGTTCGCGAACTCATTCAAGTAGATACTGCCTTACACCCCTGAACCAAATTTAATCTAAATCGGATGTTCTGTTCAAACGCTATAGCTAATATAATAATTGAAACCCATTAATTAATTGTAATCGCTGTAAAATGTTAATCGGCTATATTGAAATGGAAAAGTTCGAGCCTAGTATTAATAATAATTTTAAAATACTCTTCAAATGTAGACACGACAACGCTGCAACAGCATCGGACTGGCCGAACTCTCATTGTAGCGAGTCTGCGCGTGCGTGTGTGGGACGTCGCAGTCCGATGTTTTTAGAAATGTACCCGCGCCTCACCCCTCGCCCTAGTTGGGCCCACCTGACTGTACTAGGACAGTTGTAATGGAAATCAGAGTGTACGATGGATATTTTGCCAAAGGTGATGAAGACTCTTAAACTTCAGGGCTTTGTCTTATTTTTCGATTCTCATAAAGTACATCCTCCTCACGTTTTGTTCCTACACGCACATGTTATTTCCTCCGGAATTCTTATTGTGCAATGTCTTTTTATCTCGTGCACAAATATTTCTAAAATAATGTTAATTAGTTACTCTATTGTCCATTGCAGATCAAAAGAAGTGTGCCAAGGGAAATCCAATTGTTGCCAAGGGTGTGGGCGGTTGAGAAGCGACATTTATCAGTCGGAATGAAAGAGATGAGAAGGGCGAGTGAGAGAGAAAGAGCCTTGACCGCATGCACTTTCCTTCTTGCTCAAACACTCGAGTACAAAGAGTGCCTGTATTCATGAGGAGTTCAAAGGTTCAGCCCAAAGAAAGTAGGAAGAGTTCGTCACGAGTACGCCCGCGCCGCCAACGACCGCCTGGCCGACATATTCGGCTGTGGGATTCCTAAGGGGTGCCATAGAGGTAGAAATCGCGAGACCAATCATTGCTGATTTGCTGATTCGCTGATTTGCAGATAGAGAAGCTGATTTACTGATTTGCTGAATTGTACTAGCGCTGCAGTTCTGCAGTGGAATATCACGAAAGTTCCTTGACATACCGTATTTATTTATTTGGTTGTACCGTGCTATATTGTGTGTACTCCTAAATTGGGTATATTTAGTTCTCTTAACTTTTGTTGGTTACTTTAGAATTGAATTTAAATGCATTACAGTAATTAGTGTCAACTTTATTTATTTACTCAACGTTGTGATTTTACCGTACTGAATAATCTAGTCAGTAGGTACTTAAACTGCAAGTCAAATAATATTTTAAACGCCTAAAAAGGTTTCAAAATAAGTATATTTAATTAGTCATAGTTTATTATTTTGCAAGTAAACGAATTTACGGCTTCATACATTTACGGCAGCCATAAGTAAGCTATAGGCCTATAGGCTTCAAGGACAGTAGGCTAGCCTAACATTTCTAGTTTTAGTGTTATAGTTACACTAATACCTGTGAAAATTAAATGGGACTGTTATTGATTCAGATTTGTTTACAGTCTAGATTTATTCGTTTGTTCTATTCATGGGATATTATTATCTATTAATAGGATACTTCAAAACCTTGAGACAAATTGACTCGCCATCCGATCGGAGATGCCCGCCAGATAAAAAGACTGATTACACCGTTGTCTGGCCGAGCTACACATATCTCAATCCTGGATCATGTTTATTTGGTCGATAGTGTAAATTACAGGAGGAGGTAAACAAGCGGGTGGTCAGCGTCCGAGCTTTCTAACGGAACCGGACAATGCAGTGCAGCGGCGGCGCGGCGCCGCGGCCGCAGCGAAAGTGACCTTGCCACCTCGGCTAATTGCGCGCTTCCTATATTTACTGTTATCTCATGTGAGAATCCGCCGCGGAAGCGACCCTCAACTCCGCACAGCAGAGACGTCCTCGCGGCTCCGACGTTGTCGCTTGCTGCTTCTTCTCAATGGTTACGCCATTCATTTGGCGACGAGAGCTCATGGGACTCGACCGACAGCTATTCTAGTTCAAGTACCTTCCTTTCATTGCTAGAGGGAGTATTCTTCTGCTCTGTTTTAGTGCAAGGAGTGTGTTCATTTTTGTGTCGATGTAACACGTAACATTGAATATGCCATTTTATAATTTTTAGCTTGGGGTTAAAAAAAATATACTGGAAATTAATTGTCACTATAGACATTTTTAATTTTTTGTTTCATCAACTGTATATGAATTTTATGAATTAACTTAGTGTAGGCCTACATTTTCAGTCGGTTTATGTTCTGTAAGCCAAAGTTTTGTTGCCTGTCAAAAACAATTTACCACTTACCATGACTGATATATTATCCATTCATATTTACCTTGATATAATTGGTCATTGGACAAGTAGGACTTGTTGATTTGATGAAAACTCAATTAAGTTCATGCTACTTTCAAGTCTGTTGAGGTTTATTCAGAGCTTGTCAAACTAGCATTGTTGAGCGAATACACTCACTTTTCTTTGCATAATTTGATCTTTATTGTTGGTGTTAGGATTACTTTTTCATTTTGTTTTCTTTACTGCGTTACTTAACGTTCTTAAGCTCAGTAATTGACTGCAGCAGAGCGCCATGTGAATGCTAATGCTGATGTGGAATGTGGATGTGGACAGATCGTGTTTCCAAGGTAAAGGAGAAGATATATAGGCAATAAACTGATCGTCCTCCCATGCTCTCAATAGCAGTAAATAACCGAGGCCGCCTTGGCATTGCGTGGTGACTGTGACTGTGGTGGTGGTGGTGTGTGGGACCTCAGTAACGCACCGACACCAGCGCCACCTTGACACTCGTCATCCACTTTCTCTTGTCCATTGTCTTCGCAGATTTTTTATTTCTACCCATAAAACACTTGGTGCTTATTATTTCTTGTTCATTTATGAATCCTTGTTGGCTTAATCCAAAGGTCGATTGAGTCACAGCATGTTGACTGCAATTTGCCAAAAGAGACCAGCTGATATGTCAACTTGGTTGATCTTTTAAATCAGATTTGAAGTATTATGAAATCAGAGATTATACAATTAATTGTCAAGTTCTTTGTTATAGTTTTCCTCTGTACAATGGTTATTTCTTAACACAGAAGTTGAGTCGTTGAACATATGTTAAAATTCTTTTAAATTGTCCAGTAGGCCCTACCTATTCTATCCTAGATGAATTTTCTGTTGTAACATGGCTATGCTCGCAGTAAACAAGAGGTTGTCCATAGTTTTGTCACACCCTGTGTTAACAGGCACGAGCTCCTCCACGAGAGACAACGACAGTTCTGCTGTCTCGGGTGATCCGTGACCGTGTCACCGGGCTTTGTCACGGCTCCATCACCTGCCAGCAACTGCTACTGCCACACTGCTGCCCGTCACTGTTTGGAAATCACCGTTCCGGATAAACTACGCTCAGGCGACTGTGTCCTCAACTCTGTCAACCATCGGTACCGCTAAGCTGTCTTGTAATGACTAAGACAAAGCAAAAGCAAACCATGAAATCAGGGCTAAAAGTATTATATTAATAGCAGAACAATTGTATTTGAAAAGTAGTCTACTACTTGTAAACAATTTAAAACTTGAAACCTTATACGATGGTACAGATTATATTTTTGGGTTTTTATTAATAATTCAGTTTGGTTATTGTTATTAATTTTATGCCATTAAAGTTCAACTACTTTGCTTCATGGAATAAAATCCTCTTTGTAGAATACCTTGAAGCTCACATAACCAAATAAACAATGATGATTCCCACGATAACGTCTCATAACGTTAATAGTAATTACTAGTTGTTTAATAATACATCCGAAATTCAGTTTTGCTTACATCAGTAACCTACTCACACCACCCATGACAGGACGCCCAGCGAGCAGATTCCCACTTGATTGCGCACTGATTTTCACACAAGACCAACATTTCTCAAGCTATCGAGTCCAAGGCCGGATCTAAAATAACGGAGCGTTCATTAAATTGTTTCTGTGAGATGAATAGTTGCAGACAATGCAGACCTGTGTCCACACAGATAATCCTCTCTCCCAGCATTTCGACACAGGTCGTGGCTTCACTCTGTTTATCTCATTACAATAACGTTTCGGTTCGCGTGTAGATTCCCTTCTGTCGTGATGAACTTTGCGCTCGTGACAGAAAGGCGGTCCGTCCATCTTTATTCTTATACGTCAACAATTATGAAATCATTCATAATAGCTCCCTTCTTTTTGCGAATTCTGCTCTTAATGCTCTTAATAGTGGTGAAACGTTATGTCTAGCAGTAATTTCTGGACAATTAATTCTGTTACTTTTTCAAGCCCCATTTCCAGGGCACGTGAGGAAGTTCGTTGTCCTTTAAGTCACTTCATGTTGGTGTCTCAGTCGCAATTAAATATGTAATTGAGAATTTTTCCCTAAAAAGCAGCAAAATCTAATTTTATGTTAAATTGTCAACATAGCCATTGGCAAGAGTAATAGAACTTTTTTAAAAAATTGTAAAAATTTAACAGGAAAGAGTTACTTGAAGTAATGAGGTTACAATTGGGAGGAGTAAATGGAATGTTTATAAAAATGTAGATAAACTTCACGTATGGTCCACTTCACAGAAAATTTCACTTTTGGTCCTGCGATCGCAGATATTGATTATGTCAAGATAGTGATTGATTTTATAGGCAGAAGTATACGTAAGTCGTAAGGAACCCCATCCTTATACCAGATTATAATGTATACCCAACTAACTTATAAAATGGCACTGTCGTGTTAGGCGAATGTTTAGTTTCGGTCAACGAATTCACTCCCGTCATTTACTCCAGACCGTATGACTTTGGCTTACATAACGACCGGACCGCGGAAAAGCCGTGCTTGGATAGCGGTGAAATTGCATCACATTACCAAAAGTATTGATCGAAGTGGGAAATGTAGGTTGTCAATAATGATGAAATAGCAGAAGATAATAATCAAAAGCAATTGAATCGCGTCTAATGTCCGTAAATTGTGATTTAATATTGGCGACCCTGCCATGTTGAACAGTAAGGTTAACGCGTCATAGGTGTACTGTCGAATACTGTAGGTACGTAGCCTATACGGAGGAGACGAGCGTCAAGTTATTGAGCATTGTGTCCCTACGGGTTTATTGTGATTCTCAGTCGCGTCATGGTATATTGACACAGGAGGGTACCGTCCGATTGCCGAGGTTGGCGTTGGCGCACTAGGAAGTGTCGTGCCCCGCCGTTACAGTGCAGGCTACTCGAGACGCTACTGGCACGGTACGCTACTGCCACTACTGGTAGGGTTATGCTCGTGACCCAGAGACCACCGCTGCCGGGAGCATCTCTGATGTAATCGATACTGCAGCACTGCTGAGTACTGACCACTTACTGTCGACTGTTACATACAGCTCGGTTCCCTGCGATCACTCACTCAGCGTTGATGGTTACAACCGCGCCCCCCCCCCCCCCCCCCCCACTAGCTGGGCCACCGTCGACGTCAGTTACCGGGGGAAAATATAGCGGTCTCCAAATTGCGGAGAATCTTTATTTATATAGATTGTTATCTATTGCCATTGCCTCTAGAAATATTCTTTAGTAAATTCTATAACTATTGGGAACAATATTTTTGTGTTTTGTACTATCCATCTTACTAATTCCGTAAGGAATTTCTTGTGAGCAGCAAAACTCTTTTATTTATGAAAAAATTTTGATTATTGTGGTGTCAAATTAAAGAGAATTCTCTGTAGACGTCATGGAATAATTTTTGTCACCCTCAGTTCAATGTGCTTCCCCCCTGTACTTTAAAGTTTCAATGTATTTTAAGTATAAGACAAAATTTAGTAAGTTTACCTATAACATATGATTCATTTCAGTTTCTCGTTTATACAATGAACAGAATTCAACAAATTGGTTGATGTGATGTTAAAAACTAATAGAGCGAAATTTTCAACTTGGGGTTCTCTCTTTCTCACACAATACGAAACATGAATTAATAACGTACGAGTTTTCGCGCTGACCATCAATGAAGATTACTCGCTATCATTTAGTGCAGTTATTTGTTAGCATTAAACTAGCGATAAGTGCACTATAGTAATTTGCAAACCATATTGGTGTAACTATAGACTCTTTATAAAATAAAAAGAAGAAAGAATTCGACCAGCTTTACATTTTTGAGAAAGATATAGGCCTAACACTCCATGTACGAGTAGTAAAATCTTAATTATATTATTTTAAAGAAAATATAAATCACAATAAAAATAAATAATCAATAAGTACAGAAATGCAGAACATTTTTTTTAACCTTCATGCAGAATTGTTACTTTGAGAATTTTGAGATTTTTTAACCACACTTACATCGTTCAGCATGTAGAAGCTAGTCAAACAAATACAAAAGAGTTGATTGTTACGAAGCTTGTTTGTTAGTTTCTAGCATATCACACCAGAATGTCTACTCCAAAGCTTTGAATGTCTACTCCAAGGCTTTGAATGTCTACTCTAAAGTTATTTTGGCTGTTTCGTAATATGATAATTAGAAACCGTTTTACTCAGGACAGCGCTTGGGGACCGGAACCGTTTTTGCAGTCACGCGGTCACGGTTGCGAACATCTAATGCGCTGGACCATGCGGTGCGGATGCGGCGAAAAGGGCTTGGCACTTCCTCTGTGATTCCTCTCCGATTTTGTAATAGAAAAAACGTTGAAATGATATTCGATAAATGCAGTTTGTTTAGACTCTAGGTAGCTGCCAAATCATAACCTAAATGGAAAGCAAAAATTCCACGACCAAGCCCTTCAAAAAGGGCATTGATCATCCTGACCAGGGAGGTCCGATATAGTCAAGTTGACCTACTCTCTCTGACATGTTACGGTAGCTGTAGTAGAGGTACACACTGCAGCAGTAATATAACACCGCAGCCATAACGAATGCCCAACTCCCACACGAGCAATAAGGAGTCATACTTGAAGAACGAGACCTAGATTCTTGGTGAGTCATACAGATCCGCGAGCTGTCAAGTATGAAAACAAACAGGCAATAAGTCATGTTTATCGTCCCGGTATGATTCAATCAGCACAAGAGATAATTGAACAGGTAGTACAGTAGAAATGTTAATGCTCGGTTACAAGTTCAATATTTTTCCAAAATGGCGAAGTGCTTCAATATTTCTGCAATACATTTAGTACCTTAACATGTAAATCCGCAGGATAATTTGATAGCTCATGACGCTGAATACTGAATACATCAAAAATCAATTCACTTCAATCGGCTCTGCAAAGCCTAGTAAAAATCCTCAGCAAGACTACGCAACATTTTGCAAACAACAATTTTAAGTTTAAAGCTTAAACTGCTTTCGTCAACAATTCTACAGAATCCTTTGAAAGGTCAAAATACTTCGTTTAAAGTTTCGCTGTATTTACCAATACGAAATGTTTAATGAATATAATTTTTTCTTGCGTAGGAGAAAACTTATTGACCTATAGCATTATTCGGCTAGCACAAGGGATTCGACTAGGACCCTAATCATGATGCAACAACTATGAAAGACCTACTATTTTCGTCTTTCTGTACACAAGCCAGTAGTTATGCACAAGCGAACGTGTTTATCTGTAAACCAACAGCCTTTGGCGACCTTCCACAATGCGATATTACATCTTTGAGTGAAGAGCTGGTCGATTAGAGGCGTTTGAGTGGTGGCCAGTGGTCGCCTTGCCGAGGGCCGCCGTTGTCCTATCTA
Source organism: Neoaliturus tenellus (assembly GCA_030545055.2). Lineage (NCBI taxonomy): Eukaryota > Metazoa > Arthropoda > Insecta > Hemiptera > Cicadellidae > Neoaliturus > Neoaliturus tenellus. The sequence continues at coordinate 125,318,628 of CM061533.1, forward strand.
GGGCAAGACTGTCGGGTGGTGATCGTGGCTGCCCCGGGAGGTGGTTATGAATACAACATGCGAGAGGAATGTGAAGATGGCAGGGTGATGCAGATGTCCGGCCCTGGCATTCTCCGTGACACGACAATGTGGCAACTGCAACTGCTGCTGCTTGCTGCAGTGTGTGCTGTACTGGTGGTAATGTAGTGGCGAGGAGGATGTAGTGCTGCACTGGGGCTGGTGGAGATATACCACCTGTGTTACGTACGTTGTGAAAAAATATCTCCTTGTCGCTTGGCTAATCGCATTTCCATCGCATGCGTGTGAAACCACAGCTTAGGAGAATATTCATTGTAAACACGCCAATAAATTATACTTGCAGATTTACACCGTCTCTTCGGATGATACGCAAATAAAACACCAAACTCCTTGCCCCACACCAATGAAACTATTGTCGCAAATGTTAGGTCTTCTCTAAACTCTGGAAGGCTCCTTTCTCGCTCACTTCTATGGTCATTTTCAAAAAGGGGGTTGGGTGTTTCATTATAAGTCTTATGTCCTGTAGTTTACCTTTTCAAACTTAAAGAAAATATTCAATCAATGGTTTTTGCAATAAACCATCTGTTAAAAATTAAATAAAAAAAGACTTCACGATGCCGTAAGGATCATGCACATATCAAAATGCTATGTGGATGGGGCAAAAGGAAAGAAAAAAGGAGGTCTGCCAATCTCTTTTTACTGAAAAAACTACAACACTTTTCATATAACTATAATAAAACATATTACATAAAACTATTGGCTATAGTCTACCATCGTTTCTGGCGCTGCTGCGAAAACTTTAGGTGAATTTCCTCTCACTCAGAAGTGCAGTGTGAAAAAATCTTAAAGCTTAACTCGCTTGCTTTCTCGGAAAGTTCAAGTTGTAACTACTTTTCATGCTTTGGGAGTAGTGGAGAAACGCGGGAGCTGGCTCAGTTCAAGGTCACCTGAGCGATGACGTCATCGAGGTCAATGACCTCACCGATGACGTCATCGATGACGTCATCGATGACGCAATCGATGACGTCATCACCAATTACGTCATTCTGTGACGTTACACCCATGACGTTGCAGAAATGACGTGGCGATGACGTCATCACCCCTTACGTCACCATTATGACGTCATCGATGTCACAAAGGTCAAGGTCACGCTGAAACCTAAAATTTTTAGGCACTTTTGCTGTTTCTCGCACTACGCTCCGAGTTTTAGTCAGGTTTCAATGACCTTGACGACTTGGAGCGAAATTAGACGAGAAACAGCAAAAGTGCCAAGGAAACTCAAAGTTTGCAACGTGACTCTGCCTAAACCGTCATGTGACACCGCTCGAGTGACCTTGAACCGATACAACTCCCGCGTTTCACCATTACTGCAACCGCGATGCGCACCCCACGACAGCCACCGAGCGACTGACTGTCCAGCCCCGCGCACTCTAGGTATATGGGAAGTGGTGGGGGAACTGTGATGACCTCGGGAAACTTGAAAATGTCAAGCTAGGTAGCACCGTTTTGGTGCTACCTTAAATTTACATGTTAAAGTGTGATGACCTTGAGGTTGACTGTGAACCTGGGACTTAGGATTGTCTTTAACAGCTTGACGTTTTTGCCAGAGTTTAAGTGTGGTGACCTTGAACTGGTTAAAATCAAAACTGCACAGCAGACTGCACAACACGGATGTGCACACTACGACAGCCGCCGAGCGACTGACCTCCGGGCCCTGCGTACTCTAGATATATGGGGAAGTGGTGGGGGAAATTTCAAGGTCATTCAAACGGAGTTTTAAAAAAGTCAAAGAGTAGAAAGACTACTCTTGTGAGTCTATAGCGATTTCATTGATAGTGAGTGCTTCTGTATGCCAAGTTGATCTGTATTGACACGCTCCTAAATAATGTTTGCAAAAACCTGCAAAATGATTGTTGCACAATTTGCAGCCAGTTAGCTGTTTTAGTTTGAATTCAATGCAACGTTCAGGGCAACAAGTGTACTTATGCCCTCTCATTTGGTACACATGGAATGTCTTCAACTTCGGTTTCGGCTTCTTCCAAGACTTGCACTTACACATGCACTGACTAAAAGCTTCACATGTTCTACAAGCCAGGCCATCCACCACATCAATGCCATTCGGCCATGAAAAACATTTCTGTTCGCAACAGTAGTTGAGTTGACTCTCCATGTTGCTGCGGTGAAGGTGCGCGATGAAATGATGCTGTAGTCAGTGAGAGTGCACCTTAAATAAACTCAGTGGAGGGGGAAAGGTCAAGGTCATTCAAACGGAGTTTTAAAAAAGATGACTAGTCGTCCTCCTCGTCCGTCGTACTTGGAGAGCTGTCAGACGAAGAGCCCCGTGCAGGTGCTCTCCAGATGAAATGTATATCTATTTGAAAGCGCAGGCCTGGATCTTGTACCACCAACTCCTTTAATCTATTACATACCAATTCCACTTTGTACACATTGTTAATAATCAACACCCAAGGCTTCGGCTGAACATAACGTGTAGTTGAGTCAGCCTCGCAGACAGTTACACCTTCCGGTGATATTGGAGTGTATAAATGTGTAAAATCTCGTTGCTGAGGCTGGCTTGAAGTTGAAGGTTCTGTGCCGACCCTGGTTGCATCAAAATTCAAATCCATTCTACATTCAAGAGGTCCAGGGTTCCCGTTGAATACATTGAGTAATTTTTGATACAAGACTTCCACTTCTGTCGCATCCTGTAAATGAACAGTCCACCGCAAGGGAAATGCTTCGTCCGTAGTGGAGTCAACTTGAGAAAGAGTTCCTTCCGCCATGGCAGCCAAGCAAGGAATGAGGTGAGCTGCAGTCAGTTGTAACATTATTGAAAAGTAGAGCGGGAAATTTCAAGATCATTTAAATTGGGTTTTAAAAAAAGGAAGGAGTGGAGGGGGAAAGTTCAAGGTCATCCAAATGGAGTTTTAAAAAAGGAAAACCTAGAAAGTAACATTGAAATCTTCCAACTGATGGTGGCGAGCGTTTTCTTCTGCAACCTTGCCGACGCATGTAACTATGCCGTACAGTATGAACAGTACAAACATGATAAGGCCGAACAACAAAAGATAGCCGTTTACTATCATGATATTTTCTGAGTGGATCTGCTTTCTTCTTATCGCCCTCTCTTGCATCCTCTTCTCTAACTCGCGTACGAAGTCACAGCATGCGTGAGGACATCTTTCATCTGTTGGTAGGTTAGCCATTGTTGATGTTGTAGGTTTGGCCGTTGAAGAAGGAATGAGGTATCTAATTATGTTGTCTCATGTATATCAACAGTGAAGTGGTGGGGGTAGCGAATCAGTGGAGGGGGAAGTTTCAAGGTCATTCAAATTGTGTTTTAAAAAAAAAAACCCTATCTTGTTACTGAGCATATATGTCAGTAACAAGATAGGTGGCTTTGCTCTTTTTACTTCTTTAATATAATAAAGAAATAAACATATTCTACAATTGTAAGGACAAGGAAGACAACCGCTAGTCAGCTGAAGTAATCCAAGTTGTCTGGTTCGGTCTTCATCGACGCCGGTGAGGAAGCTGTCGTTGAAGAGGAATGTCCAGGCTCTTCCTTCGGCTGCCGAAGATTCCGTATATTGCAAGCGTAGACTTGCACGTTTATACGGTAGCCTCTTGCCACCATCAGCTGCAACTCCTTGTACAAGTCGTTCAGCTCCTGTTGCGTTTTGATCGTCACCTCCTCATAGCTGGCACAGCTTACGTTCAGAGACATACTGATGTTGTTCGGTTGGCTGCTGGAGTTGAAATGAAGACGAGGCACAGCACTTGGAGGTATATGAAAAAGTGGTGGGGGTGTTTTGCATTCAAGCAGGTTTGACTTGTAGCGTGGTGGTGGGGGTAACTGTGAAATGCAAAGGTCAAAGGTCAAGGTCACCCGCGAAGTTTAAAAAAAATGCAACATATCAATATGTGACAAACTTCACATATTGATATGTTGCATTTTTTGTCTTTTTGTATTCTTTTTTTGTCTTTTATGGTTTATTTATTTATTTATAAAACATTACAATAACATATGTACAACAGTAAAACTTAAATCTAACACTGCTGCTTGTCGGCGATGTGGATGGTCAACTCGGTGGAATTGCTACCCGTGCAACCGTGGGAAACCAGGTAGAGACAGCCGGGTTGGATGGAGCGCAGATCCTCGTTCTGGAGGAGATGGACGAACCGTTTCGGCAGGTAGACTTGGAATTTGGGCTCATCCCCCGGAGTGAATGGTGCCTCGCTAAGACTGCAGCAGATGGCCTCTCCAACTGTAGTCTCCATCTTCTTCATGGCGTGGATAATGTAGTGCTTCTCGTCTTTAAGTTCGGAACACTTCTTGACGGGTAGTATGGTAGATTTGGAGTGAGCATTGAACTGCTCAACCAAAGTTTGCAGGAACTGGTGAGATGCCATGGTCAAGTTATAGATCGTCTTCTTCGTCTTCTTGCTGGGAGATGTTGTCGTCTCGGAATCTCGAGTAATACTCATGCCAGGTCCCGGTCTGCTCCTCACTTATATAACCCCCGTTACCCCCACCACTCCCCATTTCTCCACTTTGAAGGTAAGATGCGAGTTTATAGGCGTTTTTTAAAGCGCAATGTCTATCTTTTTCATGTTCTGGACTTTTAGTACAAATACAAACATTTTCCATCGTATACTTGTAGTTTTTATCCAAATCCACATCATTAACCGGAACATGAGTAAATCCTTCGATCCATCTTTTCTTTTCCAGCCCCTTTGTGTAAATATTGGTAAACTTGTCTGAAAAGTGATGCATAATGTGATACAAGTCCGTGTAACTTGTAAAACCATCATACCAATCGATATGATGGAAGTGTTTTGAAATCCATCTGTTGGTAGTAGCGGCTTTACTGGTTAAAGATGAATAAGAACATGGTGGTTTAAATAAAAACGAATAAGGAACACTTGTATTGATGTCGAAAAACACAAGTTCTTTTATGATAAATCTATCATCATTACCCCGAAACGCTTGGAACTCAATTATACCAGGTTTGGACTTTACTTGTTCTTCTTCCTTGTCCATTGCGAAGATCACTCGTCTGCTCATGACGAAGTCCAAAGGTCAACTGATTTCCACACCACGGTAGGTACGACTTTTATACCCGGCCGTACAGTTGTTGGCGCGTTGGTGTATATTTAACGTGGGCACCGTCCCCGGTAGGCCTAACCCCACAAAGTGTTTGACATTGTTTTAAAAATTAACCATTGCTGTGTAGTTAATTGTCATTTAGGTTTCCATCTTTACATTTTCCTTGTTTTCATTTTCATCACTAACACTTGATTCTTCTCCTCCTTCTTCTTCCTCTTTTTCACGTTTTACTGATTTCTTATGTAGTTGAGCGTACTTTTCCAATTGTCTCCACATTTGTACTTCATGAGGAACCCTATTGAATATAGAAGTATCTACAGGTCCGTACAATATAGGTGCGTCCGGTTGTTTGTCCAAAGTGTCTTCCAGATAATCTTTAATAATTGAACTTGAAAACACCAGTTGTCTCAAGTACCTCGTTATTGGTTCAGTTGCACAAGTTAGAATAAAAAACTCTTCTCGATTAAGTTGAATCTTGTTATCATGTCTTGTTGTGTCTCTAAACCGCAACTGATGATCACCACGATGTTTAACAATATCGATTTCCACATTTGAATCCAAAAGGCCTACTCTTGTCTTTCTTCCAAACATGTTACTACTTAAATAGCATTCTAGCAGATGCAAGTGTTTCATAAACGATTCCCAAGCAGTGTCCGTAAACAAAATCATTTTGGGTCCATGAGTTAAAATTACAGTAGGGGAATAATCTGTAGATTTCATAACACCGATTAAAACACTTTTGTCCAAACTGGAAGAGATTGGGTAAAATATTCGCAAGAATACCTCACTTAATATGTTAGGAGAAATATTATCTTCAATATCCCTTTTCCTCTTGTGTGCGTTCTTTCTTCTTTTACCTTTTTCCTCAATATTATTACTGGCGTGGAGTTGTCCGCAAGCGTTGTGTTCATCTCCCTCCGGTTGACCTTGAAGATCTAAAAAGTCGGATATCTCCTTCTCAATATCTACTACATTTTCTTGTGTACCACTAGGAGAAGCCATATTGAATAAGATGCTACCCATACAACAACAGGCAACAAACTGATGAGGAGCGAGCTGAACGCTCTGCTTTTATACTCGCGGAATGCATTGTTTACAATACATTTTTAACAATTCCAGTTAAAGGTGTGTATGTTACGATTTTATCATGTAGAATTAAACAGTATGCAGTTGTATTAGCTGATATAGGCGCGTTGAATTCCATTTCTATTTTTATATCTACACTTGATGATTTTACCGATTCATTTTGTTTAGAACAATCGATTACAACTATAGGGTAACCATCTAAGTATTTTTCTGGTGATAGTAAAGGTGCATTCGTTTTACCATAATATGAACTTTGGAATCTTGCATACATATCGTACAATATGCTGTACTTTTTATTAGCGAATGACACATTTAAATTATCGTATGGAAAAAATTGTGAATTTAAATAAACTTTAATATTTTTCAAGTTGCAATGATCAAATTGGCCTGCATGTTTGGTGATGGTGTCCCTTCTGCCTGTTTGTAAACCAAATATAATATACCTGGCTCGTTCCACATAATTAGATGTTTTAACTGTCCAAGTGTGTCGATCCGTAGTTGGCAAGCTGGGATGTTCATGAAATTCCCAACTTCTAAAAGGAATTACAATATCACGATCAGCCTTTAACTTTCTTAATAGTAGCATTCTATGCTCGTCAGCTAATTTTACATGTGGAACTCTCCATACAATTTTGTCTAATGTTAATTTCCATTCTAAAGTTGCATCTGTTGTACCGTCTGGAGCTTTAATAATATCTTTATCGTTTGAAGATCTCAACAAAACTAATTCTTGTTTAACGTTTAATATTATTTTCCTATAATCTTCAGCAAAACCAAGCAACAAACGTAACGGAATATGAAAATCAAAATTTCCATTTGTATCTGGAGTGATTGTGTCTTTTGCAAGTAAAACCCATCCTGCAGGTTGTATTAAATTGGTTTCATTAGGTGATATAGATGTTAATCCCTTTAAAGTTGTTGCAATACCTACTTTTTTAGTAGAATCAACTGTTACACCTGATATTTCATATCTAATTTCATCAAACAGGAAAGCCATGGGATTATTTATAAATGGAACTGTTGTACCAGTAGTAGTACCGTCCTTTTTAGTAACTTTTCCTTCAATATACAAGTAACTTTCACATGGTAGTGTGTAAATGTCTTGATTTTGTATGGGAATACGAATTTCATCGTTATTGTTTAATTTTGATGAAGTGTAAGGGTTGTGGGTGTGATATTCTTTTTCCCATAGGGTTTCGTCGAATGTTGGACCCTGCGCTATATCCAGTATATCCATAATCGGTTAATTGTAATCCAATTCTCTTTAAGAAACGAATGTTCTCGCGTGTTAACTCCTCCACAGCTGAAGAGCTACTAATGCGGTTTCCCGTAGGTTGTTCGCTTTTAAATATTAAACCCATGATTTTGTATTAAAGTGTCGATTTTAAATGTAATCTAACCGTAATAGGCTCTTCTCGGAAATCTATCAAGTTACCGTCTTGATCCAATACGTTCAACACGATGTCTGAAATGAAAGTGGTGTTCAACGGTAGATATACCAGGTTTTGTGGCTTTTCAACAATTTTAAATCCAGGTGGCACACTGGGGTAAAAAGTATGTATTATATGAGTATTTGCTCCATCTCTGTAAGCTCCTTGTATAATGTTACAAGTTATGTCTATACTATTGACTTTTAATATTGTTACAGTTTGTTTACCAGAATGTGTTTTATTTGGTTCTAAAATTGCTCCATCTTTGGGAAATCCTAATAAATCACCAATTGAGTCTGACTTACTGAAATCTATATAATATTTTGAAGTAAGCTCAGCTTTCATTGTATTGTTATTACCTTTTAGCGTTATATTGTCTTTTCCCATTTTATTTTGCAAAAATTCATTAATATGATCAATTTCATAAGAACCTGTGGGTAGAGTGCAAACTTCCAAGTCTGTAAACTTCCCACTGGCATCTTTTCCTTTATAATAATGCAATAAGTTATTTTTACCTTCCGTAACATTGGGAATAGAGTTGTAAGTTGTAAAATCCAACAGTGCTGCCTCCCAAAATCTTCCTTTTTGCAAGCGTAACGCTGGAAAAAGGATATTTCGTAAAGTGGACGATTTTCCTGTTAATGATACCGTATAGGAAGACATCTCAATAGTGACTGATACTTTTAGCTAGGAATTCCAAACATAAATGGCCGCATATTGAAGTATTATCAGGTTGTTCTCTTTTATAGTTGTAATATATGTTTTTAGCAGATTTAAAGTAATGTTCAAGTTCTTTAGGTGGTGGCAAATTTCCAAAACTATCAAAATAATATACATTACTATTTAGTTTCTTATAACACACCCAATGGGTGCCGGACCCTTCAGTATTATCCAAATTTACGATTCCAGTCTCATTTTTCCATATTTTCTTTGGTAAATTGTCTTTCATAAATACTCCGCGGAAAAATGGTATTTTTAAACAGGAAATATATTTAAATAATTCAACATTAGTCAACGCTTTATGTGGTATAACCAATTGATTTCTTTTATTTAATATGCACGATACGGTCTTAGGTATAGACCAGCCCCGTTTTTTACCATTGACCATATTATCGGTTTTTTGTTATTTTTCCTCGGAGAACGTCTTTTTAGTCTAATATTACCACCATGTTTCTTCATGGTTGATCCTTTTTTATTCCTACCCCTCCTTTTTCCACCTCCTACCGCTGTTTTAGCCTTCATACCTGCTGTTACCGCTAAAGCTGCTGCTTTTTCTGCAATACTAGCGTCACTAGACTTTACTCGTTGCCAAGCTATATTCGCTAGCTTTTTATCAGCTATTGACCTATTCTTTGAATCGGTAAACGTGGAATATGCGATATCGTGTTCTTTACAAGCCTGATCTAACTTATTTATGCCTGGATCGCCTCTTTCCAGTCGTTTTTTCAATTTAGTTCCTGGTCCGCAATACTGATAACCTCCCGGTATGTGAAATTCGTATGGTAAAGCGTCTATTGCTCTATTTACGACAGATCCTACTGGAATACGATTTAAAGATTTACTTAACAGAGAAACCGCTGTGGACGTGATACCGCCTCCTTTCCGTATAGTGTCTCGATATGGACTGGTGTAATGAAACGCCATGATTGTCTTTTATATTCGAAAAGCGTAACCTATGTGTTACCTCTATGACAGGTTGCACATAAATGATGTAATTTATGGTGTTATTTAATTAAATATCAAAAGTACCCCAATCTGTTGATCTAAACTTTTGTGTATTATGATTAAAAAAGTATTTATAAAGAATTTCTTGTTTAATCCATGCACTTCTCATTTTTTCATCAATAGGTTTATGTTGTCCGGCTGCAATATAATTATGCATATCAAATAATAAATTACCTATTACTTTAACAAGAAAATTAACAGTTACAGCGTTATCAGCATAATCAGGGTCTGCAACATTTGTTAATCGTTTGTTATCACAATTCCACCATTGTTTTCCAGTTGGCTCTAATTGTATTATCTGTTCATAAGTAACAGCATCACCAGGCTTTTCACCAATACCTAAATTTGTCAATGACTTTCCTTTACCATCCCAAACACTATTGTTTTCTTCAAGTAAAGTAAACTTTTTATTTCCCTGTACAAATACATCTCCTTCTCGTGTTACTACTTGGTCTTGTTTCACAAAACCAGATGTTTCTTGTTTTATAGTTTCCTTTATTTGCCCCACCGTTGCACCATCTGATGGTGCAGAACCATCTTTTACATTCGCTAAACAATTACCAAAGCAATCAATAATTCCTACATCACGTGTAATACAATGATCTTTGATGTATTTTAAATTTACAGCATCATTTTCCTTCTTTGGATAACCTATATCGTTAATAACAAATTTATAAAAAGAAAACCCATCTTTTGTCTTTTCAGGTATTATAGAATGTAAATAGCGTCTATTTATGCTGTCTTTTTCATCTACAGGGTCTGCTACGTTAGATATACGTCGATTTTCAGCATTATACGTTTTTCCATCGAATTTTAACGTATTTTTCAATTCCGATGATAAATAACCTCTGTTTATTGCATCAGCGTTTTGATTTGGCTTACCAACGTTGGAAATTCTATGATTACCCGCGTTATATGTGTTTTTGTCTAGTTTCAGTGTTGGTAATATCTCTTTTTTTAATACTTTTAAATTTATTGCATCATTTTCATCTGTGGGATCATTAATGTTTTTTAACCGTTTATTACTAATATCATAATCTCCATCAGGTGTTTGTGGTAAGCCAGCACCTCTTTTTAAAGTATTAAAGTAATATAATCCATCCGAGGAATATCGTCCGAACTTGTCAACACTCATGGTGCAACTGAATAACATTCTAGAGTGTAACCCATTTTTATAATATTAGTCTCGATTTCTAACCCGTATCAGTTTTTTATACAAATTCTTAGTCTTTATCAGTTACATTTTCATCGCTCCCGGGACATTTAAAATATTTAAAATTTCCACTAACTAATGCTCCGTCTGATTCATTTCGAAACACATGATTTTTATGAATAAATTGTTCACCAGACAATTTTCTAAATCCGCTAAATGAATTTGGATCTGCAATTAATATATTTTGATAATCATTTACATCCATTAATTTAAATCTTTGCTTATTATAAATAAACTCTTTATTTGCACTGTCATATTGTAATGTTTGTCCTACAGTTGCAGCATCATTTGGATCTCTTCCATTATGCAAGTCTTTTATTACTTTATTTTTACATGTAAAAAATCTAAAAGAATGATCTGGATCTAGATGTACGGTTTGTGATAAAGCAGCTGCATCTTGAGCAGTATAACCCAATCTCATATTTGATAACCCTTTACCCATGCAATCCCAAGCATTATTTTTGTATGTTAATAAATTAAATTTTTCATTACCTTGAACAAATTCATCCCCTTGCTTTGATACTACTTGATCTTGTTTTACAAAAGAGGTTGTTTCTTGTTTTAAGGTTTCCATCATTTGACCCACTGTTGCACCATCTGATGGTGCCGAACCATCTTTAACATTCGCTAAACAATTACCTAGACAATCAATAACTCCTACATCACGTGTAATACAATGATCTTTTATATATTTTAAATTTACAGCATCATTTTCATTTTTCGGATAACCTATATCGTTAATAACAAATTTATAAAAAGAAAAACCATCTTTTGTCTTTTCAGGTATTAATGAATGTAAATAGCGTCTATTTACGCTGTCTTTTGCATCTTTAGGATCATCTACGTTGGATATACGTTTATTTTCAGCAGTATACGTTTTTCCATTGAATTTTAACGTATTTTTTAATTCTGATGATAAATAACCTTTGTTTATTGCATCAGCGTTTTGATTTGGCTTACCAACATTGACAATTCTATGATTACCTGCGTCATATGTGTTTTTCTGTAGTCTTAATGTTGGTGATATATTTTCTTTTAATACTTTTAAATTTATTGCATCGTTTTCATCTGTGGGATCTTTTATGTTTTTTAACCTTTTATTAGTTATATCATAATCTCCATCAGGTGTTTGTGGTAAACCAGCACCTCTTTTTAAATTATTTGCGTAATATAACCCATCCGAGGAGTAACGTCCGAACTTGTCGACACTCATGATGCAACTGAATAGTAATCTAGGGAGTAACGCATTTTTATGAGATTACCCCACGGTTTCGGAGTTCATCCACTAAAGCCACCCATTCGTTTTCCAATCCAGTATGACCCGCTTCTTTAGCTTCATGTATTAGTTTCATTCTATCCACCAATTTATTGATATTATTGTAATAAATCACATTTGTGTTATATAGTTTCTTCATTAAACCTGTACCCGTAACGGACTTACTTCTTTTTCTTCGTTCCTGAGCACTTACATCCAAAGTGGATGCCATAAATCTTCGTTTTACAGGTTTTCTTTGTGTTAACGGCATTGTTTGTCTTCTAGTTGGTATTAACTTGGATACAAATTCTTTATATTTTAAAGACTTAGATCTAAAAGGAGGCTGGTCAGGTAAATACTTTCTCCTATATGCATTTGTCTGTTCCAAAATATTTTTATATGCTTCCATGTCTTTTTCTTTCACTAACGATACTGAAGGCTTATTTTCAAATAATAATTCAAATAATCCTTTTGTGCCCTTATACCTTTGATCACCAATGACAATATTATCATGTTCGTCAACGTTTAACGGGCTATTACCTATCATTAAACCATCTTTTGTTAATCTCGCTCCATAACTATGGTAATTCTTATTAGGAATTGTTCCGAGTAACATTTTTACCATGTATTTCCTTCCTAAAGGTCCTTTGTTATGAATGTTTTCACCCAACAAGCTTATGTTTGACGGACCTTCCCTTGCTTCTTCTTCTTTTTCCTCTTCACTAGCAGTTGATACATCTTCATGTCCTCTTTTAGCTTTTACTTCATATAATTCTCTTATACCACTATAGTCTGGTGATTCTAGCTCTCTTTCGGGTTCTCCGCCGGTAAAACCACTATATGTAGAGGATTCCGGGTCTTCGTCACTAAAATCTTCTGATTTTACATTTTCTCTTTCAAACTTTGTAATAGGTGCAATTGCATCTCCTTCCAAAACGGGTTTAGCAAATTTTTTGTTTAATTGTTTCAAGGGTTCAGTAATAGGTTTAAAAGTAGATTCAAGAAATTTCTCCCTTTCGCTAATACCTAATTTTAATGCTCTGTTTTTATTTCGAATAGAATCACTAAGTGATTTTATTTCCTTTATTATCTTTTCTTGGTTAACCATGTTTGTAGCAAGACGTGTTGTACAACAATGAATGTTTTACATCATGATCAGTGTATTAGTATAAATTTATCAAATCCTATCCTGTATCGACCATTGTTTAGCGGTTGTTCCTTCATAATTGTTAAAAACCCATATTTTTCAGCCCAAGCCTTTCCACACAACTCTTTAAATCGTTCAAATGGCATATCCGCACTTACATGGTCATAATATATGTGTTTTAGGTTGGTTTCATCCTGTTTAAATACAATTAACATGTTTGCATTGTCTCTAATGAGCTGTTTCGGTATTTTGCTGTAAGTTTGACCAATATAAATGCTATCTATGTTGTTATGTCGACCCATGGCGAAGTAATTTCTTATTGTATTTTGATTTTCACAAGATACGTCGTCAAATATGAATACTGAGAATGGTTTAGCCTCTTGCGGTTGCATGACACTCTCGCTCGCGTTGAATTTAAAATATTTAACTTCAGGCACATTATTGAGTATTTGTTCCAATAACTGATATTTTGGTTGTTGTAGTGACTTTGAAAATACATATAAATTATTAAAACGTAATCCTTTAGGGTTTGTAATCAAATTGAATACTACATTTGTTTTTCCACAATTGGAAGGACCGGTAACCAGACAACGCACCGTGTTTGGTAACAAAACACCGTGTTTCCCAGTATTGAATTGAGAACCATCCACTGTGAGTTCATCTATATTATTAATAGTAAAATTGTCTTTTTGCGGTATTATCTCCATCCTTTGTAATGGTTCAACCCAAAATGATGCTCTATCATTATATTAGATCCTTTTTAGGTATCCAAGAATCTTCCGTTTTATTAAATCCTAACCATCGTACTTTAACCTTATCCTTTTTTCGTTGCAACACCTTTTCAACTAAATATACATCACCTACTGTTGATTTTAACATTTCATGTCCATAAAACCCTCCTTCAAGCAATTGTCCTTTATTATCTTTTAAAATGTAAGTTTCTGGTACTGTAGGTTGCACCTTAAATACGGTAAATACCTCATTTGTCCAGTTCGGAAGATATCTTTTACTGAATACACCTTTGTATTTGCTTATTCGCACTTTATCGCCAACATTAAACCTTTTAGGCTTTAGCTTTTCAACTTTTGGTTTAGTATTCATTTTTATACGTTTTAATACAAGTTTTTCATTTTTATTAGTCACTTGGCTTGGTTTCATACCGATAGTTCTATGAAACTTGTTATTGTAATCGCTTATAAGTTTTGGTAACATATCAATCCATACGTGTGATCCTCTGTTGGAAAACATCTTATACATGGCACCTTTTAAAGTTCTGTTAAATCTTTCAATTATTGATGCTTTTACCTCTGAATTAGTTGAGTAATGGTTAATGTTATGTTTTTTCATTAAATTTGCAAATTCCTTATTAAAATATTCTTTTCCATCATCAGTTTGTAAATGTTTTATAGTATGTTTGTCTCTTTGTATAGCTGTTTCCATTGCTTTTGTAACACTTTTGCCACTTTTATCTTTTAGTGGTAAAGCATCTGCCATTTTTGAAAAACAATTAATAATAGTCAATATGTATTTAAATCCTCTATTTTGTTTACTGTAAGGAATCATTTCGATTAAATCCGCTTGATATAAATCATTTATTCCTTTTATCACTGTATTTCTTCGCGGAAACTTTCTTCTTGCAGGTTTATGAAGCTCGTTGACAATTTCTTGCTTCAAGTTCTTCATATTGCAGGTTTGAATGTTTCATGCATCACATGTATAATCACAATGAATGTTGTCTTAAATATTCACATGATTTATATAGGTCAAGGTCATCCAAACTTGTGTAAAAAAATGGGGAACACGGCGTTGGACTTGCCGTGTTCCCCATTTTTTTACGGAAGGAGAAAGGAATAAGGTCGAAGTTGTATAAGGACGAAGAATAGGTTACTAGTTGATAGGGTTTAGAGAGTAGTGGCCGAAAGGAAGAGTATGGATTTTATCCGGCATAATATGCCTTTTATCATCTTGAGCTGATAGTGCCCTTTTAACTTCAGTGACACTGTAGACCTCATGTTTAAAGCTTCTAATAGTGTTGAACGTTGCAGACATTGTAGAATCTTCAAACAAGCAGGTCTTGTAGTGGTCAAATGTCACATGTTTCTTCAAGTATGATGTTTTGACTCCTTTAGCTTTCTTCACTGTCGGTATGTCATTTTCCATATACATCTTGAAGGAATATAATTTGGACATCAGCGCAACTATTTCCTCCAAAGGCATTCCATTTGCTTCATCTTTAAATTTTCCAATTACTTTTTTATTCTTTTCATTATAATTTGGATGGTTCTTTGGATAGTCAGAGAAGTCAAAGTCGTCTTTGTATGGGAAACTCCTTAGATCTTCATACATGTCCAAAGTCTTTATCCAGTAGATGAACGCGTCGGTATCCATGTATGCAACTCCAATGTTGTCTCTTCCGTAGTGTTTAACCATTTTGTTGTAATGGAAATCATACATCAGAGTTTTACTTATATCCAAAATCGACATTCCAATGTATAACGGACGATCCATCACTATTGTTGTTTTATTCATACTGACAGCAACTAGATTTTCGTTTATAATCATTGATGTTCCGAAATTTGGTTTTTGCACTAATTTTTCCAATTTCCTAGGATCACTTACTAATTTTACAATTTTGTGTTTTCTCTTGTTCTCCAATGTCTTCCCAAAGATGGCGTTGTTCATTAATTTGTAGAAGTCCTTTTCAAATGCTGTTGTCGCTGCAGCTCTTCTTGTAGTGTTGGAATCGATATATGGTTTCAACCAACAAGACTGGGTGAATTCAATTGCTCTGTGAATTTTCACTATACGTAGGCCCAATTCAAGTGCTTGTTGAACTACCCAGTAGTGTGCCACATATCGACTCTTATTCTCCAAGGTCATCATCAGCTTGGGCCATCTTCCTGTCGGTGAAACTTCAGTCTTGGCTAGGAGAGGCAGGTCGTAATGATGGTCGTGAAGGTGTTCTGGATATTCAAAATCACAGTCCAAAATATAGCCTGTTTGGCCATCTTTTGGAATCCGTGATATGTCACCGATGGTGGTCGGGTCAATCCACTTGAAGTCTGCGTAGGGAAGTGGATTTGACATCGCCCAACCATAGAGGTTGTTCGCATCAAAATAACCAAGGTAGAGTGATGGTTGTTGCTCGTCGAAGTTGGGGATATACTTGTTGTTGGCCTTAACATGTCTTGTCACAGCTTGAGTCAAACCACCTCGTACACCTGATTCGATCATGAGGACCATATCGATATCTGTTAGAAGTTTCAATCGACAGTTGGTTGACTTTAGCATAGCTTGCCATGCTAATCCTGGAGATGTGTACGAGTGCAGAGGGTCCAGTCCATAGGCGGAGAAGCAGGTGTTTCGAAATTCTTCCATCACATCGCACAGTAGAGTTACGTCCAATTTTATGTAAAAGTCAGAATATTCCCCTAAGGTTTGAATGTTTAGTTGGTTCCAAACATTACAAGCATGATTGTAGTCTTCAACAGTGATTGCACTTTCATTTAACTTGCTATTGAAGGCTTCAATCGGTGGCAGACTGGTTTCTTCAAATTTTTCTGCAGAAGTTATGTAATCATAGGGGAACACTCCTTTACGCATTACTAAGTCCAATTTATCTTCAGGTACAATTTTGCTGGTTTCTTTTAAGTCTTCTCTTCTTAGGTTTTCAGACAATTTGCTCAAACTAGATGACATAAATCTATAAGAGTCTACGAAGCGAAGTTTAATTTTACCTACTGTTTTTGAGAAACTGATGTACTTCTCCAATGTTTCAGCTAATACTTCAATTTTTCCATCATCCCGTCCTAACTCTGGGATAATGAAGTGGGAGTCATAGCCGCTAAGATTGTGTAACACGACAGGGATAAAGTTTGGTAGTTTGTAATTTATATTGCATGAATTACAAGCAGCTCCTCTGTATAACCCTGTCAGGTGATCGTGATCTCTTACTTTTGGATTTTCTTCACTGAAACTCTTTTTGCATAAATAACATCTTGATGCTGAATTGTATTCTTCTTGTTGATTTTGGTTCAAAGGTTCCATGGGTAAAACATTACCGAATAAGCGTTGCACCTTTTCAGCAATATCATACAACTGGTCTACAAAATACTTAGCGGCTTTTTCCCCACGGTAGAGTATTGGAGTGGATGTTAACCCATAGTGTTGTAACTGTTCTTCAGGCAAAGTGGATTTCACCAATAAGCAAAAACTGTTAGGTTGATGCAATTGATATTTGGTTCTTCTAGTCACCTCACCATTCGGAAGCTCCTGTGGTACTAACGTGGATTCGAAATCTGCGTAGACGGCTACTGGAATCCGATATTGGTGAACTGTTTTGTTGAATTGGATGAACGCTCGAGATGGCGGTGGCAGACTAATCTTCACTTCATAGTTGTCATTACAAAGTCTTTGGTGCTCCATCAACCACTCCGATCCTCCACGTCTGAATTCCTTGCATGTAAAACAAAAGCATCTCTTGCATATTGTTATCTTACGATTTTGTTTTGACACTTGTCGTACAACCAAAGATTCAAAGTTTTTAATATAAACATAATGTGAAATCTCACCTTTGGTTATCAATAATAAATCAGTATGGTTACTTTGCTCTACTTTTCCTACTCGTAGTGGATACACATTGTTTGAATCATCTAAACCGAACACGTTAACAGAAACACCTGGATTTTGTTTCTCAAATTTAGTAATTTGATCAAGACTCACAGGATACGACATTCCTCGAAAGTTATAGCGGTGTTGAACAGCTTCGTATGCTATGCTAGGTCTAATAGCATTATGTCCCACGTATTTTGCTAACATTGCATACCGGAAACATTCATTGTCCTCATTTTTCACATTGATACATGATTTAGTATCTCGGATAACCTTTGGTAGAGGGATAAAGCTGCTACCTCTTATACCATATCCATGCTTGTGAATCCTCACATCCATACCTTCAATCGATGATAACGTCCAGCCAGATCCTCTTCCTTCATGTTCTTGGAGTTTCATTAACAGTTCATTCAAACATTCTTCTAAAATTTCGCTGATATCAGATGTGGTTGTAAGGGTTCGGTTTTTAGCAATGAATGCTCTCGGTGAGTTTTCACCATCGCTATTAGTAAACATAGCCTCCAACACCAATCCAAATTTAATAAAGTTCAATCTTGTCAATTCTTCCGTCAATGTTTTTACAACTAGTTTTTTAGCTTGAGTTAGAAAATTTTCCAATTCTAATTGCAAGTTATTAATTTTGAAATGAGTTACAACTGGTCCTGGCAAGGCTGTGGTGCGCAGTTGTCTTATATCTTCCACTTCTTCTGTATCCTCTTCTTCCATATCCTCTTCTTGGGTACGCAGTTGTTTTACATCTTCCACTTCTTCTGTATCCTCTTCTTCCATATCCACTTCTTGGGTACGCAGTTGTTTTAAATCTTCCACTTTTTCTTTCATTTCCTCTTGAATAAATCCTCCAGCTGTAGATGGTCCAGCTCCGGCAAATTGAATAACACTTGGTCTTCTTCTTTGCATTAACTGTAAATAGCTAGCCCAGTCCTCCTTCTGCTTCTGGGGTTTTTCCAAAAACCGATCAATCGCATCCAAGTCTTCTTCACTTACTACAATCTCTTCTTTTCTGTCCTCTTCACGATGCAATTCTCGGTGTAACTGTAGATAGCTATCACAGTCGTCCATCTGCTTCTGGTAGTTTTCCAATAACCGATCAAACGCATCCAAGTCTTCTTCACTTACAACAATCTCTTCTTTTCTGTTCTCTTCATGATGCAATTCTCGGTGTAAAACAAAGATATCTTCATCTTGGAAAAACTCACCACAAATATCGCAAAGAGCCATTTTTTTTACAGTTTGGCTTTGAGTGTGCACTCGGTGAATGTCCACGCAATAATGAGCAGCGCGCTCAACCGGGTCCCTTTATACCCGAGGTTGAAGGGTGGGGGAAGGTGACGTCATATACATCCAGTTTATCAATCATGTAGTAGATTTGGCTTTTAAACACCCATTTTCAATTTATTCTTCAACAGGTTTGATAAATCAATGATCTTTGCTCTAAATCCACTACTTTGTACAAATTTTTTGTTTGGGCACTTCACGTCCGGAGCAAAAAACTCTTTGGTCAAGGTCAAAATTTTTTTCTCAAAAAAAAGTTCGGGGGGGGGGGGTCATTACTGTATTTAGGTCAAGGTCACGAAAAAACTTTAAAAAAATTAAGCCCCACCTGGGGCACTTGGGTTGTCATCGCTGTAGCCTCCGAAGAGACCCAACTATGACAACAAGGCAACATCCAATGTCGTGTACCCTTCGCCACGCAAGACTTGTAAACATTTACTGCATTGTCTTTTCAGTAGCTAACAAAGATTCATTTACATAATTTTGTGTTTCCAGAAGGAAACAAACTGAGGACACCCTAGTGGCTTACGTCCTCGTCCGAGTGCAGAGGCCGCCGCAACCTTTTGCATGCCAGCGTACAAACGGACATGCTCCCAAATGCCATCCGCAACCTTTTGCATGCCTGGCAGGAGCCTACCGATAATTAAAATAGGCTTTACACGGAGGCCTACTCCCGTAACCTATCTTTAATATTTTTAATTTACAATGCATTGAATTTTTACAAGTCTTTGTGGGTCAAGGCCACACGGACATTAAAAAATTTCGGCCCC
Source organism: Neoaliturus tenellus (assembly GCA_030545055.2). NCBI lineage: Eukaryota > Metazoa > Arthropoda > Insecta > Hemiptera > Cicadellidae > Neoaliturus > Neoaliturus tenellus. The sequence continues at coordinate 125,338,286 of CM061533.1, forward strand.
CGTACATCCATGGCGAACCACGAATGTTCGGGGGCCTTGGGGACTAAAAACACAAATATCTAACAAAGATTCATTTACATAATTTTGAGTTTCCAGAAGGGAAACATACTGAGGACACCCTAATGGCTTACGTCCTCGGTCCGAGTGCAGAGGCCGCCACAACCTTTTGCTTGCCAGCTTACAAACGGACATGCTCCCCAAATGCCATCCGCAACCTTTTGCATGCCTGGCAAGGAGCCTACCAATTATTAAAAGTGGCTTTACACGGGGGCCTACTCCCGTTCCCTGACTTTACAATTTACTTTGAGCATTGAAAAAGCTCAAGGGGGGATTGCTAAAACAAGCGTATACACTTTAGAAACATATAACACACTTACAACACACAATTGAGCTCAACGTAGTCAATGCTGGAACAAGCACATACACATTAAACACATATAACAAACAAGACACAAAGGATAAAAGACACAGGAGACATAGGGTACAAGTAAAACACTCTCATATAAAACAATTCGCAATACCCAAACGCAAGCGCAATATCTTACAACTAATACAAGTCTTAAGGTTAGAGTAGACTTCGCTAAACACTGAAGGCGCCATTCAATGTTTAGTGATGCCTATGGCGGTCCGTCCCGATCGTTCACGTTCAACGCGCGGGAGCGGACTGCGAGCCGGCTCTGGCCGGACCCCCTTATATCCCCACCGGGGCTGCCACGCCCTGGATATCAGGGGTGGGGGTGGGGGTGGGGGTGGGGGTGGGGGTGGGGGTGGGGGTGGGGGGGGGGGGCACTTCTCGTCCGGAGCAAAAAACTTTTTGGTCAAGGTCAAAAATTTTTCCGAAAAAAAAAGTTCTCGGGGGGTGGGGGAGGGGGAGGGGGTGGGGGTGGGGGTGGGGGTGGGGGTGGGGGGGGGGGCACTTCTCGTCCGGAGCAAAAAACTTTTTGGTCAAGGTCAAAAATTTTTCCGAAAAAAAAAGTTCTCGGGGGGTGGGGGTGGGGGTGGGGGTGGGGGGGGGGTGGGGGTGGGGGGGGGCACTTCTCGTCCGGAGCAAAAAACTTTTTGGTCAAGGTCAAAAATTTTTCCGAAAAAAAAAGTTCTCGGGGGGGGGGGGTGGGGGTGGGGGTGGGGGTGGGGGTGGGGGGGGGGCACTTCTCGTCCGGAGCAAAAAACTTTTTGGTCAAGGTCAAAAATTTTTCCGAAAAAAAAAGTTCTCGGGGGGGGGGGCTCGCTAAACTTTTTGTCGGGGGGGGGGGGGTCAAGTGGGTCAAGGTCACCCACTACACTTCTACTCTAAGTGTTAGCTATACCCCCTCCACAACCGAGTCCCTAGGCTGCACAACACCGCTCCGCCAGTATGTCTCCAGCTTCCATGCGGTGCACCTCGCTGTTTTCTAACTCTCTATATGTAAGTATTTTTACAAGTCTTGAATATAGGTCACTACACTTTAACTCTGGGACAATATCGACTTGTAGTATTTCAGTGTTTTGACTCAAGGTCATCACACTTTAACTCTAGCACGCCGGTTATCGTACCAGAGGTGCTCACTAACCTAACTTGTAATGTTTAGGGTGGCGTTTTCACACCACGTAGTATCGCCATGAGTGTTCAGTCCAGATTTTAAGTTAGATTAATTTTACTGTGATCTTTTCCAATTCATTTTGCCAAAGGATGAGATTTCTTTTTATATATCGGTATTTCTTTAGAGTTATTGGAGATTTCTTTTAGGTTATTGGAGATTGCAGGGATACAATTAGTTTATTTTACACAACTCTTTATCTTGGAGTTCTTCCACTTTGACTTTACTTCCTCGCCCCTCACAACCTAAGTTGTACAGTAAGGTTTCTTCTAGTGCCAACTCGGGCTGAGAGTACAGTGTGTTGACTGAAGGACAGCTCATGGTGAAGTGATGCGATACTCCAGTGTACAACCTCACCTTCCCCCACCACTGTGACCTTCCCCCACTCCTGCTATTACCCCCTCCACTTTTGCCCTGGCTCATGCGCTACCAACAGTCTCTCAGTATTGTGCGGACTTTTGTGAGGGGAAGCCATGTCGCGAGACACTTTGGGTAAGAAACTTGGCCGTGTTAAGTCTTTATTGGCTGCTCAGTGTCCACCGCTCAAGGTCAAGCGGGTTTCGACTTTAGCTAAATGGCGTAAGCTGTTGCGCGGACACCCTAAGTTTTATACCAAACAGACTAATGTAAGTTTTACTGATGAAGATTTGTTTAGAATATTGGAAGAAATGACTTTTCCTTGCAAAGTTCAGTTAGTTACTCCCATTCCTGACGGTTTAGAGTCTTAGTCTCTCGAGCCAATATACCTAGAGTGCGCGGGGCTGGACAGTCAGTCGCTCGGTGTCTGTCGTAGGGTGCGCATCGCGGTTACAGTAATGATGAAACGCGGGAGTTGTATCGGTTCAAGGTCACTCGAGCGGTGTCACATGACGGTTTAGGCAGAGTCACGTTGCAAACTTTGAGTTTCCTTGGCACTTTTGCTGTTTCTCGTCTAATTTCGCTCCAAGTCGTCAAGGTCATTGAAACCTGACTAAAACTCGGAGCGTAGTGCGAGAAACAGCAAAAGTGCCTAAAAATTTTAGGTTTCAGCGTGACCTTGACCTTTGTGACATCGATGACGTCATAATGGTGACGTAAGGGGTGATGACGTCATCGCCACGTCATTTCTGCAACGTCATGGGTGTGACGTCACAGAATGACGTAATTGGTGATGACGTCATCGATTGCGTCATCGATGACGTCATCGATGACGTCATCGGTGGGGTCATTGACCTCGATGACGTCATCGCTCAGGTGACCTTGAACTGAGCCAGCTCCCGCGTTTCTCCACTACTTTTGGGCAACACTACACACTACACATTGTTCTTGTCAAACTTGTCCCGCCGCATTTCAACGTAACCGTTGTACCTTTAAGCAATACGCGGAACTGTGGTTAATCTATATAACAGTGTGTATCGACCAGAGACACCGGAGACACAACGAGACTTGTATACAAACGCCTTGTTAGCGGCGAGTGGGCCCGGTGGGCGAGCCGTTTTGTACGACACGGCACCAGCTTCTAATAAGGGATGCGGGGTTTCTATCCCGGCGGTTCTCGATTTCACTTTATGTTAAGTAGGCGAGACACAAAACCTTTTCAAGTCCAACTTATATTTCGTCAAACGTGGGTTTCGGTTCGGTTGCGTAATGGAAAATGAAAGAAGTTTCTGTCGCGAAAAAAAACTTCATGGAGTCACAATGTTTATGAGGGAGATTGGAGTACTTAGGTCGATTTACTTTCATAAAAGTGAAATTCCCAAAATGAAAGGGATCGAGAGAGTTATATCAACTAGAGTGGAGATAGTAAGTTCGCAGGGTCGTCATTTCATGTTGTGGGAGAGAGAGGGAGCAACATCCTAGATCGCATCGGGTCGTGATCGATTTATTGCCTCAGCCCATCGAAGACGATCCGCTCCACTTTCGGCCTCTCTCTCTGTTTTGTCTCTATTGTTCCGTCTGATCCTTTCAACAATTCATGCAACAATTATCTGGGTCGTCTTAAAATAACAACTCTAGGCTGGTCCGTTAGGTTCACATACAATCTGGAAAAATGCTGTGATACCTCAACGTCTGGACATTAATTAGGTCTTTGTGTGAAATGTAATCCTCCCACAGCCAATTAAATATCAAACTTAATGAGCATAGCCTATTATACTGCATTGATATGGTTTTCATTAATGCATAATTCTATGAATTGTTTTGATGTATAGAATAGAACATTGATTATGTCTATATAGAGATTAACAAAATATGTACATCCTAATATAAAATAAAATCGGAAATCGCTTTTGTTTCTTTGTGTCAAATAACAAACAAAAACTCTAAACAAACACCAACAAAACTCTCTGTATCCATCTATATCTATCTTCTTATTTCTATAAGGGTTTCGTCTGTTACGCCCCTTTTTTTCTCGACCTACTGAACCGATTTTTAAGATTGAGGTGTCATTTTAAAGCTTAGGATATACCGCAGTGACGAATCGTAATTAAAAAGGTCATATTGTTTCGGGATTCGCCCCCCTCGCCTTTGATTTATTTCTAGAGGGCGCTTTAAAATGTTGACCAACTTTTATTGCAAGTTCTTTAATGTGAATTGTAATTTAACAGCTGATTACCTTCAGATGAATTTTAAAAGCCAGGTAGTAAACAAAAATAGATCTCTGTCACTTCATAATCAACATTCACGTACTGTACGTGAGTTTCACTCATACGGAATCATAAAATGCGCAATTTGCGCACGGGTCACCTCGTACTTCTTTAATACGCTAAGGGGTTTTCTGTGTAGAGAACTCCTCCTACAATTCTCAACCGATTTTAAAGTTTTTGGTGTCGTTGGATAGGGCTTGGTCTGTAGTTGTTTCCGTCAAAAATTGATGAAAATCACCCGTAAAATAAGGGCGCTACTGTATCCAAAAATTAAATTTGAAATTTTCCCATTAAAATAACATTGAGATTGGTTTGAGCATTTTAAACATCTTAACGTAAAACTGTATTTTTGTGATCACTGATATTCACAATATTTGATTGGCCGAATATCATTGATTTAGAACTAAAAGTAACTTTTGTATTGTATCAAAATAAATTGCTCGATGTCGAGCAATACATGCTCTAGTTAATTTAATTACTTAAAAAAAAACCCTCCATTCCTGTTAAAATAATACTTTTTGTCAACGGTCTCCGCTTTGGAACTTTTCCGTTATACGACTACAACTCTATTGTTCTATTAGGAATATTTTTATCTGTACACAGCTAACATGATGTATTTACTTGTTTTCGCTCATAACTGTTACTGATGAATTAATTTTTCATTTTAATATAAGAATGTAAATTGATTTTTAAAATACATGTAGGATCAGAAATTTATTGTAGCTAATATTAGATTTAAATAAAAATGCATCAAAGTACCACGTCAAAGCTTAAAGAAACCCAATTTGTATATAAGAATTCTTTGCCAGAATTCCTGAGCTCATAAAAACTGCAAGGCGATAATAAAATATAAATGATTAATCATGTTTTAATGAAATTAATTGATTTTCGTATTTAATTTATTATCGTGGTGATGGTTGTGAACGTTTATTTCGTTTGAGTGAGTGGCCTTTTAAATCTTGAGCCACAAGTAATTGGAGATCATAAAAGGTTTACGTAGTAGGAGTGCATGAATGGAAACTGGTTTTTAATTCCTATCAAGGGTAATAATTAATCCAAAATTAATAGCACGACTTGTATCAAACCAGTCAACACGTCAAGTTTTCAGTCCGACTCTCATAAAAGGAGGACGTGACTTTTAGAGACACTGGCCTTGAGAAGACTGGTGTGAGCTACACGAAATGTGGGTATAAGAGTTAGCTCGTGCCGTGCAGCGGGGTGCCCTAAAAGGCGGGATTGTAATGAGGCTAGGTTTGTGGTCTGGATTTAATTATTTGTAACAATTAAGCGCACGTCTTTGTGACCTCCGGTGGTGACTGTGATGGGCCATCTCCGCCGCGCCGCGGTCTCTGCTCCATACGCAGACGCAGCCCATCACGAGCGCGCCGGCCTTGTGCGCGTCATTAGGACCAGTCATGGGAACTGTGCGACTTTCAAATATCAACTACATTTATTATTATTACGACATTCATTAATTACACATGACAGTCAACAATACCTCATACTGCCTTTTGCTGTTTGTCTCAAGTTTTTGTTTGACAACTCTCCTACAATAGAATTATTCGTCAACGTCCCATTTGCCAATTTGGTATTATTCAGTTTGCTACATGCATCCAGAGTATATAGCCACTTGATCAAGGTGATTTGTTTGACTAATTTACTAATTATAGAGTAATAGTGAACAAACATATATATTATTTTATGTATTATATACAATAACATATAATTAACATTTAAAGTAAAAGTGTATAGAGGCAGAGAAAAAGGTTAAGTTATAAGTTAGATAAAGTATTTCTGTAAACTTCATATATCCTAGGTCTACATGCAGGATGACATTTACTCGTCAAGGCCTATCATTTCCATCTATTAAATATGAAGCAAAAGACCTTTTAAGCTGTTTAACAGTTGACTGCAGTGTGAATTTGCAGTGCTTGCAAATTTTCCATTATTGAAATTTGTGTTGAAATTAGTTGATGCGTGGTACGTATTGATCTTGGAAGATCTTAGTGGTGTGTTGTACGTTGTACCAAGCATAAAAACAAGGAGATCGGAAATTATTTGAGACAAGGTTAGAGATATACTTACTGGTGGTTCACTAGAGTTGTTAGAGACATTATTAACAGTGGGGTATTAATTTTTACTGGTAAAATACTTTTATGTTATCACCATACAAGCAGATATATGTGCCTAATAATACTGAATGTTTTCAACATACAGTACATGTCAGTTGTTTATTCTGAGAAGGTAGCAACGCACAATAGATAAATCTGAATTTATTTCTAACACGCATTAGTTTAAAATGGCACTATCTCATTTTCAGTTGGTATTGAGAATGGCGAGAAGCCGAAAGTGCTTCTCCAAACGAAATCCAAGCACTACACCTCGGATCACCATTATGTGACGTCGGCACACGGACATCGTCATGCTCGAGGAATTGGTTATCTCATTTTAATTCCACGATTGAAATTCTTGACGTTTTGGGAAATAACTCCTAGTAATGGAATTGTATCTTTTGTATACTACAATGCATAGCCCCTAATAAACAGTTTTAATTTGATGTAGTTCACCAAGAAAAAATGCAATAGCTTTGTAAGCCTTTTGTGTGCCAAATGAAGTAAATTTAACATGATTGTATGTAAATAGCTGATCATTATCATGGCATTTATTTTCAACCTAAAACGTCAATTAATTGAAATGCCAGAATGTTTAGGACATTGCTAGAATTATTGTTATTGTGAATTTTTCCGTATGTGTTGCTAGGTTTTTGCTAGGTTATTCCAATCCTAATTTCCACGTTTTTGCATCTTAAACGAGTTAAAATTTTAAGAAATACAAATTAGATTTTAGATTCATAAAATGTTTTAATCAAAATCTGTTTGGAACAGTACAATTACAACTACAATTTAAGACTTTAACGACTTCAAAAAGGCTTAACTTCTTCAAAAGTGGTTGGGTAGTTTATTCTTGTAGTGTAACTTTACTTTTAACCCTGCCAATTTGCCCTGCTTTTACCAGAGAACATGTCCCAGCAACAAGTCTGGCTGGATGTATCTAATTGAGGAAATCCTTAGAAACCCGTATTTATGCAGGGTGGCACTCAAAACTCATTACCATTGAGATGTTAGGAATTGGATTTGAAAACAACTGGATCAGGAAAGTTGTGCCCTATGGGTAGCCAGCCAGCTAGATGTCCTTATCAAACCTCAAGCGGCTCATATATTGTGGGATCGGTTTTAAGAAGAAACCTATACAGCACCAAACCCAGAAATTCGGACGAGAAATAAAATAAGAGGATGAAAATGTTAACAAACATTCCGCCATATATGTTGCAGCCCTAAATAATGGATGCACAATGATGCCTGCAGCGATGTGCTAAAAAAAATACAAAAATCACTTTCGTGCATGATGAGTAATACTTTTGCGTCCAGTATATTTATGGAAATCCTATTACATTAGCTTTAAATTTTGTTCATTGCAATTTCTTATTCAATACCAAAAGTGTTACACCCTATGAATCGCAAATGTTCAGCAAATCAATGATGATGAGTTTTTTTTTTTTTATCTAAAAGCACATCAGTGTAAATTTGGGGAAGGAATGAGGAGGGGGACACTTGCCTGGCACCTCAATAATTTGCAAATGTTGAATATATTAAGATTGTGTTTTTTAAGTACTTGAACTGAGCTTCTATCTGTAGCTTGTAATTGGTAAGACAAATTATGAGGTTGGAGCTATCCCCATGTTATTCATCACACAGTCATGAAAATCTGTCTCTCAAACCAAAATGCTGAAGTCATGTCCGATGAAAAGCGTCAGAGAATAGGTACCATATAGACTGTTGGTAGAATTTATCAGGTGGTCAAGCAAGATGTTATATGAGATGGATATTTGTAAATGCAGCAGTAGGCCTACCTGGCAGTTAGGGTATCCTTTTAGCGAGGGTCTGATCTCGAGCACGGGTATCTCGTCGAGGTAGTGGAATCTCGTGGGGGGAGCGCGGCACTGGCTCTGGTCAGGAATGTGCAGGGTGCGTCTGAAGAACATCGCGACCCGAGAGCTACTGAGGGCCCTGGGAGCCGGGGAGTCCGGCCGGGGCGCCGTGGGAGCCCTGGACCCCGCCCCCGCCGCCACCGCCGCCGCCCCTACAGCGGCGATCTGTATACCTTGGTGTCGCTCGGTTTAGGTTAAGCCGTAACTGTGTGAAAACACGACAGCAGATACCTAGGTGCTTTACAAGGTCTGTAGAGGAAAAAGCATAACAGCTTCCAAGGTCTGCTGAATAGCTGTTTTTTTTTTTTTTTTTTTTTTTTTTTTTTTTTTTTTTTTTGGGTTCCGGATATGAAGCGTCAAAACTAAAACGGAAGTCAAGTTACGTTATACCCTATTATTACACAGCTGATTGAAAGAGAGAATGAAGCAGTCTTGCCACGGATACGATATTTATCGCAACGACACCATATTACTCCATTTTACATTTGGATTATTAGTTAATGACAAACCATTAAGTAATGACCAAATTAACAATTATCAATGAAGGTAAATATAAAACCATAAATTCTACCCTAGTTTACTTTGAAATTCCTTATTTAAGTAATAGTTGAGACAAAAAATCTTCAACGCAAACGAGAACGGTTGTTGTTTCCTGCAGCGTTGGCAACACTTGCAGGTAACAAAGAGTAAAATGTTGGTTTTCTAACACTTTTTTAACCAACCAAAACTCTATGGCGACATCCGTAGATGTCGCAGAAACTGACACCATTGCTCTTATAAGATGTAGTTCACCTGTGGCACTACAGTCATCTTGGGTGCTTTTGGGGTCGTCATCAAATAGGAAAATTTTTATAATTTTACGTAAACAGATGTTCATATGGTAATGAGAACTCCAAAGTTCAAAAGACTCGGTTCCCTAACAAAAGTAATCTTTCCCATAACAATTGTACTAATTATAGTAGTTCTTCAGATTGCGCAAGGCGGCGTGATGTGAGCGTCTTGCAAGCAAATTACTGCATTAGGGGCACACGAAAAGTAAATCAAGGCGACTCTCTAAGACACTAAAAATTACCTAGTTTATATTTCCGTATAAGTAACATCACGAAAATGTATCCGATATGAATCATTATGAATTTTATTCTTGAGTTCACTTTTGCCTCATATATAGTGATATAAAAAGGTTATAAAATCACACCGTTATAGAATCGAAGCACCTTAGGAGCTAGAGCGTAAAGTATGTGCTGGCAATTGATTATATGAATTTGTTCTGCAGGTAACAAAATTGATAACGCTATACAATCCCTCTATTTGTTGTACCCGTTAAAGAATCGTAACAGAGAAAGCTGCAAAGAAACAGACGTAATGTTACGGATAATTTACAGCCCACAAAACTACCGAAGGACAATAGACCTTATAACCTCCGAATACCAAAAGTGACCTAGAATCGGAGTCACTTCAAAATTGCGCAACACCTACTCCACCCATGGATAGGGCGAATCGCATGATCAAAGTCTGCGGCCACTAAAATGCTAGAAGTATTTTGAAATCGAGGAAGACATTAAAGGCACATATGGTAGAGGAAGTAGAAGCTAGGAGTTTAGAAGCGAGGTGGGAGGAAGAGAAACTAGGGAAAGACATTGGCAAGCTCGAGACAGGAGGTCAAAGGTCGAGGAAGGAATGTTAATATCGATATAGTGGTTAAACCTTGAATGGCGACTGTGGAATAAACAATCATGACGACGGACGGGACCCGCCCAGCAGATGTCGCGTCGTCGGAGTGTGGCGTGTGGTGTGCCCAGTGGGGCGTAGCCTTGACGAGCGCTGCGAGTTGGGGAGTACCAGGGGGTGATGGGGCAAGAAGTGAAGAAGTTGTTAAACATTATATCCAAAGGTCAAATATAAGATGTAACCCTTCATAAGACGTAGTATTTTGTTTAGAAATACTGTAATGTACGTAGTGAATTCTAAACAGTTTATGCAATGCACAAAATGTGAGAAAAAACTCTTTTCTAAACAATCAGCTCAGATCTGTCTGCATTTTTAAGGTAACCATTTAAAATTTGTATCTTAAAAAGTCACAATAAAATAAATCTTTATCTCATTAAAAGTTTTATTTCACAATAAACTAAAAATTTTATAACAAAAAATTAAGTATCCTAAATTTAGGAGCATAAAAGATTACTTACATCTGCTTATGATGATAATACCAAGGAACTTCAGCAGGTTTACATGTATGAAGTTTTGTATATTAAGGAGGGCTGTAGTAATTATATAATAGGTAGCCTATTACACACGTTCATTATAATAGGTTTAAAATCGGCAGAAGTATATTTATTTACTCAATGCTAGATTGCAAGAATGATTAAGAGAATAGTATTCATAAAACCATTATTTTTCTCATTGAATCTAACATTTAATTCACATAGTCTACACAACACAAATACGAAATAGACAACAAGAACATCTTATAACTTTTTGTAAAAGTATTTTTTGTAGATGTCAACAGTTTGGGCCATATTTAGGAAAATTTCTCATTAGTTTTATGATGGTACTTTCATAATATTCATCGGCCAAATTCTTCATCGCGTGCTTTAACAGCTCTTTATCTTATAGTCCTATAAGAGTCCTCTTATATATATATGTCCTCTTATGTATAAGAGTCCTGTTGTACATTACAGTACAGTGCCAGATTAGCGGAATCCTGTTATCTAGGTTTCAGAATCACATTAAATTTTGTTTCAACTCATTGAAATAGCTATTTGCTTTACATAAAAAACCCACAGGATATTTACAATTTTAACTGAATCCTATAAATATGTTAATTGAACCTTTAAAGTTAAGAATTGTTTAATTTGTTTGGAGAAATTATTATTTCGTCTACATTTTTATGAAAGTGGTGACGTTTCATTGATTCCCGACAATTTATAGAGCTAGATACCAACGTATATAGTGAGGCTCCAGAAGCAACGTAGTAATGTATAGTGTTTGTTGGTATGAGAGCGGCTCTGGAATGCAGCGGCAGGAACGTATGGCACGGCACGAGACCCGGGACCTTGGCGGCAGCCTTGACCAGGGCCGCTATATCGGCCACCGGGTTTCGTCACGAGACAACTCGTCCGCCCCTGCCCTGCGACTGTGGCCCGCGTTTATCCGACCACTTGGCCAGGATCGGCCACCGAGTTTCGTCACGAGACAACTCGTCCGCCCCTGCCCTGGGACTGTGGCCCGCGTTTATCCGACCACTTGACCAGGGCTGCTATATCGGCCACCGAGTATCGTCATGAGACAACTCGTCCGCCCCTGCCCTGCGACTGTGGCCCACGTTTATCCGACCACTTGACCAGGGCTGCTATATCGGCCACCGAGTTTCGTCACGAGACAACTCGTCCGCCCCTGCCCTGCGACTGTGGCCCACGTTTATCCGACCACTTGACCAGGGCTGCTATATCGGCCACCGAGTATCGTCATGAGACAACTCGTCCGCCCCTGCCCTGCGACTGTGGCCCGCGTTTATCCGACCACTTGACCAGGGCTGCTATATCGGCCACCGAGTATCGTCATGAGACAACTCGTCCGCCCCTGCCCTGCGACTGTGGCCCACGTTTATCCGACCACTTGACCAGGGCTGCTATATCGGCCATTGAGTTTCGTCACGAGACAACTCGTCCGACCCTGCCCAGCGACTGTGGCCCGCGTTTATCCGACCATTTGACCAGGGCCGCTATATCGGCCACCGAGTTTCGTCACGAGACAACTCGTCCGCCCCTGCCCTGCGACTGTGGCCCGCGTTTATCCGACCACTTAACCAGGGCTGCTATATCGGCCACCGAGTATCGTCATGAGACAACTCGTCCGCCCCTGCCCTGCGACTGTGGCCCGCGTTTATCCGACCACTTGACCAGGGCTGCTATATCGGCCACCGAGTATCGTCATGAGACAACTCGTCCGCCCCTGCCCTGCGACTGTGGCCCACGTTTATCCGACCACTTGACCAGGGCTGCTATATCGGCCATTGAGTTTCGTCACGAGACAACTCGTCCGCCCCTGCCCAGCGACTGTGGCCCGCGTTTATCCGACCATTTGACCAGGGCCGCTATATCGGCCACCGAGTTTCGTCACGAGACAACTCGTCCGCCCCTGCCCTGCGACTGTGGCCCGCGTTTATCCGACCACTTAACCAGGGCTGCTATATCGGCCACCGAGTATCGTCATGAGACAACTCGTCCGCCCCTGCCCTGCGACTGTGGCCCACGTTTATCCGACCACTTGACCAGGGCTGCTATATCGGCCACCGAGTTTCGTCACGAGACAACTCGTCCGCCCCTGCCCTGCGACTGTGGCCCACGTTTATCCGACCACTTGACCAGGGCTGCTATATCGGCTACCGAGTATCGTCATGAGACAACTCGTCCGCCCCTGCCCTGCGACTGTGGCCCGCGTTTATCCGACCACTTGACCAGGGCTGCTATATCGGCCACCGAGTATCGTCATGAGACAACTCGTCCGCCCCTGCCCTGCGACTGTGGCCCACGTTTATCCGACCACTTGACCAGGGCTGCTATATCGGCCATTGAGTTTCGTCACGAGACAACTCGTCCGCCCCTGCCCAGCGACTGTGGCCCGCGTTTATCCAACCATTTGACCAGGGCTGCTATATCGGCCACCGAGTATCGTCATGAGACAACTCGTCCGCCCCTGCCCTGCGACTGTGGCCCACGTTTATCCGACCACTTGACCAGGGCTGCTATATCGGCCACCGAGTTTCGTCACGAGACAACTCGTCCGCCCCTGCCCTGCGACTGTGGCCCACGTTTATCCGACCACTTGACCAGGGCTGCTATATCGGCCACCGAGTATCGTCATGAGACAACTCGACCGCCCCTACCCTGCGACTGTGGCCCGCGTTTATCCGACCACTTGACCAGGGCTGCTATATCGGCCACCGGGTATCGTCATGAGACAACTCGTCCGCCCCTGCCCTGCGACTGTGGCCCACGTTTATCCGACCACTTGACCAGGGCTGCTATATCGGCCATTGAGTTTCGTCACGAGACAACTCGTCCGCCCCTGCCCAGCGACTGTGGCCCGCGTTTATCCGACCATTTGACCAGGGCCGCTATATCGGCCACCGAGTTTCGTCACGAGACAACTCGTCCGCCCCTGCCCTGCGACTGTGGCCCGCGTTTATCCGACCACTTGACCAGGGCTGCTATATCGGCCACCGAGTATCGTCATGAGACAACTCGTCCGCCCCTGCCCTGCGACTGTGGCCCGCGTTTATCCGACCACTTGACCAGGGCTGCTATATCGGCCACCGAGTTTCTTCATGTGACAACTCGTCCGCCCCTGCCCTGCGACTGTGGCCCGCGTTTATCCGACCACTTGACCAGGGCCGCTATATCGGCCACCGAGTTTCGTCATGAGACAACTCGTCCGCCCCTGCCCTGCGACTGTGGCCCGCGTTTATCCGACCACTTGACCTGGGCTGCTATATTGGCCACCGAGTTTCGTCATGAGACAACTCGTCCGCCCCTGCCCTGCGACTGTGGCCCACGTTTATCCGACCACTTGACCAGGGCCGCTATATCGGCCACCGAGTATCGTCATGAGACAACTAGTCCGCCCCTGCCCTGCGACTGTGGCCCGCGTTTATCCGACCACTTGACCAGGGCCGCTATATCGGCCACCGAGTTTCGTCATGAGACAACTCGTCCGCCCCTGCCCTGCGACTGTGGCCCGCGTTTATCCGACCACTTGACCAGGGCCGCTATATCGGCCACCGAGTTTCGTCATGAGACAACTCGTCCGCCCCTGCCCTGCGACTGTGGCCCGCGTTTATCCGACCACTTGACCTGGGCTGCTATATTGGCCACCGAGTTTCGTCATGAGACAACTCGTCCGCCCCTGCCCTGCGACTGTGGCCCACGTTTATCCGACCACTTGACCAGGGCCGCTATATCGGCCACCGAGTATCGTTATGAGACAACTAGTCCGCCCCTGCCCTGCGACTGTGGCCCGCGTTTATCCGACCACTTGACCAGGGCCGCTATATCGGCCACCGAGTTTCGTCATGAGACAACTCGTCCGCCCCTGCCCTGCGACTGTGGCCCGCGTTTATCCGACCACTTGACCAGGGCCGCTATATCGGCCACCGAGTTTCGTCATGAGACAACTCGTCCGCCCCTGCCCTGCGACTGTGGCCCGCGTTTATCCGACCACTTGACCAGGGCCGCTATATCGGCCACCGAGTTTCGTCATGAGACAACTCGTCCGCCCCTGCCCTGCGACTGTGGCCCGCGTTTATCCGACCACTTGACCAGGGCTGCTATATCGGCCACCGAGTTTCATCATGAGACAACTCGTCCGCCCCTGCCCTGCGACTGTGGCCCGCGTTTATCCGACCACTTGACCTGGGCTGCTATATCGGCCACCGAGTTTCTTCATGTGACAACTCGTCCGCCCCTGCCCTGCGACTGTGGCCCGCGTTTATCCGACCACTTGACCAGGGCCGCTATATCGGCCACCGAGTTTCGTCATGAGACAACTCGTCCGCCCCTGCCCTGCGACTGTGGGCCGCGTTTATCCGACCACTTGACCTGGGCTGCTATATCGGCCACCGAGTTTCGTCACGAGACAACTCGTCCGCCCCTGCCCTTCGACTGTGGCCCGCGTTTTTCCGACCACTTGACCAGGGCTGCTATATCGGCCACCGAGTTTCGTCATAAGACAACTCGTCCGCCCCTGCCCTGCGACTGTGGCCCGCGTTTATCCGACCACTTGACCAGGGCTGCTATATCGGCCACCGAGTTTCGTCATGAGACAACTCGTCCGCCCCTGCCCTGCGACTGTGGCCCGCGTTTATCCGACCACTTGACCTGGGCTGCTATATCGGCCACCGAGTTTCGTCATGAGACAACTCGTCCGCCCCTGCCCTGCGACTGTGGCCCGCGTTTATCCGACCACTTGACCTGGGCTGCTATATCGGCCACCGAGTTTCGTCACGAGACAACTCGTCCGCCCCTGCCCTGCGACTGTGGCCCGCGTTTATCCGACCACTTGACCAGGGCTGCTATATCGGCCACCGAGTTTCGTCATGAGACAACTCGTCCGCCTCTGCCCTGCGACTGTGGCCCGCGTTTATCCGACCACTTGACCAGGGCTGCTATATCGGCCACCGAGTTTCGTCATGAGACAACTCGTCCGCCCCTGCCCTGCGACTGTGGCCCG
Source organism: Neoaliturus tenellus (assembly GCA_030545055.2). Classification (NCBI taxonomy): domain Eukaryota; kingdom Metazoa; phylum Arthropoda; class Insecta; order Hemiptera; family Cicadellidae; genus Neoaliturus; species Neoaliturus tenellus. The sequence goes on from CM061533.1 coordinate 125,353,702, forward strand.
CGTTTATCTGACCACTTGACCAGGGCCGCTATATCGGCCACCGAGTATCGTCACGAGACAACTCGTCCGCCCCTGCCCTGCGACTGTGGAACGCGTTTATCCGACCACTTGACCAGGATCGGCCACCGAGTTTCGTCATGAGACAACTCGTCCGCCCCTGCCCTGCGACTGTGGCCCGCGTTTATCCGACCACTTGACCAGGGCTGCTATATCGGCCACCGAGTTTCGTCATGAGACAACTCGTCCGCCCCTGCCCTGCGACTGTGGCCCACGTTTATCCAACCACTTGACCAGGTCTGCTATATCGGCCACCGAGTTTCGTCACGAGACAACTCGTCCGCCCCTGCCCTGCGACTGTGGCCCGCGTTTATCCGACCACTTGACCAGGGCTGCTATATCGGCCACCGAGTTTCGTCATGAGACAACTAGTCCGCCCCTGCCCTGCGACTGTGGCCCGCGTTTATCCGACCACTTGACCAGGGCTGCTATATCGGCCACCGAGTTTCGTCATGAGACAACTCGTCCGCCCCTGCCCTGCGACTGTGGCCCGCGTTTATCCGACCACTTGACCAGGGCTGCTATATCGGCCACCGAGTTTCGTCATGAGACAACTCGTCCGCCCCTGCCCTGCGACTGTGGCCCGCGTTTATCCGACCACTTGACCAGGATCGGCCACCGAGTTTCGTCATGAGACAACTCGTCCACCCCTGCCCTGCGACTGTGGCCCGCGTTTATCCGACCACTTGACCAGGGCTGCTATATCGGCCACCGAGTTTCGTCATGAGACAACTCGTCCGCCTCTGCCCTGCGACTGTGGCCCACGTTTATCCGACCACTTGACCAGGGCTGCTATATCGGCCACCGAGTTTCGTCATGAGACAACTCGTCCGCCCCTGCCCTGCGACTGTGGCCCGCGTTTATCCGACCACTTGACCAGGGCTGCTATATCGGCCATTGAGTTTCGTCACGAGACAACTCGTCCGCCTCTGCCCTGCGACTGTGGCCCGCGTTTATCCGACCACTTGACCAGGATCGGCCACCGAGTTTCGTCACGAGACAACTCTTCCGCCCCTGCCCAGCGACTGTAGCCCGCGTTTATCCGACCATTTGACCAGGGCCGCTATATCGGCCACCGAGTTTCGTCACGAGACAACTCGTCCGCCTCTGCCCTGCGACTGTGGCCCGAGTTTATCCGACCACTTGACCAGGGCTGCTATATCGGCCACCGAGTTTCGTCACGAGACAACTCGTCCGCCCCTGCCCAGCGACTGTGGCCCGCGTTTATCCGACCACTTGACCAGGGCCGCTATATCGGCCACCGAGTTTCGTCACGAGACAACTCGTCCGCCCCTGCCCTGCGACTGTGGCCCGCGTTTATCCGACCACTTGACCAGGGCCGCTATATCGGCCACCGAGTTTCGTCATGAGACAACTCGTCCGCCCCTGCCCTGCAACTGTGGCCCGCGTTTATCCGACCACTTGACCAGGGCTGCTATATCGGCCGCCGAGTTTCGTCACGAGACAACTAGTCCGCCCCTGCCCTGCGACTGTGGCCCGCGTTTATCCGACCACTTGACCAGGGCTGCTATATCGGCCACCGAGTTTCGTCACGAGACAACTCGTCCGCCCCTGCCCTGCGACTGTGGCCCACGTTTATTCGACTACTTTTCCAGGGCCGTTATATCAGATACCTAGTTTCGTCACGATACAACTTGTCCACCATGTTCTGTGACTAAGGCCCATTTGTATCGGAGGGCTCCTATATCGTCCTTCGGGTTTCGTTCCGAGACAACTCGTACGTCTATCTATGTCTTTCAAATATATGACATGTTAAAAAAAAGATAAGGGTGCTTTTGATTTTCTAAGAGTCTATCAATTGGGTTATAGGACCCCCCCCCCCCTAAAAAAAGCGCTATTAAGTGTAAAATAAGCAGTAATCCAAATCTCTTTACCTGTCTTGTTGTTGTTATTGTTGTTTTAGTTGTTTCCCTAGCGGTAATCATGGTTGTTACACCGTATGTACGGACTGGAGGAGGTCGTGTAGTATAGCCCCAGCACTCTCACTCCTCGCACCTATTCATTACACCACAACTTTCTATCGCAAAACAAAATATTAGATGATAATGAAGTTATGATCTGGATCGGCCGGTGGTGCTAATGCTCCTCCCTTCCCTATTACATTCAAACAACGTGCCCGGACCTTTCACCCGGGGCGCCACCATCGACTGGCGAGTAGCGGGTAGCGGGTAGCGATGCCCGCAGCTTGCGGCCGCAGGGGAGATTCTATCATCACGACCGGCCGCTTATAACACCTCTGTCTTTGGTAATATGCAATATGCGGCCCTGATATAATCCGATGGGCAGGCGGAATGTTATTACAGACGCTGATTATTTTCAAATAACTTCCGTCATTAGATTGTAGGAATCTTGATTTTGGTTTAGTGTAATATCTACGTCATACTTAGAAAAGAATTTATCAAAGGTAAATAAGCTTGTTCATACTATGCTATCTAATTATTCTGCTCATAATAGTTTCTATCACACAGAAAAACTATTATCATGTGGTGTTATTTGTGGTGTTTGTTCACAATTCGTTAGGTTCACAATCAATTTTTTTTTTTAATTCATGCGGCTGATTACTACCATATTACGAAAAATACTCTAATTTAATGCCGAGAAAGTCTTGTATTTTTTGTGTGAAAGCTAAAATTTTAACCTTAGTAAAATTTATACAATATGGATTCAGCGATTCGTACAAAAATTTTATTGCTATTGAAAAAAAAATCACTATCGCCTATGAATTGAAATACAAGTAAACAAATCTGATTCAACGATAGAAATGTTAAATTTAATCATCTTATTAAATCATACAATTTAAATGCAATAAATTTACATTAACTAATTTGCGACTAGATCTTTTTCAACATAGATAGCCTATAAAACCAGTAGTCTAAAGTATTTTTTATTTTAGTTTAATAATTTTATAAGTTATCAGAGCTGTGTTGCTGTGTTAAGTCCTTCGAAGTGTAACAATTGGTTGCGTTGCCACTTTGTTACGTAGTGGAGAGACGCCACCCGTGAAATCGATGGAGATGCGCTCACCGGCCACGGCATTGGCGATGAGTTTTTACCAGTTTCACTCTTTTTTTGCTCACTTCAAAAGAAAATATTGGAGTAATTTTAATTGATGTTTGCACCCATTTTTCATCCATCCAATGAAGGTTATGACACAGTTCGTATTACCGTTTTTGTTTATTTAAAATTTGTTTTCCGCACTGGAAATAATTAACATATGATTACAAAAAAGGAAAGTAAGGGTTTCATTGAGAGATCTGATATGTTTATGCTTAAGCTTCCACAGTCTTAAAACAATACACCTTATATTTTGTAATACATTTTTATTTGGAAAGTTTCAAGTATGATTCTTGATTATGATAAATGGAAAAAATCAAATTGGCAATACTCCTATTCACTTCTCATTTCACAGTATATTTGAATTACGCACTGAAGATAACGAATAAAACAAACAGTATATTTAATTTTAGTTTAAAATGTTTCGCGCCTTGTTTTATTTATTTTTTTGTACTTGTAACATAGTTAAACTAGGGGGAACTAAGTTCTCTAAAGTCCTGCGGAAATTGAGCATTTTGTAATGTGTTTTTTCTTGTTTGTAAGAAACCCACCTACAGTACAAGTCGAACGAATTAAATCAGAAGTTAGATCATCACACGATGGACCCGGCATTTCGTCAGCTGTGTGTGGACACCGATGTGTGACTCGTGTGACTCAGTGTACACACACGGTCTGCGCTAATCGCCGCCGCGCCACACACCGGTTGGCGGTTACCTCAGCAGCCTCAGCGTTGCGACGTCGTGAGCCGCGAATCCCCATTGACCATTGACGGCTGCAAAGGTAAACACCATCATTAGGCGTCAATGCCGCCGGTTTCACCGCCACAATCGACCGAATTATTGACGATGGATTTACAGTCGGTGTGGAGGAAGTGTCCGCACGGCAGCACGGCGACAACAGCGCGGCGCCGCGGCGTGAGGCGGTATCAAAGCGCTCGTGCCGGCTTCGTTTAACCCCGTCTTCACGGCGAGTTAACGCCAATGCTGATTTGCCCTTCACCACCGGGTACCATCGATCACTGCCGCTATTCGGGTTCGGTTAAACATAATAAAATAACGTTTCATGTTAATGAAGATAATTGAAAAAGACGTACACTTACATTTGAAATTACATAAAGCAAATTATTCTTTTTTACTGTTTCGCAAAAACTGAAGAATAAAATTTAAAAGAATATCACTCCATTCAATAGTGATAAATAATAGGCTTTTGATGAATTCAAGCGTTTTTACTTTCAACAAATTTACTGTATTGCATTTGAATAAAAAGTAATAGTTATTTAATGTAACTGATGTGACTGAGAGTGTACTCCTCCGTACCCTTCTGGTAGTGCCGGAACTGCGTCCCTCCTGCCTGGATGCCTGTGGTTGGTGATAAGCGCACCAGTTGACATTGTGTTGTCCCTCGGCTCATGAGGGACCCTTCACTTCACTGCGGTGATCTCCGGGGCACAAGGTCAAGGCTGGTGCACACCTCTTCGCTACGACCCAGCGGCGGACTGCGGAGCGGCGCGGGAACAAACGGGACAGTCGGTATCACGACAGCAATGCTTTCCCATCAATTATTGTTATTAACTAGGACTGGGACCTACTACTCCAGGATTGTTTAGTCTGCACTTAACATGTATTTGATTTCAGGGGATGTGAGGAACTAGGACTCCGAGTCCGTCTTGTGTCTGGGAGTACAATTAAGGAGGAACAATTTGGTTGTACTAAAATGTTTAGTTTTGTATTATATAGTTAATGTTTAGTTTTGCTAAGTATATATACGTTACTAAAAAATATAGCAGTGAAATTTTTGATTTATTTATAATGAATTGTCATACTATTATTATAAATTTCATAAAATGTCTATGAAAATGAAAAATATCATAAATAACAGCATTAGGCTACCAGTTTTTCCAAATCAGTTTGAATAATTTCTACAAAGATGAGACAATAGGCGTCGCAAATATCCATTTTGGAACTTCAGGCCGAGGTTTTTCTCAAATAAAACTGACAGTTCCAAAAAAAAACCGACGCTTAGTATTATAACGTATTTACCCGATAAAGTATTTTATTATAAAAAAAGTTTACTTTTGACGTAATTAATCGTTACCTTAATTTTTTTGTAGAACGTAATGTGTGTGTTAAAACGTTATTTGCGTTTAAGTATTAAAATGGTCATTTAATTATATTTCACTGATGTAATGTATGCAGATTCATAATTTAAAACAACGAATAAAACATTACATACTCTCAAACTTATAATACCCATATTTCGAGTTAAATATGTGGCCTATTTCTCAAGTTACATAATTATTGCGATATGTAGACTACTATGATGTTTGTTGATATTCTGTCCTTCGCTTCGAGTGTTATTTTAAGCAGAAATTCTCGAGCTAAATTTAATTTGAGAGTATACAAGAACGGTTTGAAATCTAATGAAAACGTTTCTAAAAAACTAGTACCATCCACAGGTTTAGAAACGCAGCGATGACTCAGGATGTAGGGACGTGGGAACCGAGGACGTCCGTGGGCAGAGACAGAGAAAGAGAGGATGTAACCGGCGGGATGAGTAGAAAGGACGACACACGACGCATGTGACTGGCCCAACAATGGCATCGCGGTCCGCGGACAGTCGCAGAGTCAGCACAGTCATAGTTGGCGGCGGTGGTGGGTGTATGCCTACACTGTACATGGCGCGGGGAAAGGCTGACTGCCGATAATTGGGAGGAATCAGCAGAGAGGCTGACGTTCGGACTCCTTGACCCGGGGATAACGTCAGCCGCTGCTTCTGTCGGGTTGTTATTGAGATGGCAGAGAACGATTAACATTTGGAATATGTCAACTGGAGAAACTTAAATGCCTGGTTTTCGGTCATGAGAGTCACACTATTGAAGTTTTGGAAGTACTGTACTGAAAATATTTTTTTTACAGATTTACTGTTATGTCAATGCACTTAAGAGTCATCTTCACCCCTGGGCCAGTAACCCATTGTTGCGCAGTCGGCAATGTTAATCATACGGCTTTTAAGCTAAAACATGGTATTGTATTCCCCTGTTTCGGACGCCGTTTACCAACCGATTTTCTTTAAACTTGGTAAGTGTTTAGTTGAATAGTTATATTAGGTTTCTCATACCTCGAAATTTTGAAAATTTTACTAAATTTTCAAATATTACTAAGGAAAATCGAGTTACTTTGCGACGTCACAGAGAGTAATATTTGTGAAATTTTCAAAATTTCGAGGTATGAGAAACCTAATATAACTATTCAACTAAACACTTACCAAGTTCCAAGAAAATCGGTTGGAAAACGGCGTCCGAAACAGGGGAATACAAGACCATGTTTAAGCATAAAAGCCGTATGATTAACATTGCCGACTGCGCAACAATGGGCTACTGGCCCAGGGGTGAAGATGACTCTTAATATTAAACACATTGCGAAAATTGTATTAAGCAAAGAATTTCAACGCCCAACCGAATAAAAGCCCCGTGCCTAATGACAATTTTGCGGATTGAGGACTTGAGTTTTTAAACTTAACCATCCAGAGTGTTCAAAACAAATAGTTGAATGTTGAATTGATGTTAACTGAACTTTATTTAAATTGTACCTGCCTCTCTCGGAAATTGTTTGTTACGATAATTTCTCAAATAACGCTAATTATTTTCTGCAATGTTTGTATAACCTATATTTTAATGCAAGTGGAATAAATTTAATTAAATAAAAACAAATAATAGAAAAAGTTAACTATTCCATGAAAAGTTTTCTACTATTTGGTAAAACGTCTTTTAATAATTTGAACTGTGCATACAGTGCGTTGGAATATTTTTAGTTCTAATAATCCTGCTTCTGTAATAACAACGAGGTGTTCTGCTCTGATATACACTGAGTAAATTTTTAAGAATTATTCTAAAAAATTAAACAGTTTAGTATTTTACCATCTAATAACTATTAAACTCTTATGGACTGGTATAACGAGGTGGACTTACAGAGGAGGCAAAGCAAATTAAAAGCAAGGAGGGTCAGGCCAGTCAATTAGACGAGTACTTGGACGGGTCATTAGGAAAGGAGGAGCGACTTGGCCTCCTAACGTCAGCGGCTGGCCTCTGGCCCCTGGTCACCGTCTCACGGCTGGCAGATCATCACCTGGTCTCTGGTCACCGGTGACCGGGCTGCGGAGGCCTTCTCGTTATGCATTTGAATCTAGGCTAATGAGGCGATCCTGTATCCGATTAATCAGCACGAGGGAATCCCGCGTTCGACCCGCTAAAAGCAAATGTAAATATTTTGAAACCTTGGCCCACTGTTGGGACGTGTTTATAAATTTATTCGAATTTTAATCCCCCCGCTGCCCTTGGTGGCATCTGAGGAATTGGAAGCTGGGATCAAAACACTCAGGTTTTGAAAGAGTTAGTTTTGTTACTTGAATTAAAAATAATAACTAGTAATATTAAATTAACAATCCAAAATTGCGATTATCAGTAACTTACACAAAACTACACTTATTTACAATTGTAAATAAACAAATGTTAATTGACAACTCAATTCCAATGTTATTCTAATGGGAAAATGTTAAATTTAATTTGTAGATAGCACCCTTATTTTAAGTGCGATTCCCTTAATATTTTTGCGGAAACAACTACCGACCAAGCACTATCTAACGACACCAAAAACTTGAAAATTGGTTGAAAACTGTAAGAGGAGTTCTCTTAAAAAAAAAAAAAAAAAAAAAAGCCTTAGCATATTAAATAAGTATAGATTATTCAGATTTTTCTCTCGTGAAGCTGAGTATTTCTTTGGAAATTCCTAGGTTAACGACGGAGATAAGCAAAGTAATGAGCTTATAGGTTGACAGGAGTGAAATGAACGAGTCGATAGCAAAGTAATGAGGTGAAATACGGTTGCAGCTGCAACTGATGTCGGCAATGTGAAGAATGCGGATAAACGAAGGGGAGAAGAAACTTGATCGATTTGCATTGTTGTTGTTCTAAATTAACATGCCTTTTCCTTCGCACAGACAAAACATTCCGAGTAGAAGTGGAAGTGTTGCGTTGTTCTTGACCTTTCTGTTAATGAATAGCTTTCATAGGCGAACAAAACAAATTAAAAACTGGATCAAAAAGCATTTTAAATGCAGCCATAAACCTAATATTTCATTGTTATTCTGATTGGACAAACCCATTCATTGAGTTTCACTTCGTAAATAACTATAATCGATAAAGACAATGCGGAGTTATATAAATTCATTCTCCTCCTTAACTTTCTTCTAACGATTTAAATACGAGCCGCATTGTTCGGAACATTACCACGACAAGAACACGATACCCTTTCACTCCTTTCTTCTCATCTTCATAAACTGTATATCTGGCCGGACGCAGCATTGCAGTATAAATTTCATTTGGATGGCCATCACGGTTTCCTCCCCGGACTGCCACTTCCGCCAGGTCGATCGTGGACTCTCCTGGCATCTATTTGTCCCCGACAGAGAAAGTTCGCTCTGTGGAGATCCTCTCAGCCTTAAAAACAAGTCCAGATACTGAAAAGTACCCTAGTCACGAAAACCGCGGTCGAGAAAGTAAATTGCGGTGACCGCGACGAGGCGACGGTCGAGGATGAGGATGAACGGCTCGTCGTGAGCCACAGGTCGGGTGTGGGGCTAGCCTGGAGAGTGGATCGGAGAGTCGCTCAGGTCGCTGCTGTCGTTCGGGAGTGACCTGTAGTTTACCTCCATACTTCACCCGGAATATTTCGAGCTGTAATAACAATTTTTGTTGACTGTTGTAATTTAATCAGGCTATTTATTCCATTCGTTTGTTTCTATAGCCTAGTGCTAAATTCGTTTTTTTTCAAAGATGATTTGCTCAAATATTATGTCATGCCAAAGAAGATGGGGCATACACTATAACCCATTCAAATTAATGTGCGGTTGAAAGACAGAATTTTATTTCCATTCACTGTCAAAATTCCATTCCTGCTGTCCTGAATTCCAATATTTGCTACACAATGAAATGTTATTTTAATTTCGTAATAGCGATGAATTGTGTTACTTCCCCTAGTTGCCGTTGCACTTCTTTTTCCTGAGTCGTTCTTCTCTTAAACGTCAAAAAATCTATGTTTGGTCTTATGAATAGTTTGTTTATGAAAATAAAATATAAAAAAAAACATTGTTATTAAGTGACATGAGACACAACTATAATGATGCCAAGTGATTGTGAATCCATGGATTCTTGGCATTTGGAGGAAAGAAAAATGGGAAAATTAAAAGTCGATTTAAGGTTTGATTGACAGCATATTATTTACTATTAGTTACACATAAATAACGTTTGAAAACTAATATTTTACTTCCTGTAAAGTTACAATATTACATAATAAAATAATAGAAAATTTGCAAAACACTTCGGCAATAAAGAATTTTATAAAGATTATATTTTATAATGTTTAATGTTTTGTCAGAAATGCGCCAGGAAAATGACTTTAAAGTCTCGGAGACAAAAGTATTACTGTGGGAATTAACTAAATAATGATTCGGAAGTAATTGGTAAGAGTATATGGCTCTCACAATCGATTTATTTAAATTTAATAACTAATTTTGTAGCACTATAGCGCTAATAGTTCTACTCATCAGTATTTGATATTTGATAATAGATTATGATAAAACCAGGGCAGTTATGATAACGTTGATCATCTTAAAATGCTTTAATCAAATCGACAAAATCGCCGATAATAACCAACATTTACAAACATAACGGAACAATTAAGCCTGCAGCAACCATTAGTCTTGAGTCATTGTTCGCATTCATTACTCGTTCTGGTGCAAGAAATGATTAAATTCGTGAATAGGAGTTGTAGAAGGAATGCTGTGTTCGGTGTCGAATGGCAGTCGACCGGCACGACAGATGCATCTGATGCAACCTAACGTGACATAACCTAACCTAACCTCTTCTCTTGTTTACTCTCCAACTACAGCTGATTGTACGTGCACTCTCAGCTGATTGTATGTCATTACAGTACCCACAATACTGAACAGCTGACTGCCATGTAACCTATTATTTTTCGCTATTTATCTGTGAACGACCTATTTTTCACAGTTGTAACTGGAAAATGAAGATTGTTTAGCCGTAGTTTAAGGAAAAAGTGTTACTAATACTTTGAGTGCATATGTTAACTTCCAGGATATTTGTTACAAAGTGCGTTTTGTATGATTAATAATATCACACATACTCCGCATTATCTAAGGTGTGACACTAGTCCTTATGGGTCTCTAACTTGATAATTTACATAATACCCCCGTCGCAGCAGACCTGCGTACTCAGCGAATTTCCAATGGAATTTTGGTCTATTTTCTATTACCACATAAAATCCATGGGGATGAGAGTATGTAGGTTTGCCGCCATATGGGTTTTGTTGGTAAATATAAGTTAAACCCTACCTAGTGATTGTACATACCAAATTTTATAAGGCTATGGTGTTCTTTTTATTTTCCCCATAAACCCTATAGGGGTGAGTACGTAGGTTTGCCGCCAAATGGGTTTTCTAAGCAAATATAAGTTAAACGCTTCCTAATGAATGTACATACCAAATTTTATCAAGATATGTCAATAAATAAGCAAGTTAGAAGGTTTTGTTGATTTCCCATAAGAATAACATGAAAAACATACTTTTTGGATTTTCTCCATAACCATTTAAGCTGGGTAAAAAATTCAAAATACTAGATTGTTTGTTTTTTTAAGCTCTTTTAAATGGTTTAAGTTAAAATTGTTGAATTTTCTAAATAAAAGTAAAAAAAGCCAAAAACCCATTTTTAACCCTTTTGAAACCCCATAAAACCCTGTTCCCATGGTCCGATCATTCTGGTTCGCGAACTCAACCTAGTAGACGCTGGCTTACATCGTGTTAACGGCACACACACATATATATATATATATATATATATATATATATATATATATATATATATATATATATATATATATATATATACATATACATATATATCAATTTGAACGAACGGTGTTTTTGGCTTCTAGGGACCTCAAAACGAAAAAGTATCATGGTCCCGGGCTTAGGTCTTACCGTGACTACTACCGTAATAGCGTATTCCCTATAGGGAAATTCGCTAATAAAAACATGATTTGTAAAACTTTGCAATATGACAAAAACAAAAACTTTAAATTTAAAGGTGACAAAATGTTATATCAATTAGGTCCATGTAAAAGCAATAAAAGAACTTATCTTTATAGCTTTCATCGTGGAAACCATTGAAATCTTCACTTATTTTAGAACCGCCTCATATGGCGGTACGGTATATTCTCTTGATTATAGTATGTTTAAGGTTTTACAAGAAAATACCAGTAGTCTTCAAGTATGCAATGCGTTTCCTATAGTACTTGGTGTTTAAAGCATATATGAGTCAAAATATTTCACTAATGGCAGAAGGGAATTGGTATGAAAAAAATATTACTATCGAAGAAAGAAAGCCACTTGAGTCTTTTCTAAAGTGCTCGGAACAATTGTAAATTATAAAGTTGTTCAAAATATCCAAATATTTCAATTGTGTTAATCACCATTAACTAAAACCAAACTCATTCATCGGTAAAAAATCCATCCTGGTAGACAGGATTACGCGCGGTAAGGAAAGGAATTAATTTTCACTCACTTTCCACCCTATTTGAGTTGGAAATGAAATGAACCTCCAATTGGTTGGCTAATTGGACGCCTCAGTTGCAACTCAAAAGGAGTGAAATCCATTCAACCTTAGAGCGTGCTTAAACGATGAGCACAGAGTAAATGCCGAAGGATTAGACAGGAGAAAAATCATACATTGGCGAGAGCACATCATTGAAGACCGAACACTTGAATAAATAATGTCTTTTAGTATTTGCGGTTAAATAATGCCTTGGCTGTGTGTTTTATGAATAGGAATTGTTGATGGTTTAATTACACTGAAACTGACAAGTAATGTCATGACTACGGTAGTCCTTTGATTAGGTACAATAAAACAACCTTTTTTAAATTCAGTTTCCAGTTCAGCATCTAACACTCCAACATATTCAAACTATCCACTGTATCTACCCGATACTGTTATTGGAAGCAGGATAAAGTTATGTCAGTTGTACTTCAATAAGCAAAAATGATAAAAAATCTGAATTACCATTTTTGTTAAAAATCACATTATCTATACATATTTAATAAGCGACACGTTTTTTTTTTTTTTTTTTTTTTTTTTTTTTTTTTTTTTGTAGGCCTACAATGAACAAAAACCGTTTTCAACCGATTCTTATGGTTTTTGTGTCACTGGATAGAGCTCGGCGTGAAATTGTTTCTAAAGTAAATTAGTAAATATACATCCAAATGGATGGGCCCTACAATACTTTAAAGTTTTTGCATTTTTCCACCTAATTAACGTTGGTCAGGAAATTATTTAAAGGATTTTAAAGTTTAACGCTGTAACGAGTAAGCACAGTACAACAGCCAAAGCAAATGTTTATTTATTCCAACGAGGATATGTTAAACCATGGAGGAAATACAGTACTGTAAGGAGAGCATAAACATAAAAATTATTGAAAGTAAATTGCTTGATATTGAGCAACCAGCACACTAGTATCTGTATTAATATGGGTTGTTGCACAGATGTCTAGTAAGAATATATATGCATTATCATTAGTATTGATTTTCATAGATTCTTATAAGCATAATTAGAAAACTAAAATTTTAAATGTATTGAATTATATAAATTAACAAGTTCGACTGTTCAAATACTATTTACTTATTAACATTTTAATTTTATTATAGATTGCCACAATTTTGCAAAGGTAAAACCTTTAAGTGAAAGAAAAATAAACTATTATTATATAACCTAACTAGCAGAATATTACTTAAATATTCCAAAACCTTATTTTAAGGGTTCTCCTTCGATTAATTTATGGGAAAATGTATTAATAAAAAATCTATTGACTCGTAAAGACAAGCTTAATGTTTTAATGACAAACATATTACAAATAAATTAAATACTTCATAACGTGAAGCAGTATTACCAAACTTTCATACCTCATAACTTCACCTTTCCCACAAAAATCGCGGACATGATTACATGAATAACTATTTTACACAATGTAAAGGACTGCAAAAAATATTTAATAATTTAAATCGTTATAAGATAGTTGCTAATTAAGGATATCCTGTCTTTATATTCGACAGTAAAATAACTTAACTCGATAAATAAGTTAAATTTATAAAAAAAAAATTGTGGTTTTTATCTTTAATTTTTATGGTCAAAGTAAATTAAAGAATCAAAACATATTTTCAATATGTTATTAACCTAAATATATAACACGGATAAAACACAGCGGTTGAAAAAATAGTTCATGTATGTAGGTGAGAGTGATGTTTGTTTACACCCGGGGCCCGGGCCGATCCCGACGCGATCATGACTCGCAATTAGCGTAAACAATAGCGGGAGCCAAACAATTTGTTAACGCCGTGGAACAATGGTATTAGTACTGTACTTACGGTAAAAATATTGCAGTGGTATTTTCTCATGCCGAGCCGTGGGATCACAGTTGCATCACCCCGTCACAGAGCGCACCGTTCGCACAGGACCGCGTCGCGGGTTGAATAGCGCGCCGCGCGTCCGCAGCCCTTCACCGCCGCCGCGTCACGTGACGTCACCGTGGCGGGAGCGTGACGTCACGGCGGCGGGCGGCCAATCCGGGGCGGCCGGCAACAATGCTCCGCCACCCGTTATACCTTGATCTGCGATATTGTTTCATCGACAGTTCCAATAGCCGCGATAGTTTCTGTTATGTCAGAGTATTGGTTACGATAGTTATCGGTTGCACAAACGTAGGAAACAAATTACTGGGAGCCGTGGACAAATCGGATGTTTCAGATTGGTCTATCCTCTAGTTCGATAAGACATTATTGATTTCACTTTATAACTTAGCGTTAGTTTTTATATCGATTTGTTTAAATCCTTTCGTTAATAATTTATCTCACCCATCGAAGGGGTTTAAAATTGAAATAGTTTAGTGTCGGTTGTCAAACTCACTGTGTAACACTATACTAGCAAATAATATAAAATCAGACTTATTGAGAAACAATTATTGCAGCAAACAATTATTGAGCTTTAAGGTACTATCATTCTGATAGCGTTTCTGATAAAAGTGCAATCATAGTTCACACGCATTTTGCAATTATTGCGCATTGATTGAAAAATGATTGCGAGTTGGAAGTCACGCCTCAACAAACACAAGGGTGCACTACTGTATGGCTACCCGATGGTCGTTATACTTTTACGATCAACTCAAATCGTCGCAATTTTTAATAGCACACTAAAACTTTATCTTTATTTAATATAATTCCGGATGGCATTAGTTGTTTGAATCAATACTCTTATAAATGACTCTCAGTAACCCACTGTTTATTTATATTATATTAATCTCAACAAAATAGAGTCGCAGTTTATTTTTTTAATATTGGAAATAAGCTTAATTTTCATAATTCAAATTATGTATGAAAATATAACGTAGTTTGGGTTGATAAAGAATTGCGGGTCTCAAGTAATCATGTGACGTAAATCAGTTTTAAATATTGTTTAGGTTTGAAATAATATTTTACCATGTGGATTATTGAACGCTAATGCTATTAATTAAATAATTTATTAATTTCAATTATGAAATGTGAAAACTAGTTCCAAAAATGTTAGATAGAGATATAAAAATGCATGTAAAAAAGTCACTACTTCAGTCCACCGCAGCGTCGAAGTCTCCTGCCGAGTCTTGCTCTATCTGAATAATCCCGCTCCATCCCCTACTCTGAACTGAACCTTTTTTTATTATAACTAAAATACTTATGTTGGGTTTATTTTTCGATTCAAACTCAGAAAATCTTTGAGTAGCATATGTTGTCACATTTCTCGTAATATAGCATTTTACTAGTGTAACTTGAGTTTTCATGTGAGTTATCGTAAATATCTCCCAGTGGTAGAATATGAAATTACCGTGTAGAAAACAGCAAATGTTTGCGTGGTGCGTAACTGCGCGAGAGTTATTGACTGGTCGGTTAGATAATAGTTAAACTCCACCTCTAATGCGGTAATAATAGACCGATTAAAATGTCTTCATGACCGGCCGCTCTCGCCGCGGTGAAGAAGCGCACTATTTATCACCGTGACATAATTGTTTATAAGGTGGCCAACTGTGAACAGGTTTTCTCCTTAGGTGACTTACGATTGTTCACTAAACACAATTCAAATCCGCCATGCTTTCGTTTGTCCACGTAAAGTTGGAGTGTGATTTACAAACAGGAGAAACCTTCTGCCGGGCTGTTAAACTCAGTTTATTTTTACTCAATCCTATACTCTAATACTAGTAATGTATATTTGTAATGTATCTCAAAAACAGCTCGAACGATTTTTGCAAACTTTGCAAATAACTTAGTTCTGAGATAAAAATGAAATATAGGCCTATACATTTCTCTATTCCAGGAAAAATAATATTTCGTTAAAATCTTTTATTGAAACTAAACAATTTTAACATTGATCTTATGGAGTTCAAAATCAAAACAAAGAAATTATGGAATCAGCTGACTCAACTGTCAAAGTGCAAACCACGTGTTTCAGTATATAAACGCATATGGTTTTGCATTGCAGTCAGTTACTAAATTATTAAAAACTAGTGGCTCATAGGAGCGAAAGCCCCTAATCACAAAATTAAAATAGCATGAACCATAGCGTATTACCAATTCTTGCACAACGAAGGTTTCGAGAAAATTTAATTTTAATTTGAGGTATATAATATTTTAACAATACCGTTTGAATACAATTCGCCCCCAAGTACTCTTATCAATCCTGTACTATTAGGTCACCCGTTTGTAAATGCTCTATTTTGTCTGTTGTTAAACTCATATCGATCTATGGAAAATAAGTATTGAAAGAAATCATAGTCCCTCAATTGAGCTGTGACGGCTTTTAATATAACATAGAAAAGCGGCAATAAAAAAACATTGAATTTTTAGCTCCTGTCAGTTTTTTATTTTTAATGTTTTAGTCACAAAATTTCAACACAACACCTCAAAATGCATCTTCACTTGCTATGAATATTCATCCCTCCTAATCAAAACTCTTAATTTTGTGTAAACAAAGCAGATTTTTTTAAATCACTACATGGAGAATCTTTAAGAAGAACCTTTAAAAAATTAATCATTCTTATATATTTCCCATTTTGTTGTAAAGTTTTTTACCTGCTGCATTTTCCTCTAGTATGTAGGACAAACGTCTTTGATTTTAACTAATCTTCTATAATCCTGCAATCTATGAAATGACTAAAAGGTTTCTCGGAAAATTCAGCTAACAGAATACCAAAACTTCACTGACTGATACACTTTAATTATCAATTAATGTGTCATCGTCATTCAATATGATCATTTGACACTTTTCGTCTTAAAATAAGACCAAAACAATGGAAATAATGTAGGTGTTTCTCAAACCACAATTCATCGCCCATTGCATATCTATCAACGATCAGAAAGCATTTTATGATTTGCATACATGCTCAGTTTTTTTTTTTTTTTTTTTTTTTTTTTTTTTTTTTTTTTTTTACAATTTAAATTATAGTAACAACAGAAAAACCAGCAGTCAATTTGTAATAGTATGTAAGGTTAACTCTCCTGGTAGAATTTTTAGTAGCTCAAAGCAACAAAACGTCTTACTATAGTATTACCACGCTAGGGTTAATTTTTTTCATTTGGCTATGAATAGTTCTTTACTAAATTTTATCATCTGTCTCTCGTTTTAAAATAAAACCAAAACATATGTTTCAATGTACACAAAGAAGACATTTTTCGAATCCCCATGCTATTCTTAAGGAGGACGTTTTACTATATTTCTCATTTCCTTGTAACTTTATGGATACGCTTTATGGGACCGAAACCTTTAATTTGAGACCCGCTTTAATTTGGATAATGCTCAAAATTTTGCCCAAAAAATTTCGCTTACAGAATTATATATATAGATTGCTTCTCTTGGTGTGAATTATTTTGTTATCTTCACTCAATGTTATCATCTGTGTCTCATTTTGAAATTAAACCATAACACATGTTTTAATGTATACAAAGGAGACGTTTTTTAATCCCCATGCTATTCTTATGGAGGACGTTTTACGTGATTTCTCAATTCCTGTTGACATTATGGGCACGCCGATAGTTTTCCCTCGTGCAGGGGACCGAGACCTTTAATTTGAGACCCCTCCCATCTTTCTGCGATCTGTGTGACGCTCACAATTTTGTTCAAGAAATATCGCTTACAGAATTATATATACTAGAGATCGCCTCCTGATCGAAATTCGATCAAAATTTCAGTTGATCTGGACCCAAGAAGCTTAAAAACATTTTAGAACTAAAACATCTGTTCTTCCTAATTTTCTAGCAGTTGTTTTTACAGCAGCTGTCTAATGATTCATTTCTCTTTTCTCCATAAGATTAACATTGGAACTTTGAAAGCCTGTGGGGCGAGGCCCTGGAGTCCGATGTGAATTAGAATGTGATTCTGCTCATCTACAGGAATATACCTTTCTAACGGTATGCTCGGATTTCTTCTACGATTTACACGAGCTGAGAAAAAAGGAGGAAATGAAACATGCTTGCGTATTAATATATAGATAGATGGTACTAGTAAAAATAATTCATCGTTTTTAAATTGTACTTTATACTAATAACTATAAATATTAAATAAGAGTATAAAACCACTAATCAATTTGTATAAGTGCAATTGAATATAAAAACAAAAATGGTGCTTAATAGTATTCTACTGCTTGAATGATCAAAAAATAGATACCAATTAATAACAATTATGATGAAACCAGTTGTTAACTAAATAAATATAATCCACGCTTTACAGATTCAACATGTGGTTAAAAAAACATACGCCATAAAGCAGTGCCCTACATTGAAACAGTCTGAAATACGAGTGTGCAAAGCGAACGAGCTCGTCTTGAACCAGAAACAAGCCCTTTTGCACCCTCTGTAACTGATATTACTACAACGAATTGTTTAAAGAGAGCAATTGCTCGGCTCCTGGGTACTGTCTATATAAATGAAGCAGAGTTATTCAAAAACCCATACCACTATACCAAAAACCTATGCACTCATTGAAAGGCATGTTTGTGTGTCGCCGCCGTACAACTTAAAGAGCGAGGGAAAACAGCAATGAGTTAAGGAATGACATGTTCAGGTTTCTTTTGGATACACCTGACTCTCAGTTTTCTCCAATACCCTCTGACTGGAGCTACCAGCCCGTGGGACATAAAAATTCCAATATAATCAAATGAGACCAAACGGTTACAGTTTTCTGTCTGTTATTCAAATAAATAGCTGCATTTAGTAATTTCTATAATAAATGTTATATTTTGTTAAAACCATAATTTTAGCAGGAATTGAGTACGAATTAAAATATGATTGTAGTAACTTCCTTTGAGATAAAGGATATTGTGCATGTTTTATTTACTGGTAATTTTTATCTTTTTTTATAGCCTATTGGCATGTAAAACCATTATGTTAAATTAACAACTTCTGTTATTACAGGTTTTCATATATACAAGTTAATTTATAGGCCTATATAACTTTATCCAGGACATTGGAAAGTACCTTTCCAATTTGTTATCACTTTCGATATCACTATTTTACGTATTCAAGTCAAGGTATTTAGTAACATCTTAACATGGTGGTGGGGAGGGGTTCAACCTGTATAAATCTCATCCGGGTATGCGTTTCCTCATTAGAAAATAATTGGTCAATTATACCCACTGACAGTACTTACAATTCTGGGTCATTCAGAAGTACATTGTAATTTATTTCTCTGTAAAAAATAAATAAATAAACAGAATTTTTAACGTGAATCTATAAACCACAAAGAGTTTAGGCCACTTTTGAAATATATCTACAGTGAGCTCTGCTTTTGATTGTATAACTGTGTCAGGTTACATAACTGTGTTGTGATCAGTAATTGATATTACGCTTACACTTTGATAAAATTACTTCTTGTTTTTTAAAGGTTTTCTACTGAACAGCAACGGGGTGTCTACAGGAATGAGACACAGAGTATGCTCAGTATGTTTTGGAAGAGTGATGGGCTACAGTGGAAATGAAGAAACCACCCTAACGGCATTAGCTAATTTGCGCTCGTGTAGACGATAACCGGAGTACGCGTGTACTGGTCAGTGGTCACTTTTCCGAGCAGCGGCGTGAAGACGTTATCAGCTCACGCAATTGCGAAACTTCCGGTTTCATCAAATGATAGAGAGTCGGCGCTAAGTGAAACATCGAGCGTATCGCAGTGACGCGTTGTCCTTGCGCCGTCGTCGTAGTCGTTGCCGTCTCACTCCTGACTCCTGCGCATCCTCGACCTCCCCCCGCCCCGGGACCCGCGGATGCCCTTTGCTCCGGCCCTGATCCTCCCATTATCCGCACGTTTGGAACATCCAAGCCGCTGTAATTGCTGTTAATGTCGATTCGCCAGCCTTCGATCCCCAGTTTCGCCACGGCGCGGCGCTAGTGTCGCAACTCATTGTCCGCTCTCGCTCCTCGACTGTCGGCTCGCCACTACAACACGAGTCGTCAGTCTAGTGGGTGGAGGGTGGCTGCACTTGTGCAACATGCGGCCCCAAATCACTCAACTCCAGTTGTAATCACTCGACAAACCGTTGAGCACTTTTGAGATTTTGTAACCGGTAAACAATGACAGGCCATTTCGTATTTGTCTGAGTAAATATTCACAAAGACCTTATTATAGCTTGTATTGTTTGGACAAATACAACAACAACAACTTTTAGTCAACAGTCCTCAAATATAATCATTGAATTACAGCATAGTGGATTTAAGGCTAAACCAATCAGAGAATGGCACATTAAAAAAAATAAAACTGTTACGTCCGAACAAACTTTATAGGCTTGAACTGATCGAAGCTTTGTTATATTTATCACACAATAAACTTAAGTACTATGAATCTGTTTAAAAAACTCCAACTTTGAATTATGTAACTCGTTTCATTTCCCTATACACGAAACTAATTTATAACAATTGTCTACCACATCACGTCTACAAACCAGTACCATCTAATTACTTAACAACTCCAAGCAATTATCATACGAACAAACGACGATTTGTAAAAACTCCTGTATCATTACCGACTTTCAATCCAAACAAATTGAGCCCTCGGGGCGTTCTGGCACGCCGGCCGGCGGCTCCTCGTACTATTATAGCCGAGGAGATTACACGGCCAGGACTGGGGCATTAATTGCGATATTCGAGGTCAAAGAGCAATCCATTAAAAGGACATGAAGCACTCATGTGCTGGTGAGCGTCGAAGGCCAGGGATCCTAACGATATCTGAGCCGCTCGCTCATTGCTTGTGGACGGTCGCGGACAGGGGAACAGTGGAACGGTGGAACGGCGGCGAGGGTCAAGGTGACGTCTGATGGGAACTCACCGAAAAAGGAAATAATCATGATCTACGTCACCTTGGGTGCCAATTCACTTGGGATATCTCAGACAAGTTGCTCTTGTTACGAAAAGTATTTAAGTTTACGTGTAGACTTGTAGCTATCCTTTGCTGAAATGGATAAAATCTGCGTTAGCCCATTACTGGCCAAAAGAAAACTTTAGTACACTATGAGAGTACTGTATCGAAAAATATTGTGACATGTTTAGTGAAGTATTTGGCAGCGATGAATTCCTATCAGAGATAGGAGATGGTCCTATACACCATGCAGAATAACTGTTTTGAGTTCTGTTGTAGGTTTACTTTGCGTAATAAGTAATAGGGGTCTACGGTAATTACTGTCACAATTGAGTATTAAAGTGACTCAGTGACTTAACAAGGTAACTTGAAAAATCTCGCTGATGTATCTCTAACTAAAACAAATTGAATCTATAGCCTAAAATGTTCGGTCAAAGTCTACTTTTGTTTGTGTTGTGTTTTTAACTTAACAACTAAATAAAATAAGTAAAAATTTTAAATTATTTCCTCGTAATTTTTCATAATACTGTACTTAAAACACTGTTGGTTTTTACTATTCCATAACACGCATATTGTGAAAACTTCGCAAGAAAGGTATAGAGGGAACCTATGCCAAAAAGTCACTCTAACTAAACTGACATACAGTTTAAGGTATTTTAGTCTTTGGAAAGTTTTAATACGAATTTCTCAATTTGGAATCCCAGAGATTGAGTATGAATGACGGATCAGTTGGTTTAGTCACGCCTCCTCAGCGTTTTCATTGCACGAGGTCCTGGGTTTTCCTCACTCCTTCACCCCCGGGCTGGGGCCGTTCCCGAGCCACCAGCCACGTCAGTCCTTGGTCCACTATCACCAGCTATGGGTTTACGCATCCTAGGCTGTCCGCTCTGCCAGTTTATGACCCAGTAATCTTCTTGATTACCGATATTGCGTCATGACTGATCATGATCCGCCCATTAGTACGGGTAAGGTTACTGGACTATAGTGACTGTAATAAAGTGTGAGCAATAGCAAAAACTTTATGGGAGCGGTTGTGTTAGGAACGAAGACGGTCTATGGACTGCGTGCAGGGGTGTGAGTCACGGCGCGGCGTAGGGCACGGTGAGTTGGTGCTTTATCACAGTCAAAAAGTTAAAAAATGATCGTTTATAAGCCGATAAGAACACAATTTGATCTTAGCTACATTTTCGAGAAGTGATTCTGATCTTAATTAATTGAACATAAGATGCTGTGTAAACAAATTTTGTTTATACAGGGTGTTTCAGAACTCCCTACCAATATTTTAGGGCATTGTTCCTGGGTTAAAAACATATCTAAATATCTTATTTAAACTGTCCGGAAGTTAAGTTACTCACACAGCCACCATTTTGTTTTTTACACATAATAATTTTTATTTCCGTAACGGATGGTTGTAATCAGATCATATTTGGTATAAATGTTTATCATACCAATGTACATTTCCAAGAAAAAAGTTAATTTTTTCCGTTGTATATTTTCAAAATGGCGGCCATTTTAAATTTTCAAACTCAAATATCTCAAATTCGGCAAATTTTATAAAAATTTTAGAAGACACAAAAAAGTTTTCAAATTAAATTACCTAACCAATGGTGTCAAGTTTGTAAGGATCGGACAACAAATAACGGAGTTATTGTGATTTTTCTTCATAAAAACATGGATTTTGCATTGAATTTAATGAAAAAAGGCCATTTTAACAGCAAAATCAATGTTTTTATGAAGAAAAATCGTAATAACTCCGTTATTTGTTGTCCGATATTTACAAACTTGGCATCATTGGTTAGGTTATTTAATTTGGCAACTTTTTTGTATCTTGTAAAATTTTTATAAAGTTTACCGATTTTGAGATATTTGAGTTTGAAAATTTAAAATGGCCGCCATTTTGAAAATATACAATGGAAAAAATTAATTTTTTTCTTGAAAATGTACATTGGTATGATAAAACATTTATACTAAATATGATCTGAATACAACCATCCGTTACGGAAATAAAAATTATTATGTGTAAAAAACAAAATGGCGGCTGTGTGAGTAACTTAAGACTTTCGGACAATTTTAATATGATATTTAGATATGTTTTTAACCCAGGAACAATGCCCTAAAATATTGGTAGGGAGTTCTGAAACACCCTGTATAATAGTAGATCTTTCAAAACTAGATCGTTTCAATTATTCAGAGGACGGTACATCGAAACAGGCACATTAAGTCCGCAAGGGCTGCATCAAGGAGAGATTGTGACTTTACAAACTGTATATAGAGCATTAAAAATAAAAATCAACAGTTGAAAATGAATCCATAGAAACCGTAGTTATTTCGGCAATAAAACAAAATGCAATGTAGTAAGCTACAACACTGAGCTCAAAGAATATATTTTTTAAAGGATTGTAATGATTTAGATTTACTAAATTTGTTTACTACAGGAATACGTCTTTCTACAGCTGTCCAAACTATCACATTGAGGTAAGCCAAGTCGTATATGAGAACTCTTTGCAAGTAAATAACTATCGAAACGGTTTTTATTTTTATTTAAATCTAAATATTTAGGACTTTCTTACTTCTCTGAATATTGTCATGTAAGCATTTTTCATTGGCTAAAGATAGGTGTAAATAGGGGTAAAGCGGTACAAGTCGGCCGAAGGGGGCAGTTACTCCAATGTATACTCCCCCAGTAAATTGGAATTTCTTTTGCAAATTTCAATGCTGCTTATGAACTAAAAATTTTAGTGAAGGTGATAGTGACAAACTGCTATTCAATCTGTAAATCTGTAAATTTTTCTGAAGGATCTTATGAGGGGGTTAACTTCTTTAACACAGTCTTAAAACAGTCATAGAAAATTTAACAGCCCCCTCCCCCCCCCGTCAAACCAAAATGCTGGGGCTCAAGAAAAACACCGTTTAAAATACTGATAAAAATGTGCGTGTGTTCCACTTGCCCCGCTGTTTTGGGTCTATCTCAAAACAGGCCATTAGCCCCAGAGGGTTAATAGGTAGAAAAAATACTCGCTAAGCACAGGTCACTTGCCCCGGTAGAAGAGAGGGAGCCCCTCCCCCAACGGCCTTAAGTAAATCGTGGTATTACAGTTCAGTTTAATTAGAACAAGAATGATTTTGTTAAATCACCATAAGTTAATCTACTATATATCATTCCCGTATGAATTTTAAATTAGTTCCCAATAAATAAATAATATTTATTTAAATAAATTCATTTCCCAATGAATTTATGCAACACACTGTATGCAATATTCCAATAAGAAAAACTAGTGAAAATGAATCATGCTTTTTTTTATCACCAAGCCGGGGGATACTATAAGTCCAGGAGACCTTTTTTACTCTCAAAACTCTCGTTCTCGCGCCACGGAAAGAGGGCTACTTAAACGTGCAGGCTTATGGGAAAAACTGTTTCGCACGCTCACTTATTTTCATGTTAGCATTTTTTATTTATTTGAAATAAGTTATTTATTATTGTTTCTTGATATCAAAGTAACACATATATTTTTTTTAGTGATCTATTCGGCTTAATTAGTGGGTCGCATTCGAATGTAGTCGTAATGGGGGTAAGCAAAGCAGGGGGTTGGAATGCAATTCATACAGAATAACCCTTTTTGATGACGTCACGCAACAGAGCTTTCAGGCCGCCGTTCAAGCGAAGTGGGGGAAAAGAGAGACAAGCCAGAGAGGTGAGAGAGCAGGTCGTTGGGGCAGGGGCTGTAGCTCCCTGTCTTCTTCTGGGGCAAGTGACCTGTTCTTATTGACCTTTTTTTCTGCCTATCAACTCTGCGGGGCAAATTACCTGTTTTGAAATGCCCCTGATGAACCGCGGTGCAAAATGGACACACCTAAAAGGGTGTATCCATGTAATACAGGGTGTTTCTTTTAAAACTCAACCAACGATTTGAAATACAAAACTACAAACTTATGATACTTTTTATTGTTTAAAACGTATCATACATGAAATGAAGTAAATATCAGGGCACCTTTGTTTTAAGTCACTTTTGTTATTCAATTTGTTAAATAAAAAAGGCACCGTAGTTTATATGACGTAATTCCATGACGGTACCTTATTGTCTTTATATCAACGTACGGCTTAGTGTAACGGGCGTTGGAGATTTTTATAATCAAAAACTTTTATGTTCGTTTCAAGTTCTTCAATTTTTGTGGGATATTTTCATCTACCTTATTTTTTACATATCACATGAAAAAAGAGTCCAGATGGTTTAAATTTGGAGATCACGGAAGATGGTATACTCTCCCAATCAGTGTAAAAAAAGATCAACTAAATTGCAAGAGAAATGTACCCTCCAAGATTTCCAAATTTAAGCACCCTCTACTGTATATAATTTCCTTTTGTGACATGCAAAAAATAAGGCAAAGGAAGTGACCAACAAAATATTGAAGAACTCGAGACGAATACAAAAATTTAATAAGTGCTTAATAGCATAACAAGAGTCACTTTGTAAAGAAGAGTCCAGAAATTTACCAAAGAGAACATAACATTGAGTATAATGCCAACAATGGTTTTCTGTTTGAAAAATAAATATTAAAATATCGTGTACAAAATATTATAAGTAGTGTGTTTTGGTTACTTCTGGACCGGAAGTCGTGCCATCTGCCCGAGCAGCTGCTCGAGCAGATGGCGTCAGATGCTGGGGTGCAGATGGCGAGAGCATATGGCGTCTATTTGAAGTAGAATTGGGCATGAATTAAGAGTTAATTTAAAACTGAAATTTAACAGTTATAACTGGGGCTTGGAAAGTATGTCAAGGTCATCCAGAGTACACTGAGAAAAATACTTCTTCCAGCCGTAAAGGCAATGTCGCATTACCTAGTTTACTGGTCCTCCTGAAGTACAGCAGTCTGGAAACCCATTAAACCCGGTGAAACACACGGAAACTAAATAAATGGGTTTTCAGGAATACCGTTACGTGTACTGGTGATCCTGTATTGCCGGTAGTACAGGCGAAACCTCCAGTTCCCTTCTGAATTACCTGGACCGTACAGTATTTTGCAGAGTTTTCCAGTCTGACCAGGTCAAACTGACTGCACTATACTTCTAAAAATGTCTTTGCCAGTCTAGCAGGGCATTACTGCCTGCTATGACTTCCTCAATGCGGGCAATGACGGTGCTGCCTACCGCGGCCATCCCACCAACTAAATTTCAGTTTAAATCGTGGAATAGTGAGGAGACGAGTGATGTATGTTATTGGTTATATAGTGTTATCGTGGTGATTAGTGTTATAGTTTTCTAAGGGCGTAAGTTAGATATGTGAAATTCGGTGGTGTTCCGGTGTCGTATATGGATAAGCACTTTGGTTAGTAGTCAGTTTATTGTATGTGACATATTTAAGTGTGGTTCTGATGTAAATTACTTTTGGTACAGTATTATTTGGTTTGATTTAGTATCAATTGAAATTATTTTAGTCAATATATCAAAATACACTAATAAACAAATACCTAAACCTAATAAACCTATACGATGAGGAGTGTCTGTGGCGATGTAATTTTCATTGATCTCGAAATCTAGCTGGTATATTTTGCTGAAATTTTGCATTTGAGAGTGTTTTGGCCAAAAAATAAATTTAGAAACAGCCTAAACTTCAGGAAAACTCATTTTTGTCTGAAAACTACTTTTAAAAATCGTTATCTTTTAACATTGGTCTCATGGTTGCAATCAACGCAACACAGTAATAACGAAAGATAAACAATAATAAGGAATGCGACTTTAAATAGTGGGTTTTGAAACACCTGTCATCTGTGAAGAGGTATTATTTGACTTCAAAGCCTGATTACCATGATAATGTAATAAAAAGTGAATTAAACCAACAAGTAAGTATTGGTTAGCCTGGTAATTATTCGAATTTAAGCTTGCTACCAGAAAACGAAGTTGATTTTGAAATGTTATGCGCTAAAAAGTAAAATATAAAAGCTTTGGGGCGAACAGTCGTATTTAATCAAATACACTAAAATGTTCCATCAGAGGGTTTGTATACGTATTTACCACTAATACAGAAGATATTTAAGTAAGTCAGTTTTAGTTAACAATCTACATTATTTTTATGCATTTATCTAAATTTGCCATATTTTGGTTTTGATAAAAACTTTGACAGTAAATTTTCGTAAAAAAAGCTACCCAACTTTTTATTTTTTAAACACCTACCTACAGTTTAATTAATTGTATAATATGTTTTAAAGGTGTACAATACATCAAATAACATAATAAAAAAACATTACTAAATTCACATCAATTCTACTTGCATAAATCATTCTTCTTTGTAATATACGACTCCTCTATCGGATAAAGCAATTTTGCAATAGGATGACCTTTGTATTGTATTATATTGCAAAGAAGTAATTGTGTAACGTTTTATTAATTGGGGAGATGGATACAATTTTATCATTTTATCTATTTTTAAATTCTGTCGAGGGACAGCTTAAGGACCTCAGTAAGGCAATTAATAAAATGTTTTCTACCTTTCAGTTATTCCGTATTATATAATAAGCTTGCAGGGATTTCACATAAATTCAACCGGTAATCCTGACTGAAATCATGGATTTTTCGGATGTAAGTGTAATCGGCAGATCGACCTGTTACTACTGGTGGACGACCGTGAAATCATTCAGGAAGTCCATTCCCAAACATGGCGGACCTAGAACCCTTCAGAATAACCAGTACACTTCAGTTGGTTCCGTACATGCAGTCGGGAAGGCCTTGACTACCCTTCAGAATGACCAGTACGCACTTCAGTTGGTTCCGTACCTGCAGTCAGGAAGGCATTGACTACCCTTCAGAATGACCAGTACATACTTCAGTTGGTTCCGTACAAGCAGTCAGGAAGGCCTTGACTACCCTTCAGAATGACCAGTACACACTTCAGTTGGTTCCGTACAAGCAGTCAGGAAGGCCTTGACTACCCTTCAGAATGACCAGTACACACTTCAGTTGGTTCCGTACAAGCAGTCAGGAGGGCCTTGACTACCCTTTAGAATGACCAGTACATACTTCAGTTGGTTCCGTACCTGCAGTCAGGAAGGCCTTGACTACCCTTCAGAATGACCAGTACAAACTTCAGTTGGTTCCGTACATGCAGTCAGGAAGGCCTTGACTACCCTTTAGAATGACCAGAACATACTTCAGTTGGTTCCTG
Organism: Neoaliturus tenellus; assembly: GCA_030545055.2. Classification (NCBI taxonomy): domain Eukaryota; kingdom Metazoa; phylum Arthropoda; class Insecta; order Hemiptera; family Cicadellidae; genus Neoaliturus; species Neoaliturus tenellus. The sequence goes on from CM061533.1 coordinate 125,381,478, forward strand.
GTCGGCACGGTGTTCCTCACTGCCAAAGACTGGTCAATCTGAATGCTTTCACGGTCGATCAGAAGTACGAAATCACCAGTACACGGCAGGGTCGATCTGAAGGATAGACTTCTATCCTAAAAAATCCGGTATTTCCTTCAGGATTACCGGGTTTTAATGGTATTTCTGAAGTATTTTTTTCTCAGTGTAAGTTTTAAAAAAGCCTATCCAACTACCACCAGAAATAGTTCAAAGTTGAACTAGTTGGTGATAGTGGGATAGGTTGAAGTAACTTTTGAATTTTATTTGTGAACATACAATTAATGTGCAACAGCAGAGTTTAAACAAGTTGAACTTTTGTGATGAATTACAGAGTTGTAAATGCAAACACCAACGACGATGAGAAGGTAAACGCAGAGTCCCCAGATGATGTATTTGAAAAGCTTGAACAAACGTAACATTTCGAGTTGGTTTTCCCGTTCCATTTCCAATCGTTTAATTTCCAATTTCAATTTATCCTCTTCCATTCTAGTTATGAAGGGAACTTCATCCATTATATCCATCATGATTGTGTTAGTGTTTGAAATTTTAAAACAAGTGATGTTGATAGTTCAAAAGTCGAAGACGGAATGAGAAGTGAAAGCGAGAAATGTTAGTTAAATAAAGAAGTGGTGGGGGGAGCGAAGAATTATAAAGAAGTGGTGGGGGAAATATTTTGCTCTTCGTTATTACCATCAGTAGTGTCAGATGGTGCAGGAGTTAGATTTAGTAAACTGTCTTCGTCCGAACTTTCAACTTTATCACAAATAGGACAATCGTATGTTATTTCCAAATTCATTTTGATGGTTGTAAAATTATCTACAAGTTCTTGTAAAATATTAAAAATGTCTTGTAACTCTTCTTTAGAGTTTATTTCAAAACTAGAATTCATTCGGGTCAATGGAGAGTTGTTCATTGTTGGAGAGTCGGTGATGGAATGAGGATCGGCGCATAGGGAGGGGGTTTATATAATGGCGACCTTGAGCTTATGATCAAATAAAGCGGTAAGTTCTTCTTCTTCATCTTTTAATTCAATTATTCTAACTGAATTAGTTGTTTCGTCTTCCTCACTCTGTGATGATGATGATGAAGAAAATAACTCACCAGGATTTAAATATTGAACCACAATTCTGAACCACCTCATAGGATATTTGTCCATGATAGAAAGTAAGTTTTGAAACAATTCTTCCATCTCCTCCCTCTCAGTTATTATATGTTCAAACTTGATAAATTTTGCTTCCATGTTGTTAGTTTGAGTGTTGGAAGTGAAATGATTTAAAGTTAAATATAATATTATATAAAAATTACAACCAGTAGTGGGGGAAATCTCAAGGTCATCCAATTGAAGTTTTAAAAAAGAATATAAAATTGAAATTACACATTTGATGGTTCTACAGGATCGGAATACCAATCTGACCTGTATTTACATTTTTTTATCATGCATGTACAAAAATCATCTGTATGAACCTTGGTGCGTTGACAATGAGCAAGATCGAGAGGGTGAAATTTGAAACATCTTTGAGGACAACATATAACATGTATGAAAATATCTCGATTTGTAAATTTTCAAAGTTCGCAATTCCGGTGGTGGTAGTTGTTTTGTTTTGCATTTGCAGTAACAAGATCCGAAGAATTCACATTTAGTACAAGCTAACCCATCCACCATCATTGGCCCTAAATCTGTACATTGTTGTTCACAACAGTAACGAGGTTTGTACTTGTATTTTTGCTCTTCCATGTTGACGCTGCGGAGTCCAGTGAAAGAATAAGAGTGTATAGTGTTGAATAGTGAGTTTTATGTACTGTGAAAAGTGGTGGGGGTAATTTCAAGGTCATCCAAATGGAGTTTTAAAAAATTATACCTTACAAGTGTAAGGATTATTAAAATTTAGGAAGTTTGTTTCTCTTTGTTTTCTTCAGACTTTTTCTCTCTCTCCGCCTTAGCCATAGCAACAAGTTCTTCTGTTGATAATGGATGTACTTCAGGAAATTTTAAAATTAATTTAGCTTGATATCCTTCTTTAGTTAATACATCTAAATCTTGGGTCATTTGTTCAACGGTGTTGTAGTCTTTTCCATAGATTTTTCCATCAAGTTGAATCATCATTCTGTACAACATTTTCTTAAATAGGTCTTGTCGTGGTGAGAGCTGAGAAGCAAATGATTATTTATACAAGTATCACATCCTTTTTATTAACTCACATTGATCATGTGATTCTTTAGTTGTAGTTTTGTCTGTCAAAAGTTATTCAACATTGGTAATACTTTTGGAACTTGATGTTATGTTGACCAGTTGGCGATGAAGAAGTTGTAGGTTGTGTAGAAATAAATATTTCATCATCGCAATATTTTGTTTTAGTGAACATCCTTGTATTAGTAGCACTAACATCAACAGTTAAGTGATAACCACCGGTAAGTAAAACTCGCATTTCGTTGGTTAAATCTTCGAGTTGTTCAAAAGTTGTAATGGTGTTGGTATCATAAGATGTACACTTGACTTTGAGAGACATCTTTTAGTTTTTATATTAAGCGATAGAGTGAGCGAGATGTGTACGGTACGAAAGGTAGTCGTAGACTGATGAATTTTACAAGTAGATTTTCGCTTTTATAATCACACAAAAGTGGGTCAAGGTCATCCCGTGGAATTTTTAAAAAAAAGCAACATATTGTAATGTACAAAGACATCACAATATGTTGCTTCTTTTAATTTTTTTTGTTTTTTCTTTATATCATATTTATTGAAAAACAATTACAAACAAATAGTTACAATGTTATGTACAAACTAATCAGTAGTAGGTGTTACATGAATAGTTAGTTCAGTTGAGTTGTTTCCACTTGGTCCGTGCGAAACCAAATAGAGTGCGCCGGGTTGAACTACACGAAGATCTTCATTTTGAAGAAGTTGTACAAAGCGTCTTGGTAGGAAGATCTGAAATTTTGGTTCATCACCAACTGTATATGGAGCCTCGCTCAATGTGCAATTAATAGCATCACCTACTGAAGTTTCCATTTTCTTAATCGTATGAATGATGTAGTGTTTTTCTTCTTTTAGTTCAGAACATTTCTTTGTAGGTAGAATTGATGATTTAGAATGAGCGTTGAACTGATCAACTAAACTTTGAAGTAAGTTCTGTGATGCCATCTTGATGTTGTTGTTAATCTTCTTGTTAATAAGAATGTCCGTCGGAGATGTTGTCTCTTCGGAGGTTAGAGTAATACTCACGCTGCGTCATGGTAGCGCTCTCGCTTTTATAATCGACACTACCCCCACTACTGACACTACACCCACCACTTTGTTGAAGGAAATTGTTCAAGCGGTAGGCATTCTTTAAAGCGCACTGCGACCTTCGATGTTTAAAACTTTTTGATGAAATACAAAGTTCGTTGAAGTAGCATTGGAAATCTTTATCAATTATTGCATTAATCACTTCGTTGCTTGTAAATGATTGTATCCAATTTGCTTTTTCCAATCCCCTTGTGTAGATAATTTTAAACTCTTTGCAATAATGATTCATAATGTGCGGCATCATGTTATAATTAATGAAACCTTCATCCCATCTTAAGTTGTGAAAATGTTTGTTCAACCATTTGTTTGTAACTTTCGCTTTAGTTGTTAGTCTATTAAATGGTACTGGAGGTTTGAACAAATAATGATAAACTACTGATGTGTTCATGTCCAAGATTACTAATTCTTTAATAATAAAATTACCATCATTTCCTCGGAAAGCTTGAAATTCAATTATACCTCTTTTAACTTCCATTATATGTGGCGCATTAGAAAACGAAACCCGTTTATTCATGATGAAGTCTTACTAACAACTGACTTAAAAATTGAATGAGCCGATGTTTATAACAGACAGGATTGTTCTTCTTCTTTCACTTCTTGTGCCACTTCATCAATATTAAAATTGGTGTGATAGTTGTTTAATTGTCTCCACATTTCAACTTCTTGAGGTATTCTATTAAAGATTGAAGTATCCACGGGACCGTATAAAATTGGAACAAAAGGTTTTTTGTCCAATGTATCAATTAGATAGTCTTTAATTATTGCACTTGAAAATATTAGTTGTTTCAAATATCTGGTGACGGGACCGGTAGTACAACTTAAAGTGTAAAATTCTTCTTTAGTGAAATATAATTTAACATTATGTGTAGTTAAATCTCTGAAGCGAACAATTTGTCCTCCACGATGTTTTACTATATCAACTTCAATATTTGATTCCAATAAACTTAATCTTGTTCTTCTTCCAAATGTGTTTTTACTTAAATAGCACTCCAAAAGATGTAAATGTTTTATGAAAGATTCCCAAGTAGTTTCACTGAAAGTAACCATTTTGTTTCCATGATTTAAAATAACAATTGGTGAATAATCCATTGATTTTAAAATTCCAACTGATATACTTTTTGTCATGCATGAAGAAATTGGGTAGATAATCCGAAGAAATACTTCTGTTAAAATATTGGTTGTAATGTTAACTTCAACCTTCTTCCTTTTTACTTCTTTTTCAGCTTCTTCTTCTCTCTTCTTATGTTTGTTAAACTTTAGGAACTCGTCCATTTCTTGTTCAACTTGTTTTTCTATATCTGAACTATTATCATCCATTAGAGGTGTATTTTCTTCTCCGTTAGTAGAATTCATCTTGCGAATGATGTTTCCCATAAGACGGTTGAAGATAGAATGAAGTTTCCACTAATTATTTACTCGCTTTTATATTTTTCGTAAAATCCTTGAAATTTATACAATTACATAATTGTTTGTTTTCAACTTGTCTTTCACAAATGAAATTCTAACCTCAAAAATTGAAGCAGATAATTCTAACCTCAAAAATTTGCAGTCGTTGTACAATTCTTCTTAAAGTACATTCTTCACAATTCCGGTCAGCGGTGTGTAAGTAACTATTTTATCATGTAGAATTAGACAGTATGCCGAAGTTCCATCCGCTACTGGTTCTTCAAATTCCATTTCAATTTTTATATCCACACTTGATGATTTTACCGATTCATTTTGTTTTGAACAATCGATTACAATTATTGGAGCCTTGGAATAATACTGGTCAGGTGATAATAGTGGTGTATTAGTTTTTCCATAATATGACGATTGAAATCTTGCATACATATCGTATAAAATGGAAAAACGTTTTTTGCTAAACATGACATTCAAATTGTCATAGGGAAAGAATTGAGAGTTTAGGAAAACTTTACAATTCTTTATTTTACAGTGATCAAATTGAATAGCATTTGCAGTGATAACATCGTTTCGCTTAGTTTGAAAACCGAATATTATGTACCTTGCTCGTTCCAAGTAAGTTGATGTCTTGACGGTCCATGTTTGTCGTTCTGTCTGAGGTAGTGTAGGGTATTCATGAAAGTCCCAACTTCGGAATGGCATCACAATATCACGGTCAGATTTCAACTTTCTCAATAATAGGATTCTATGTTCATCAGCCAATCTTACATGAGGTACTCTCCAAACAACTTTATCCAACTGTAGTTGCCATTCCAGTTTATCTTCCGTAGTTGCAGGGTCTGCAAGTATCAAGTCCTTATTAGTTGAAGATCTGAGTAATACTAATTCTTGTTTGACATTTATTATTACCCGTTTGTAATCTTCAGCGAATCCCAAAAGCAATCGTAAAGGTACATGAAAATCAAAGTGACCGTTGGAAGCTGGTGTTATAGTGTCTTTATCGGGGGCAACCCATCCGGGGGGTGACTATTGAATTCTTCTCATGCGGTGTTAATGATGTTAATCCTTTCAATGTCGTTGTTAAACCAACCTTTTTTGTTGAATCAACCGTCACCCCTGATATTTCATATCTTATTTCATCAAAAAGATATGCCATCGGGTTATTTATAAAAGGAACTGTTGAAGCAGTTTTTCCATCCAATTTTAATACCCGTCCTTCGATGTACAAGTAACTTTCACACGGTAAAGTGTAAATATCTTGTTGTTGAATGGGGATCCTTATTTCATCGTTATTGTTTAATTTTGATGAAGTGTAAGGGTTGTGCGTGTGATATTCCTTCTCCCATAGTGTTTCGTCGAACGTTGGTCCTTGAGATATATCCAGGATATCCATCGCTGTTAAGTTTCAATCCAATCTTCTGTAGAAAACGAATGTTTTCCGATGTTAACTCTTCCAATGTCGAGGAGCTACTGAGCTCCCGACTCTTCCGTTGTGGTTTAAATGATAATCCCATGTTGACTTTTATGTTGCTGCTCTGATGTGTATCCAAATAGTAATTGTTTCTCCTCTAAAGTCAACACTATGACCGTCTTGATCCAATATGTTCAGTACGATGTCTGAAATGAAACTGGTGTTTAACGGTAGGTATATCAAGTTTTGTGGCTTCTCAACAATTTTAAAACCGGGAGCCACTGTTGGATAAAATGTATGTAAAATATGTTGATTAACTCCATCTCTATACGATCCATGTATAATGTTGCACGTGACATCAATACTATTTACTTTCAATATTGTTACAGTTGAATCACCTGAATGAGTAGTTCCAGGAGTTAAGATTTTCTTTTTTGTATCTGTAAATCCAAGTAAACTGCCAATCGACTGTTCCAAGCTGACATCAATATAATATTTCGAAGTTATTTCTGCTTTTAAAGTATTATTGTTTCCTTTAACGGTGATATTGTCTTCTCCGAGTTGTTTCTGTAATAATTGGTTTATATCATCGATTTCATAAGCTCCAGTAGGAAATGTAATTATTTTCAATTCTGAGTATTTTCCTGCAGCATCCTTAGTTTCATAATAATGTAGTAAATTGTTCTTCCCTTCCGTAACATTGGGAATTGAGTTGTAGGTAGTCAAATCAAGTAATGCCGCTTCCCATAATCGTTCCTTGGATAGACGCAATGCTGGGAACAGCGTACTTTTCAATGTGGATGAATTTCCACTCAATGACACTGTATACGATGACATCTTAAAGCTGACTGACACTTTTCGCTAGAAACTCCAAACATAAATGTCCACATATTTCAGTATTGTTAGGTTGTTCTCTTTTGTAATTGTAAAAAATGTTTTTGGAGTTTCGAAAATAATGTTGAAGTTCTTTTGGCGGTGGTAGATTGCCAAAACTGTCAAAGTAGTAAACGGTTTGTCCGAGCTTTTTATAGCATACCCAATGAGTGCCTGGACCATAGGTGGAATCCAAATTTACTATTCCAGTTTCATTTTTCCATATTTTAGTTGGTAATGCATCTTTCATAAAAACTCCTCGAAAGAATGGTATTTTCAAACATTTTACATAATCATTTAACTGATGATTAGTTAAGGCTTTATTTGGAATTATCAATTGATTTTTTTATTTAGTACACACGGTACGGTCTTAGGTATAAACCTGCTCCGTTTTTTACCATTGACCAAACAGAAGCCTTTTTTAATTTTGCTTTACGAGTTCTACGACGTCTCTTTCTAATATTTCCACCTTTTTTGGGAGCTCTTCTTTTTGCAGGTCTTCCTCTGCGACGTCGTCTTCCACCACCAAACTTAGCTTTTGTCTTCATGGCTGTTGTTACTGCCCAAGCCGCTGCTTTTTCTGCAATACTTGCGTCACTTGATTTTACTCTTTGCCAAGCTTTTTCTGCTAGAATTTTATCTGCTATTGATCTATTTGTTGAATCTTTAAACTTTGAATATGCTATATCGTGTTGTTTGCAAGCTTGATCTAATTTATTAATTCCAGGATCTCCTCTTGCTAAACGTTTTGCCAACTTAGTTCCAGGTCCATAATATTGATAACCTCCAGGAATATGTAATTCGTATGGTAAAGCGTCTATTGCTCGATTTACAACAGCACCAATAGGTATCCGTCTAAGCAGGGATAACGCAGTTGAAGTTATACCACGTCCTCTCTTGTTGCTGTCTTGATGATGACTGAGTGATACGGCCTTCATCTCCTGTACATCTTGTACGTCCGTGACCTCCCAGCCCCCGTTCCCCTCAACCCCACCGACACCTCCTGCGGTCTGGCCCAGTTCGCCGATGACACGGCGTTCTGGGTTTCAGAACGTAGGCACGATACCTTACTCCGCAAAACCTCCGAAACCCTCGACAATTACCTGACCTACTGCAACCGCTGGCGCATCCTCCTCAACGCCTCCAAAACCCAACTCTGCTTCTTCAACTTCCACTCCCGTCGCTACCGCCGTACCAAATCAGATCCCATCACCTTCAACAACATCCGTCTTGACCTCCGAAAATCCTGCACCTACCTGGGTGTTAAGTTGGACTCAAACCTCTCCTTCATCCCTCACATCAAGGATTCCAAACGCCGAGCCACCACCCGCCTTCGGGCACTCCGTGTCCTCAACAACCGCCGCCAACCCTGCTCCACTACAGTCCTCGCCCGCCTCTACACCTCTGTAATTCGTCCCGTCCTCACGTACTCCCACCCCCTCCTCCTGACGCTCCCCGACCGCCACATTTCAAATCTGGAGATGACCGAGAGACGAGCCCTCCGCCTAGCCTCTCACCTTCCCCCATGGGCCCGTAACCACTCGGCTTACGAAGCCCATAACATCCCACCACTCCGCGACTTCCTTCTTCACCTCAACACCCGATACCTCGACAAAGCCCGCCACTCAGAAATCCTAACACCTTACTTCGACCCGTACTTCACCGACCGCCAAACCCTCACAATCCACCACCTTTCTAACCTAGACCTGCCTCCGTAACCAGCCAATAACCACAAACCGCACACCCTCACAGTAACTCCATAACGACCGTAGCAAACCTCAACCCTACCCCCACTGCGCCAGGCATATCGTTTAGCAGTCTTCTGATTATTCAAAGTCCTGGTCGCAGTGGCTCCCTTCCCCCTCTGGCACGAAAGTAGGCACCGAAAGAAAAAATAAAAAAAGCCCTACCGTAGTGTCAGAACTCCTCCCCTCCCCCCACCCCTCCGGCATGAAAGTAGGCAACGAAAGAAAAAACAAAAAAAGTCCTACCGTAATGTCGGAGTCAACCGCTACGCCTAACCACACCCCGGCACGAAAGCAGGCAACGAAAGAAAAAACAAAAAAAGCCCTGCCGTAGTGTCGCACCGCATCCACAAACCCTAGCCAAGGCTGAAGAGGGCACCGCCCTAAAACAGCCGCAGTGGGCTCTTCCGGCCCACTGGAACCTCACGACAACTGCAACTACGGCCTTCATTATGTAGTCTTATATAAACTGGTGTGTTTACTGCACAAGATACATTACATAAATGAATAAGTTATGTATAATTTTTTATATTTAAACACTTAGTTATGCAAATTAATTATATATTGATTTATAATTCTATTTTTAATCCAAGCTTCCCGTTCATCGGGTTGAATTATCACATGACTCGTTGTACTAGCTATATGATTATGGGTATCAATAAGTAAATTGCCCACTATTCTTATTAAACAATCTAAATTTACAGCATCTTTTGGATGTTGAGGATCATGTAATTGCATAATACGTTTATCATTACATGTGTAAGCTGTTGAATCACTTTTTGATGTTTTTATGACTTGTCCAATAGTAGCAGCATCATTTGAATCTTCACCTGGTAAAATATTAATTATTTTCTTCATCTTTGCATCATATTGGGTCCCAAAGTGTTTATCCCAAGTTATTGTTTGTTTCATTGTAACACAATCATTTTCTTCGTAACCAGGATAAATATCTTTTATTCTTCTATTACGACCATTGTATGTACCTAATGCACCACCACTCGCAATTAATGTTTGTACCATTAGAGGTACATCTGAATCTTTTATACCAAATCTTCCATTTGTTATTGTTTTATGTCCTGCATCCCATTCATCATTATTTTCTTGCATTAAATTAAACTTTTCATTTCCATGTATAAATTTATCTCCCCGCTTTAAAACGGCATCTTTATGTTTTACAAAATTGGATGTTTCCTTTTTTAATTCTTTAGATAATTGTTCCATAGTAACAGCATCTTTTGGTCGAGAACCAAACTTAACATTTGTCAATGTTTTACCATGACAATCGATTTCATTAACATCTTGTAAAATACAGTTGTCCTTGATGTATTTTAGGTTTACAGCATCACCGTCTTCCTTTGGGTATCCAATGTCATTTATAATAAATTTATAAAAAGAATATCCATGTTTAGTTTTTTCTGGTATTATAGAATGTAAATATTCTTTATTAACTGAATCTTTATCATTTTTGGGATTTCCCACGTTGGTTATTCTATAATTTCCAGCATCATATGTTTGTCCATCTTTTAAGTTGTTACCCCATTGCAATTTTAAAGTATTTGAAAGTTCAGATGATAAGTACTCTTTAGTAATTGCATCAGAACCTTCAGTTGGTTTACCAACATTAATTAATCTATGTGATTTAACATCATAAGTATTCTTATGTAATTTCAATGATGTTGAAGTAGCTTCTTTTACTGTCTTTAAATTTGCTCCATCAGTATCTTCTTCTGGATCTTTAACTAATTTTAATCGTTTATTACTTATGTTATAGTCACCTTCAGGTGTTTGCGGTAATCCGCTTCTTTTTCTGTCTTCTCCAACTTGCACTCCTAATGCGGAGTAGCGTCCGAACTTGTCGACGCTCATGTTAGAACTGACACATTATATGCCTGCAACTCTTATATATCCGCGGGAAATTATACAATTATGCCGCGATTCCTGAGTTCGTCAATCAGAGCTACCCATTCATTATTTAAATCTGTATGACCAGCTTCCATGGCTTCATGCAATAGTCTCATTCTATCAACCAATTTATTGATATCGTTGTAGTAAATCACATTTGTATTGTATAGATTTTTCATCAATCCTTTACCAGATGTTGAAGTATCTCCTTTACTCTTTTTACCATGTTGTTCAAGAAGTGATAAATCCATAAGTGATAAAGATTTTCTTTTCAGTGGTTGTCTCACCGCTGGTGCAGTACGTAATGTTGGCAATTTTCGTAAAGGAAACAACTTTTTTATAACGATGTTATATTTTGTTGCACATGAACGATTAATCATTGCATCCTTTGAGTAGTTTCTTTTATGAGCGTTAGTATTTTGTAGAATCTCCTTAAAAACACTTAAATCTTTGGATGAATATCTTAGTGGTATGTTTTTAAAAATTAATTCATATAATCCTTTTGTTCCTTTATATCTATGCTCACCAATAATGATGTAATCGTCTTGTGTTATTTCAAGCTTTGAATCGCCGATCTTCAATTCATTCCCATCAATTCTTGCTCCGTATACATGTGATCTACTCAAATTTGGGTTTGATTTCATGTCATGTAGCATTTTCATTATATATTTTCTTCCAAGAGGTCCATGTTGTAATATATCGCTACTCAATTGAGTTAAATTTGGAATAGATTGTTCAGCTTCAGGTATTGGCTGTTCTTCTTCCTTTTCAACAATTGGTTCTTCTTCTTTTGTTTCTTCTTGCTCACTAGCACTTGTATATGAATCATCATCTTCTTCTTTTTTTAATGCTTGTACTTCTTGTTTAGAAACTGGTAGTAAAACATCTCCTTCATAACGAGGTTTACCAATAGTTTCTGATATCTGTTTTAAAGGTTCCGTAATAGGTTTAAATGTAGTCTCTAGAAATTCTGCTCTTTCACTTAAACCCATCTTCAATGCATGATTCTTCATCCTAATAGAATCACTGAGTGATTTTATTTCTTTCAATAGTTTTTCTTGATTCACCATGTTTACACTGTGAAGTTCAACGTGTAACTAGATGTAGCATCGGTAGTTCAACGCATAAATACAAATTTATCCAACCCTATACGATATCTACCATTTTTAATATCTTCTTCCTTCATAATAACGAGAAAGCTATATTTCTCATTCCAAGCTTTGCCACACATCTCTTTAAATTTTTCAAATGACATATCCGCATTTACATGATCATTATATATATGCTTTAAATTTGTTTCATCTTGCTTGAAGATGATCAACATATTTGCATTGTCTCTTATAAGTTGTTTTGGAATTTTACTGTATGTTTGACTAATGTAAATGCTATCAATATTATGATGTCTTCCCATAGCAAAATAATTCCTTATTGTGTCATGATTTTCACAAGAAACATCGTCAAATATAAAAATAGAAAATGGTTTTGCTTCATTTGGTTGCATAATTGTTTCACTGGCATTAAACTTGTAAAAATTCACTTCAGGTACACTTGCAAGTACTTTATCCAATAATTGATATTTTGGTTGTTGCAATGATTTTGAAAAAATGTATATATTATTAAAACGCAATCCTTTAGGATTAGTTATAAGGTTAAAAACAACATTAGTTTTTCCACAATTTGAAGGACCAGTTATTAGACATCTTATCGTATTTGGTAGTAATTCACCATGTTTTCCATGATTTAACTTATCATTGTCAACTGTCAATTCATCAATGTTATTGATATTAAATCGGTCTTTTTGTTGTACAATCTCCATCTTGTATAAAGGTTAAACACACAATGAGCTATTAAACAACTATACTAAGTCTTTTGAAGGAATCCAAGAGTCTTCACTTTTATCAAACCCTAACCACCGGACTTTAACCATATCCTTTTTCCTTTGTAAAATCTTCTCGACAAGATATACATCACCAACTGTTGATTTCAACAATTCGTGTCCGTAGAATCCACCTTGAAGTAATTCACCCTTGTTATCCTTTAATAAATAGGTTTCAGGTATAGTTGGTTGCACTTTATAAATTGTAAATACTTCATTAGTCCAATTTGGTAGATATCTTTTACTAAATACACCTTTGTATTTGCTTATACGAACTTTATCGTTGACCTTGAACTTCTTTGGTTGCAATTTTTCCAATTTCGGTGTTGTATTATTTTTAATGCGTTGTAATACAATTTTCGCATTAGCACTGTTTACCTGGATAGGTTTCATTCCAATGGTACGATGATATTTGTTGTTATACTGTTTTATAAGTTGTGGTAATATGTCATACCACACGTATGATCCTCGTTTTGAAAATTGTTTATACATCGCACCTTTCAATGTTCTATTGAATCTTTCAATTATTGAAGCTTTAACTTCAGAATTTGTAGAATAATGATTTATTTGATATTTCTTCATCAAAGCTCTAAAGTCTTTATTAAAATATTCTTTTCCATCATCGGTCTGTAGATGTTTAATTTTAAATTTATTTCTTTGTATTGTGGTTTCCATAGCTTTTGTAACACTTTTACCAGTCTTATCCTTCAATGGTAAAGCGTCAGCTATTTTAGTAAAACAGTCTATAATTGTTAAAATATATTTAAATCCTTTGTTTAATTTACTGTGCGGTATCATTTCAATGAGATCAGCTTGATAAAGATCATTCATTCCTTTAATGATTGTACTTCTTCTTGGAAATCTTCTTCTTGCTGGTTTATGTAGTTCATTTACAATCTTGTCCTTCACACTTTCCATCTTCAGATGTTGCTTGTACACCGCTTGTAAAAATACTAATGCATAGAATAGTTTAATCTCATTTATATAGTTTGAATATAGGTCAAGGCCATTTCATATTAGTGTAAAAAAGAGGGAACATGGCATTGGGCTTGCCATGTCCCCTCTTCTTTACGGAAAGGAAAAAGGAAGAAGGTAGAGGACGAAGAATAGGTTTACTGGTCGATAGGGTTCAGGGAGTAGTGGCCGAATGGTAAAGTATTAATTTTATCTTCTAAAATATGGCGCTTGTCATCTTTGTATCTTAATGCCCACTTTGTTTGTTTGACACTAAAAAGTTGATGATTATAACTTCTAATAGTGTTGAACGTTGCAGTTGTTTCAACATTTTCAAACAAACATCTTTTATAATGTTCAAACTGTACATTCTTCTTCAGGAAAGAAGTTTTTATTCCTTTGGCTTTTTTCGTGACTTGATGTTCATTCCTTTTATTTATGTACAGTTGAAATGAATACAGTTTGGACATTAATGCTACAATTTCCATCATCGGCACACCATTTGTTTCATCTTTAAATTTTCCCAATACTTTCTTGTTTTTGTCGTAGTCGTAATTTGGATGATCCTTAGGATAATCGGAAAAGTCGAAATCATCTTTATATATAAAGGTGCGTAGATCTTCATACATGCCATTTGTTTTAATCCAGTAAATGAGTGCATCCGTATCCATATATGCAATACCAATGTTCTCTCTTCCATAATAGTTAACCATCTTCTTATAATGAAACTCATACATATGTGTTTTTGAAATATCCAAGATTGACATTCCAAGATACAAAGGACGATCCATTTCAACTGACTTCTTGTTCATGGAAATAACAACTAGATTTTCATTAATAATTACAGATGAACCAAAGTTTGGTTGTTGCACTAATTTCTGTAATTTTACTGGATCAGTTACCAATTTGATATCCTTATGTTTTCTTTTGTTTTCCAAAGTCTTGCCAAATATTGCGTTGTTCATTAATTTGAAAAAATCTTTTTGAAAACTTGATGTAGCGGCGGCTCTTCTTCTTGTGTTGTCGATGTAAGGTTTTAACCAACAAGATTGAGAAAATTGTAGTACTCGATTAATTTTTGTAATTCTCAGTCCTAAGTCTAAAGCCTGTTGTATCATCCAGTAGTGTCCAACATATCGAGACTTGTCGGTTAAAGTCATCAATAATTTTGGCCATCTTCCAGTAGGGGAAATTTCAGTCTTCGGAAGAAGTGGTAAATCATAATGTTGATCATGAAGATGTTCAGGATATTCAAAATCCACATCAAAAATGTAACCAGTTTCACCATGCTTCGGTATATCCATTATGTTTCCAATCGATTCTGGATCTATCCATTTAAAATTATCATATGGAAGGGGATTTGACATTGCCCATCCGTATAAGTTATTTGCATCAAAATAACCCAGGAATGTTGTTGGTTTTGATGCATCATAATCGGGCAGATACTTGTTGTTCGCCTTAAAATGTCGTGTAACGCTTTGCGTCAATCCCCCTCGAACTCCTGACTCTAACATTAAAACCATATCTATATCAGTAAGAAGTTGTATTTTACAATTTGTTTCTTTCAACATGGCTTGCCATGCTAATCCAGGTGAAGTGTACGAATGAAGAGGGTCCAATCCATAAGCTGCAAAACACGTATTTCTAAATTCTTCCATTATATCACATAATAAAGTTACATCTAATTTAACATAAAAATCTGAATATTCTCCTAATGTTCTAAATCCTAATTCGTTCCATACTTTACATGCATGATCATAGTCCTCTTGAGATATGTCCATGTCGTAAAGTTTACTTTTAAATTCTTCTTTAGCCGGAAGTGATGTTTCATTAAATTTTTCTAAACTGTCTATGTAATCATATGGAAACACACCTTTCCGAAGTACCAAATCCAGTTTGTCGTTATTTACAATCTTCTTTGTTTCGATGAAATCTTGTTTCCTTAAATTTTCTGAAAGTTTGGACAAACTCGACGGCATAAATCTGTAGGAGTCTAAGAATCTTAATTTCATGTTTCCAACTTCTTTGGAAAAACTGATGAACTTCTCTGAAGTTTCAGCTAATACATCAATTTTACCATCGTCTCTTCCTAATTCGGGTATTATGAAATGAGCATCGTACCCACTGAGGTTATGCAGAACCACAGGAATAAATAGTGGTAAACGATAGCTCAAGTTGCATTTATTACAAGCAGCACCCCTGTAATAACCAGTGAGGTGATCGTGATCTTTAACTTTATAATTCTCAATAGTAAAATCATTTTTGCACAAGAAACATCGAGTTGCATTTTCATGTTGAATTTCTTCTTCTTCCTCCATCGTTTTCATTGGTACAATATTTGTATATAATCTTTGTACATTTCCAGCTATTGAATATAAGTGATCAAGAAATATTTTTTCTACATTTTCACCACGATATACTAGAGGTTCTGAAGTTAATCTATATCTGTTTAAATGTTCTTCTGATAATGTCGATTTCACCATTAAACAAAAACTGTTTGGTTTGTGCATTTGATACTTGACACTTTTTCTAGCTTCACAATTTTCATCTTCAACAGGAACAAGTGTTGATTCAAAGTCCGCATACACAACGAAAGGGATACGGTATTGATAATAAACCTTTTCAAATTTAACGAATGCTCTGTTTTCCGCAGGTAAATTAATCTTTGCTTCATAATTATTGTTACATAGTCTTTTGTGCTCTTGTAACCATTCTCTTCCTTCTCTTCCTTCTCGTTGAAAATTAAAACATCTCTTGCAAATTATCTTTTTGTTTCGATTTTTTGAAAGTTGCTTGTTAACAAGACGATCAAATTGCTTTATGTACACATAGTGAGACACATCTCCTCGCGTTAGTAGTAGTAAATCCGTATGATCTGGTAGCTCTTCTTTTGCAATACGTAAAGGATACACTTTGTTTGAACTATCTAATGCAAAAACATTGATAGACGTACCGGGATTTTTCTTCTCAAATTTTGATATATCTTTCAGTGATACAGGATAAGTGATTCCTTGAAAATTGTATCTAAATCTTTGATTTTCATATTCTTGGTCAGGTCTATTCGCATGATGTGGTACAAATTTAGTTGTCATTGCATAACGAAAACATTCATTGTCTTCATTTTTAACATTAATACAAGATTTTGTATCTTCAATTCTTTTTGGCAGAGGAATGTAACTTGATCCCATTAGTCCATATCCATGTTTGTGAACTCTTATACCTAATACTTCAATACTTGTAAGACTCCATCCGGATCCTCTTCCTTCGTGTTCCTGAATTTTTGTTAATATTTCTTCTATACAGTTCTCTACTATTGAATTAATGTTTGAACTTTCCATAATGGTTCGGTTTTTTGTTATGAATCCTCTTGGTGATAATTCTTCTTGTACATTTATAAACATAGCTTCTAGTAGTAAACCAAATTTAAGAAAGTTCAATCTTTTTAATTCTTCTTTTAAAGTTTTACTTACAATTGGTTTTGCTTCTCTAATAAATTCTTCTAGCTTCAAGTTTTCATTTTGAATCTTATGATGCATTACTACTTTACCAGGTAATGCAAATACTTGTAGATTTGGTAAAGTAGTTGAAGATGTTGCTGTTATTTCATCTTGTTCTTCTTGTTCTTCTTGTTCTTCTTGTTGTTCTTGTTGTTCTTGTTCTTCTTGTTGTTCTTGTTGTTCTTGTTTTTCTTCTGGGTTGTTGTGAATTAGTTCTTTATGACAGTCTAATAGAATTTCATCGTGAAACGATTCCGAATATTTATCGCAACGATACATGTTGAGATGTTTACTCTTCGAAATTTCACCAAGAAATGAAGTGGGCTCTCACGTTCCTCCTATTATAATGGTTCCCCCACCACTATTTCATCCTCTTCACTATCCTAGGAAATCAAACATTTTCAACAAAATATTAACCTTCTACAAACTAATTGTTCATTCGTGTTCTTTATTCCCATTGGAGTTTTAGTATATACTTCTTTATATTCAAACTTTAACAAACTTTCTTTTAACATCTGTTAGGACAGATGTTATGGGACAGATGTTAAAAGAACAAATGTTGGAGTGGAAATGGCTAGAGCACAGGCACTTGGTTGAACTAAATTTGCGCATAAATTAACTAGAGTTGAACTAAAAATTCGCATAAATTAAAAGTTAGTTCAAAACTAAAGTCCGACAGTGTTAAAAAAACTCTAACAGTTGAACAAAAATAAACGTTAGTTTCAAACTGAAATTCAACAGTGTTAACCAAATTCTAACAGTCAAACAAATAGGTCAAGGTAATCCAATTTAACGCGAGAACGAGGAATAGAGCACTAAGTGGCATGTTAGTCCATTACCACAAAGTGATCTATTCCTTGCTCTCTATTCTACATCTACTTTTTTGGGTTTACTTATTTATATTAAAATGTTCAAATTTTACTATGTAGAATGTCCATTCTTGCTCTTCAACTCTTCGATTGTTTTTAGCAATTGTAACAAATATTCGTTAGTTTTCACCAAAGTCTTTATTTTGCTACATCCAATTTCAATGGAAGGTATTATAAGTTGTAATTTTATAAGTTCAATCTTTTCTTTCTTGCGAATTTCTTTCTTTATTATATTATTCCTTATTTTTGCTGAAGATTTAAACTCCATGTTGTTTCTGCTAAAGCCACAATAATAATAAAAGTCTCTTGAAACAACCTGCATTTATACACATTCCCCCACCACTTTATAATCCCCACTCCTTTCCCCCTCTTCTTTATATGTGGAAGGAAGTATTATAATTAGATTCCTAATATTTCTTTTCCTTCTTCACTACGTGGGGGAAGGGTAATTTGTTATTACACTAGTTGTGCAAGAAAATAGCCGCCAGTGTCCACACCTTGTTCGTAGCACTCCATCATAGATTGTGCCCACTGCAACATGCGGTCTCTGTCATTTGGTGTGACAAGGAAAGAATGACTATCACCATACAATATAAAAGAGTCAATTCGTACATAACATCCTAAATTTAACCATTTATTAGCTTCGGCTATAAACTTTTCTATTGTATCAAATGGAAATTGTGGATCAATTGCTATAACCTTACGTTCTTCACTAAGTTCAACAGTATAATCATCATCGTCCTCACTCTCACTATCATTATTTAAAATGTCTTCAGGTTGTAGAAAAACATCGGAAATTTCGGAAGAATTAAGATGGTCATTCACATGAGGAGGCATTTTGAAGCAGGTAATATTGTAAACAGCAGAAACGAAACAACAAGAGCGGCATGTAGAAGCAAAATGAATGAGTGACCAACGCTCGCTCCGCTTTTATAACAGTATGCAAATGAGGGGTAAGAGCTGACCTTGACCGGTCATCAACCCAAAGGAGTGGGGGAAGTACTTTTCTTACTACTCGGATGGAAGTAGGTTAGTAGGTCACGAGACTTAGAGTGTTAAAAAATAATGGGGGAGAAACACAACGCTATAACGCATTGTGTTTTTCCCCCATTATTTTTTTAAACAACAATTTGGAAAAAACTATGTGAATTTACTTTCTACGCCCCCACCTTGTAATACCATCCACTTTGTGTCTGAGGAGATAGTCTTTAGAGTCTAACTCATAAACAGATTTCTCTTTGCGCAAGGATTCAATTACTTTAATATTATATTTTTCGCCGTTACAACTTGCCAAAATGTGTTCATTGTCAATAACACTTTCAAAAAAATAAACACAACCTCTCTTAAGCCTATTTCCTTTCACACCAATAATTTTGGATTGGTATTCAATAGTGGGGGTTTCTGTCAGTTGTGGTTCAGAAAGGTGTTTTACGACATGTACATGGCAAAAACTTTCGTTTTTTACACATTTCCTACCACAAGCTGATCCTTTCTTAATTCCCCTAGTGAGCACTTCAGGGCAAGTAGTGGGACGGCTAAATGCCCTACGACGCTCTTCTTGTAATAATTGAAATTGCTCTGAAGGAGCAGGCTTAGGAGCAGGTTTGGGAGTAGGCTTAGTGGATTTAGTTTTATGATATGTGTGGTCTTCAGGCATAGTAAGTGGTGGGGTAGGAGGCAATGGTGATAGTGGGATGATGGGTGTACTAAGGCGATGAACAATAGTTTCAATTGAAGGGGTATTAAGACGGGGAACTGGCTTCTGCGGTGGCGGCATCATAGTTGATGGTGGTGCGGAGTCGTTTGAAGGCGAAGGTGAAGGTGGTGAAAAAATACTGTGAAGTCTAGAAGTGTTGGTTGGCGGAAGAATAGCTCCAGAAGTTGAAGGTTGGGATCCAAGTTGCTTCTTGTACCAGTCAGGAGGATTTTTCAGACGAAGAGTTTTCTTAGGTGCAGTAACAGCCGTAGTAGAAGTTGAAGTAGAAGTAGAAGTTAAAGTAGAAGTTGTAGTTGGCAGAGATGACATGGTTGTGGCTCCAAGTTCGCAGCGTAACGTCTGGAATCAGAATGAAATGTTAGCCGCAGTCGGTGCGTCTTTTATAACAATATGCAAATGAGAGGGGTAGCAGCTGGCCGAGACTGATTATTGACCTGGGAGGTGGGGGAAAAGGGGAAAGAGAAGGTATTTATTTAAAATAATTCGCATAACTTTTGACTAAAATAAAATAACCAAATTCTTCTTTTACCAAAATATTTGTCTTACATAGACTTTTTCAATGATGTATCGCTTGTCCAAATCCGTCAATCCATTATCAAGTTATAGCCATTTTAATTTTTCAGGTCATGACCAGTCGTTCACCCGGAGTAGTGGGGGAAGGAGTGGGGGTAGGAGTGGGAGAAGGGGGGGGGGAATCGACTCCATTTTTTCGGGGGGGGGGAGGGAGGGAGGGGGGGAGGGGGGAGGGGGGGAGGGGGGGGTCATTGACCCTTCCAAAAGTGGGTCAAGGTCATTCAAGATTTATAATGATCCAAGGTGATGGGAACAGTAATACTGTTCCCACCACCCTGTTTGTCTAACGGTTTTACACTCCCAACCCACTAGTTACATTCTGCAAGGGAGGTCCCTGGGCCGTCCGCATCAAAGCGTAACTTCCCGTCCGCATCAAAGCGTAACCATTAATTTCAGGGAAACTGGAACAGTTAATGCAGAAACGCAACTCTAACCCCACCCAAACTAATCCCACCCATTATATTCCTAAACAAAATGCAAAAACCTAGTCCGCATTTTGCGGATGTCCCACCCCTTCTAAGTGAAGTTCAACCGAACTTCTGAATTTACATTTAATCTACCCCCTAACATCTAGCTGTAAGGCAAAACAACATTAATTAGTATTAGCAACACTTAAAACTAACAACACATCATTATTAAAAAACCAAATAATTCAACACAACCAAATACCATCATTATTCTTAAAATTAATACACCTTAATGCTAAAAACCTCTTAAAAATTAATACACCTTAATGCTAAAAACCTCTTAAAAATTAATACACCTTAATGCTAAACCAAACTTAAAACTAACATCGCAATGCGCAATTTATTTCTTAAATTAAATACAACTAAACACACACACACACACACACACACACATACCACATTGCATTAAAAAAACGCAACGTAGTATAAGAAGTTCAAATATATATAGACCTACTATATATTTGAAACCTCTTGCTCAGTCGCCAACAACCTTTCGCTATGAAAGTTTGTTGACGACTGACGCGAAGATCGGGCTCGTATCGCTCCTCGGGTTCTCAAATGGTGGGGGAAGTTGTTTCACTCCAGTACAGTGTTCAATCCAGTCCAATTCGCAGCAGTGTAAAAGGAATGCGAAGGAGTGGGGAGCAGCATATGCACAGCAACGCAAAACCAAGGTTTGAGGTTAGAATTATCCATGTGCAGTAGCGCTAAAGTGAGTAATACAGGACTAGGCGCATGCGCAATAGCATAGTCACTATTCCGATCCGGAGAACTCGTTGCATGCGCAGCAGGTTTGAGGTTAGAATTATCCATGGCAGCTGCCATGTTTAGTTCAGTTTTACCACATAGAGTCGGCGACCGACGATGACCGGGTGACCGGTCATTGGCCTGAAGGAGTGGGGGAAGGAGTGGTGGGGGAAGGGGGGGGGTGCTCCATTTTTCGGGGGGGAGGGGGGGGAGGGGGGGGGTCATTGACCTTTCCGGTCATTGCCCCAAAACCCCCTACTTCTCTTACCATTTGTCCGGCAGCTGCCCGGAGTAATTGCCGCTATAAAACCAGGTAGTTGGTCGGCATCTGCCGGCATTTGGCTTGGGTTATTACTGCCTCTATAAAAGGGGGATAGTTTATCGCGCCGCGAACATTCATTGCCTTACATCCACACAGTCATCACCTCTCATTAGTTTTACTTTATGACTACTTCGTTACTTCTAACATGCAATTTACCATTCATCAGCATGTGGCTTCCTATCCACTTCATTAAATGAGTCTAGTTAATTCTAACCTCAAATATTACTACTATAGTGTTCTGTTTCAATTTCTTTTACACTTCATTTTATATCTCAGTCTTCTTTTAACTTCTAAATGTAACACATCAGTTATGATGGTTGCACAATGTTTAAAGTTAAAGCTTTTGCGAACACAACACATATTACGGAATACTTCTAAACCTTCAATTTCAAAGTGTAGAACTAATTTAAATAGAGTTAGGAAGAAGTACAGTTTTAACCCATTATACTCTTCAAAGACTTCGCAGGTTAATGTTGATGATAGTGTTATTTACAACATTTTGCATTCTATGTTACACTTCAACAATTTTGAACTTGTTACACCTATCGACTGTGTTCAGCAAGTTTTTTTATTTTACCCCCACTATTCCTTATATAAGTGCTCTAACCACAATTCCTACTTCATCCTTCTCTATTCTGTTCAGCTGAGCTAAGATTTGAGGTTAGAATTATCCATGGCTTCCGCCATGTCTAGTTCAGTTTCACCACATAGAGTCGGCGACCGGTTATTGGTCTAAAGGAGTGGGGGAAGGGGTGGTGGGGGGAAGGTTGCCATTTTATAAGCCCTCTCCCTAGGCGGCGCTTCTCATTCGATCGCCAACTTTCAAACGAGAAACACCTCTCCCATGGCACGAATCAATTATCCCGCTATCACCAACTACTTCAACTTAAAACTATTTCTGGTGATAGTTGGATAGAATTTTTTAAAACTTACTCTGGATGACCTTGACATACTTTCCAAGCCCCAGTTATAACTGTTAAATTTCAGTTTTAAATTAACTCTTAATTCATGCCCAATTCTACTTCAAATAGACGCCATATGCTCTCGCCATCTGCACCCCAGCATCTGACGCCATCTGCTCGAGCAGCTGCTCGGGCAGATGGCACGACTTCCGGTCCAGAAGTAACCAAAACACACTACTATTATAATCTTATAATGGTTGTGAATAATGCAAATAATATAAATATACATAAAGTTATGTTTGAGCATTTTATTTTCAAATCGTGAATTGCCTTAATAAAAACTAACTCAATAAGAATGCAAATTAAAATGTTCTTTTAACCTTCAATATTAGTATTTGTCTATTTATTCGGTATTAATCTGGAAAGTCTTGGAGTGTTACTCAATGGAAATTACTTAAACTTTTTTTAGATTTATATTTATAACTTGGTAAAAACAAAACATCACAAACTGTTTTTAATTAATCACGTTTTTGTATTTTAAAAATCTCAATAAAACAAGATTTGATTTATGTAATTCGAGAACTCGTTGATATTGGCGATATTTATCCTAAAATACAAGTAATCAGAAGTTTGAGGTAACCTACAAACGAGGGTATATATTAATATGGAATTCCCATGTTTAGGATGTAAATAAAAACGTTCTGATTTGACGCCTGACGCACCCGCCAAACCCTGACAAATTAAAAACGTCCTGATTTGTTCCCCTCCGACTTTTTAGTCGTCAGAATTTGACGGCCCGTGACTTAAAAAGTGTCAGGGCTCGTCGTCGTCAGACTTTGACGGCGTCCCGATGATGACCGTCTTGTCTTGACCGCAGAAACAAAGATACATAGCTGTTGTTACGATATGGAATAAATCACTAGAATAAATAAGGATGCTTCTTTTAAGTGTTTACTACATTTACTATGAAGTTACAAGTACGTCGGTGCTTAATTATTTATCAGTGTATTACAATGTAAAAGCTCGAGCAAAACTCGGATTTAAAATAAACATAAATGTTAGTGATACAAAACTATAATAGACTTTGTAATGAAGAATAGTTTTCGTTAAAGAAAATAAATTGTGACAAGGGTAATGTACAATTCAAGTTTATAATGGGATCAACGAAAAATAATTTGCTGCATTTTTCTTCGTTACATAGGTCCTTTACTTACTTGATGATTTTTTATCGGTATCAACGTCATTATAACACATCACTTCATCACAATTCATTTGTTATCCTTGTTTATATTTTAAGGCTGTTTACCATATTTCGAGTTTGATATTGTATACCTAAATAAATTATTTATACGCCTTGACTGCAACAAATAGTTTTTATTAGAATATGAATTTATACGGAACGTATCTCTTTTTAACTTGTATTAAAATCTAGGGAATAAGTTTGGTGAAATCTGGAAAGTACTTGGAAAAGTTGCCCAGATGATGTTTTCACGCATGTCTTGGACTCGGTGCACCCAAAATATTGAGAATGCAAATAAATCTTTCCTTTAGACATGTTTTGGTACCCCATCCACACAACCCGCCAATGTCTGCTAGTTATTATGGACCTATTATTTATCTATGGAGTTTATCCTATAGTTACTCGGTTATCGAACAACTCATACTGGGCAGTCGGGTTATGAGTATACTGTGATCCATGCAATTTGTATACGATATATTCTTTGCTAATAGTTTATGATTATACAACAAAAATCTAATGCCACAAAACATAAATTGTAATAAGAGATATATTCACAAAACACTGCCAAAACCGGAGCCAAGCGGAAAGATGGCCGAGCGGATACGAAAACAAAAGGCAATTTTATTTATGCGCTGGAAGATGCAAGGCTAGGCAGAACGCCACTTGACATTCAAGAGGATAGGTTACCCGTGACTCGCCGTGCCGGGGCCAAAGGTGATCCCGTGGAATGTTTGAATTATTCGATTGTCCTTAAAGGAGAGCGGGACTGCAGGATAAGTCAAGGACGGGAGGATCTTTATCCCGCCAAGGATCGCGGCCGGGGGCTGCGCTGCAAATGGCAGCTTCCCATCTCCTGGCTGAGCACACGACGCGACGTTGGGGAGCCGACTGTGGGACAGGGTCACGTGTCAGGCTCAGGCTGCGTCACTCTCTGGAGACTGGTTATAGCGATCAGAGATATGCAGTGGGTAACTGCATACAAAACCTTGACAACAAAACCAATGTCTAAAAAAAAGTTTAAAAATTGTTAGTATCGTTTTGAACATTTAAACTTTTGTATTAGAAAATTAATGGATGCTGTTGTTTGACTGAAATCGCTTGAATAATCTGATTAATTTCTGAAAATTGTATGATTTTCATGATTAGTGTAGTTAAAAGTATATAAAAGAAAGTTGAAGTTGAACTGTAACAAGAAAATTCAGTTACTGGAAAGTGTAGAATCGTAGGCCTAGTCTAAAAGATTTCTTGGTTTACCTTTGTTAATACGATGACCTTAAAATGCGACATCTGTTTTAATAGAGATTACTCTACAAGAATGTCCAGAAATGGTTGGAAAAAGCTAATTATATGGATAATGTCTATGTAGTAAAAAAATTCGAACGACTTGTAGAAAATGTGGTTTTAAGATTAGTTAGAGTCAGTTTTAATCTGCTAATAAATAATAACAGTAAATTATTGAGTATCTTTTAGGGCCATCCTGTATAATTATAGTTATGTAATGCTGAAATAAATCTCAGTACATTAATAATTACTAATAAATTTTTTAATCACGTAAATATTAATAATGTTTGTCTGGTTAACCCATTGTCATACCACCGATTTTAAGAGTGACTAGGTCCAGTGTGGCCAGTAAAAATGAGGTAATTTGTAAGCCTATAAAAATGCCTATATAAAATCTGTAAAATATTAACTTATATTGGCATGCTTTGTTCACCACCAAATCCAACAATCAACTAGCCTTTCAAAAACGTATATTTTTTTATATTTTAAAATATATTTTCAAAGAAAAGAAATTTTCTTGTGGAAAAGAAGCTTAAATATTTTAAATACATAATAACTTGACTACTGCGCATTTTATCATGCCAGAGTATATTCATCACCTGTATCCCCCCGTCACACTTATAGTTACTTTACTCGCAAATATGATTAATTGTGGTGCAAAATGTAATATAGATCTTATAAAATAACCCTAATACAAGTACTGTAAATG
Organism: Neoaliturus tenellus; assembly: GCA_030545055.2. NCBI lineage: Eukaryota > Metazoa > Arthropoda > Insecta > Hemiptera > Cicadellidae > Neoaliturus > Neoaliturus tenellus. The sequence continues at coordinate 125,407,268 of CM061533.1, forward strand.
TATGTATTGTAATTAAATAACTCAAAAAGTCATACACGTTGCAACGTGTATGATTTTTCAGAGTTCAAGACAATGATTTTAAGATGACGCTCGTCTTTTTCTCTCCTCCACTCTCTCATCCCAATTTTGGATAGCCGGGAGACTTTCCATTGAAGATAGGTACTGAATCGACGACAATCATGTCCTGTAGTCTTGGCAATTACCCTGATTGTCCAGTACCTCGCAGTAAGGACGTTGCTTGATAAATCGCCCACCGTATTCATTCGGAATCCTCTCAATAGAGGAGCGTGATTAATATCTAGCGAGCTGATGAATGAATGAACCATGAGAGAGTGAACCGGTTGTTGGTGAAAGAGTAGCCTAGTCCTGCTAATGCAACCCACGGTGTAGACGGTACACGGTAGATGTACGGGAGCCGTACTGGCTATGGCACGGTACCGGGTGAGGTGAGGCAACACTTGTCATGCACTCCGTTGTGTTGGCAGACCTTCTCCCGGGACCGCAATAACATAACCACACAACCGCCAAACAATGACATGGGTCGCATATTATAGGCCTAATCAACTATTGCCATTTTATACTATTGTGGCTTTGTATCCCAATTTTACGAGTGTTATCTGTCCACAAATGTCAAATCTTTGGTAGTATTGCGGTTGATGTGTCAATTGGATTATAGCTAACTGTATATATTTCAATCTCAGTGGACAACCGCGAAAGGAAATTGTGTTACACAGTTTAAAAACCAATGTCAACATCACTTGGTACAAAAAATGTACATATTGCGGCTACATGTTTTTATTCGAATCTCATAACAAATTCAGAATCTATCTAGCCTATAGCCCTTTTGTAATAGTGTATTTCAGTATAAAAATATATTTCTATCTGCCCATCTCAAACAAAACATAACCGTAACTATCTTAGTGGGATGCAATGCTTTTGTTTCCGGTTGCTAGGCAACCACTTCACATCAGCTATCTGTTTACATCGGCTTTCAGTGGCAAATTATAGGGCCGACATTTTTTGGCCCTAGACCTCAAAAGTATGATTTTCGTTGTTTAAAGCGACGCTTAAAAACAGGTGATATTAATTTTGAGTGATTAAATAGTAGTTTTCATCACTAGAACAACAGTGGCTCTTTTTAGTGCGCAATCGAGTTTTTTTTTTGTTTTTTTTTTACGATTAAGCACTAAAATTACATTTTTGTTCAGAGTAATTATTTATTATAATGCCGAATCACCTCTTGAGACAACTAATAGGCTGATTTCATGCGGAATGATAAAAATTATGTTTCGTCCATGGTTATGCTTTTCACGGGTATACAGTAGACCAATCTCAAATCTGCTAATAGTTTTACTGTCTTTCTAGCCATGGTCAATCGTCGTTGACTGTGTTGAAAGGGTTGGCCGATGATTTACAAGTATACGTGTATTCTTATCACAATTTTTCTTGATAACGTAATTACTAATAGTCTCCAATTGATGTGGATCTTTTAAGATTAGTCACTCTGAAAAAGATCCTCCTTTAAGTATATTTTGACTGTGTTGCTCAAACTTTACTCGTAAACCTTAAGAATAATCTTCACCTTTGGGACAGTAGCCCATTGTTGTGCAGTCGGCAAAGTTTAATGCAAAACATGGTATTTTATTCCACTGTTTGGGACGCCTTTTTTCAACCGATTTCTTTAAACTTCGTAAGTGTTTAGTTGAATAGTTATATTAGACCCCTCATACCTCGAAATTTTGAAAATTTAACAAATACATATTACTCTTTGTGACGTCACAAAGTAACTCGATTTTCCTTAGTAATAAATGTTGAATTTTCAAAGTTTTGTGGTATGAGGGGCTTAATTTAACTATTCAACCACAACTTACCAAGTTTAAAGAAAATCGGTTCAAAAACGGCGTCCGAAACAGGGGAATACAATACCATGTTTTGCATTAAAAGCCGTATGGTTAACTTTGCCGACTGCGCAACAATGGGCTACTGGCCCAAAGGTATGAAGATGACTCATATGTTTGTCCCCGATTACACCTCCGGTTACTTCATTTTCAGGTAGAGAGGTACACAGAACCATCTAGTCGATCTGTTCCACAGCCGCTTTCTCAATCAATGGGACCCTCGCAGATGTCGGCCGAGTGAAGCTCGTCTGCACAAGGCCGGCAGTTTGTCTGTTCACCGTCGTTGTCGTCGATGTGACGGTGACCCGAAGAGCCGCCTCACGTGCTGGCAATGCCGTCGCCGAGGCTAATGTTGTTGTTGCTGTTGCTGTTTGAAGAGTCTGCTCTGCCGATTACCTTTCACGACCGCGATATTGAACCTTCTCCTACACTGGAGTCGTGTCCCGGGTGTGCAATGTATCGATAGTGAACACGCGGAGTGTACTGCCCTCGTGTCCTGGGAGATGCTTTTTAAAGGAAATGTAGAAATGTCACAAAGTGACTTGTTAGCTTCCTGGTTTATGCTAAGGCCAAGATTGTCAAGGTGGTTAGGTTGAATCTAAGCACAACAGACATAAAAGAGATAACTTTAATTTAACAAGTTACAATTAATTGAAACCTCAGTTTGTGTGAAGCAGGCCTACTTTGACCTATGTTAGTGTTATTGTGGACATTATTCTCCACTTATCGTTAAAACAATTTTTTCATTCATTCGGGACACATTCCATCGACCCCACATGCTTTTCCATTTTTTAACTGTTTGAACACCGTTGCCACCTCCCCGGTCGTTATTTCGGTATCTAGCTCTGGAACAAAACGTGGTATCTCTGTCAGTATCCTATCACCTAATTCCCATTTATCGTCTACGCTAAACAAATTAGTAAAATGCTCCAATAAAGCTGCAACTGGTACCTCATTTACTGAGCTTTTACCTTTCAGTTTATTCAACTGATTCCACATTTCTTTAGTACGCCTATTTCTAATGTTCTCCTCTAGCTGCAAGCCCCATATCCTAAACCATTCTTTTTTCTTTATTTTACACTCGTTTTTAAAACACTTCTTTGCCTGTAGATATCTTTGAAGGTTGATTTCTGATCTAGATTTTCTAAACACCCTTAAGTTTCTCACAGCTTTCTTTCTTAATTCAGCGCATTTTCTATCAAACCAATGATTTTTATATTGCTTATTTTTACTTATCATTTTATAATTCTTTCCTAGTATATTGAAAGTACTGTTCATTAGCCAGTTAGCTCTTTCAGTGTCCCCATTAATAAGAGCATTGTCGATCCCCAACATAAGCATATGAAACATATTTATAGAGTATGCATCATCATAAAAAACATTTTTTAACTCACCTTTCCATTTAAATAAATGTATATTCTCTAATTTAACATCATTTACATTTTGTTCATTACAATGCAAGACTTCCTCATAGCCAAAATTTTTATTTAATTTAATAATTAATGGAAAATGACTAGATTCTATTACATCATCCTTAACAGAAAATTGTTCAATATTATCAAAAACAGAATGTGACACTAGGCAGTAATCAATAACAGAGTAACCGTTCTCCGAGACATAAGTGTAATTACCCGGCTTATCAATACCCCTCCCATTCATAATGATAAGCGACTGGGCCCGGCAAAAGTTTACCAACTGTACACCCCGGTTATTTATTATGTCATCTTTACTTTGTCTAGGTTCTACATTACTTATTCCAACTTGAGAGACAGTGAATGAATCATCTAAAAAATCTGGTAAAAAGACTTGATTCTCTTCCTCAGCCCATTCATTTAATTGCCCAGATCTCGAATTAAAATCTCCCAGTAATAACAATTTATCTGTACTAAATTTGTTTTCCAAATCGCTTATCTCTAATAACAAGTCGTCATAAAAATGTTTATTCACATACTTTGATGATTCGGGGTGATTGTACAAAATACCTAAAATTATGTTTTCCTTTACTAAATGTAACCAAATGACTTCATCTAGATTATTCATTATACAATTTACTTTGATTGATGATTTTACAAATACCGCTATTCCGCCTGGAAACCGCCCCCTTGCTCCTTTTCTCGGTTTAATCTTTTCAAAACTGTTAAACCCGTCAATTTTTAACTGACCAACTGTACAACACCATGTTTCAACGAATCCAATAATATCAAACTTACTTACTATTTCTAGGATATTTATATTATTCTTAACATTACTAATTTCTTCCACATTCCAATAAAAAAAATTTAACACATTACCTTTGCCTACACTATACTGTCTGGTATTACACCGCACCTGGGATTCGTCGGCCGCCCCCTCTTGCTAGGACGTCGTCGTTTGTCGTCCCTGTCCTCTGCGCCTCCTCCTCTTGCGACACCCGCGGTTTGCAGCCACTTCTCAATCGGGGTGAGTTGCTCCGGAGTTGTGTCCGACGCCTTCATCTGCTGCTCCTGCGCTGCTTCCGTGGCTTTCGTCTTCTTCTGCTGCCGTGTGATTCTCTTCTCAATCTTTTTAGTCCTCTCGAGCTGATCATCATTGTCTCCATCTGATGTAATGTTCTTTGTTTTCATGGGTATCTCTTCTATTTTATTTGTCTCCCAGTTGTACTTGTAAACTTTCCCATTCACTCTCAGTTTGTCAAACAAAACATTAGCTCTTAAACCTTCATTACGTGCTTCTTTCATTGCATTAAGTAGGAAACTGCGCTCTTCTCTAACCTTTCTAGAGAAATCCTCCGCCAAAAATATATCAGACCCTTTTAATTTCGCTCGTGAACTCAATACCATCTCCTTTACACCATAATGTGCAAATTTCACAATTACCGGTCTGTTTCCTTTACTATGACCCAACCTATGTGCCCGTGCGATGTCTTGTATGGTCACTTCATTTAATTCCATTCTTCGATTTATTAATTCTACAATCTTTTTCTTACAGTCCCACCACGATTCATTGCCGTCTTGCTGTTCGGTAACACCATAGAATATTAAATTATCTCGCCTACTTCGATTTTCAAGGTCTTCTTGTTTTTGTTCCAATTTTTTGAAAGATTCTTTTAATTCAACGTTCTCCTGTTCTAAATTATGTATCCTGGCTTCCGCTTTCCCCAGTTGTTCCTTTAAATTAACTTCCAATTTATTAAGCCGATCATTTACACTCGAGAAATTATCTTCCATCTGCTGTTTTGTTGACGTTAGGAGGTTATAAACATCATCTATTGAAGGGCCGGGGTTTACCTCAACACCCCCTATTACTAATAAGAAAGCCAGAAAAAACACCGTTGTGAATTTGGCACCATTGCTGCCATTGCATTTTAATTTTCCTTTTATTTTTCCGCTGAAAAACCTACCTATTCTCACTCGCCATACACACAGCAAATCCCCCATTTCCCTTATCGGGATATTTCAGTCCAACGAGCAACACGGTAGAACTGCGGCTGAAGCGACGCTGTAAACCACTGCGCAATCTAAACTTGGCCGAAACCGGCTTCTTCCAGTGCACAACCAAAACGATATTGACGTATATTTAATTACCGATCCTCTTTCCACTTGAGTTGTACGGTTCACTACGATCCTGACTACTCGGATTACGATCACATACGCACAATTACTCACTACTATAACTATTTACTAGCAAATATATTTAAAAACTGCGAGCTGATAGACACGCGTGTGCCTTACTTGATTCCAGGCATACCAACCCAATGATGATTTATTTGTTAGCAATGTTAAGCGAATGTTTAATCACATTTTTAACGGAGGAGCGGTACCCAAGGTATGGGGCAAAGGTATGATTCACAGTCTCTATAAAGGAGCTGGGAAAAAAGAGGATCCAAACTCGTACAGAGCTATAACACTCCTCCCAGTAATAGGAAAATGTTATGCCAAACTTTTAAATAACCGCCTAAAAAATTGGATTACGAAATATGACAAAATTTCTGAGTTCCAATGTGGATTTAAGGCAGGATATTCTACAATTGATAATGTCCTAGTGTTAAGAACACTTATAGACAGGGAGCTATCAAAGAAAAGAGGTAAACTCTATTGTTGTTTTATAGACCTTAATAAGGCATTTGATTCGATTTCAAGGCAGGCTCTGTGGTACAAGCTGAAAGTGGCAGGGGTCAGTGTAAGCATGATAAACAGAATACAGGCTTTATATAAAGATGTAAATTTTTGCCTTAAAGTAGGAATGGATCAGATAACGAATGAAGTTAAGTTAATGGCAGGAGTTAGGCAGGGCTGTCAACAATCACCGACCCTTTTTAATCTTTTTATAGACGACGTAGTTCAAAAGTTAGCCAATGTAGATTCTCACCCACCCTCCCATAGACAAGACCCCAATTAATGTTCTGTTATATGCGGATGATATGGTGCTCTTGAGTCTCACACCGATAGGGCTGCAAAGGTGTTTAGATGAATTTGATGGATATTGTAAGGAATGGATGCTTAAAGTAAATGTAAACAAGACAAAGATTATGGTATTTAATAAGGGAATTAAAACAGGTAAAATATTTAACTGGAAAATAGCGAGTAGCGAGATTGAGGTAGTAAACGAATTTAGGTACTTAGGCATGACATTAAGTAAAAATGGGAAATGGATAAAACACCAGAATGATATGGCAAGAAAAGCGCAGATTGCGGCGCATACTGTAGGGAAAGCGAGGTTTAGATAATATAAAGAGCAGTGCCTTCGTTTTGTTCCAGAGCTAGATACCGAAATAACGACCGGGGAGGTGGCAACGGTGTTCAAACAGTTAAAAAATGGAAAAGCATGTGGGGTCGATGGAATGTGTCCCGAATGAATGAAAAAATTGTTTTAACGATAAGTGGAGAATAATGTCCACAATAACACTAACATAGGTCAAAGTAGGCCTGCTTCACACAAACTGAGGTTTCAATTAATTGTAACTTGTTAAATTAAAGTTATCTCTTTTATGTCTGTTGTGCTTAGATTCAACCTAACCACCTTGACAATCTTGGCCTTAGCATAAACCAGGAAGCTAACAAGTCACTTTGTGACATTTCTACATTTCCTAAAAGCATCTCCCAGGACACGAGGGCAGTACAGTAGTGGGGAATGGGGGCTTCTGGGCCAGTTCAAGGTCACCCGAGCGATGACGTCATCGATGACGTCATCGAGGTCAATGACCTCATCGATGACGTCATCGATTGCATCATTGATGACGTCATCACCAATGTCGTCACATCCATGACGTCACACCCATGACGTCACAGAAATGACGTGCTGATGACGTCATCACCCCTTACGTCACCAAGATGACGTCATTGATGTCACAAAAGGTCAAGGTCACGCTGAAACCTAAAAGTTTTCGGCACTTTTGCTGTTTCTCGCACTACGCTCCGAGTTTCAGTCACAGTTACCATGACCTTGACGACTTGGAGCGAATTTGCGATGAGAAACAGCAAAAGTGCCGAGGAAATTTGAAGTTTGCAACGTTACTCTGCCTAAACCGTCATGTGACACCGCTCGGGTGACCTCGAACTGGCCCAGAAGCCCCCATTCGACCATTACTGCAACCGCGATGTGCACCCTACGACAGACACCGAGCGACTGACTGTCCGGCCCCGCGCACTCTAGGTATATGGGAAGTGGTGGGGGGAACTGCGAAGACCTCGGGAAACTTGAAAATGTCAAGCCAGGTAGCACCGTGTCGGTGCTACCTTAAATTTACATGTTAAAGTGTGATGACCTTGAGGTTGACTGTGAACCTGGGGCTTAGGATTGTGTTTAACAGCTTGACGTTTTCGCCAGAGTTCAAGTGTGGTGACCTTGAACTGGTTAAAATCAAAACTGCACAGCAGACTGCACAACACGGATGTGCACCCTACGACAGCCGCCGAGCGACTGACCTCCAGGCCCTGCGTACTCTAGATATATGGGGAAGTGGTGGGGGAAATTTCAAGGTCATTAAAACGGAGTTTAAAAAAAGTCAAAGAGTAGAAAGACTACTCTTGTGAGTCTATAGCGATTTCATTGATAGTGAGTGCTTCGGTATGCCAAGTTGATCTGTATTGACACGCTCCTAAATAATGTTTGCAAAAACCTGCAAAATGATTGTTGCACAATTTGCAGCCAGTTAGCTGTTTTAGTTTAAATTCAATGCAACGTTCAGGGCAACAAGTGTACTTATGCCCTCTCATTTGGTACACATGGAATGTCTTCAACTTCGGTTTCGGCTTCTTCCAAGACTTGCACTTACACATGCACTGACCAAAAGCTTCACATGTTCTACATGCCAAGCCATCCACCACATCAATGTCATTCGACCATGAAAAACATTTCTGTTCGCAACAGTAGTTGAGTTGACTTTCCATGTTGCTGCGGTGAAGGTGCGCAATGAAATGATGCTGTAGTCAGTGAGAGTGCACCTTAAATAAACTCATTGGAGGGGAAAGGTCAAGGTCATTCAGACGGAGTTTTAAAAAAAGATGACTAGTCGTCCTCCTCCTCGTCGTCCGTTGTACTTGGAGAGCTGTCAGAAGAAGAGCCCCGCGCAGGTGCTCCCCAGATGAAATGTATGTCTATTTGAAAGCGCAGGCCGGGATCTTGTACCATCAACTCCTTTAATCTATTACATACCAATTGCACTTCGTACACATTGTTAATAATCAACACCCAAGGCTTTGGCTGAACATAACGTGTAGTTGAGTCAGCCTCGCAGACAGTTACATCTTCCGGTGATATTGGAGTGTATAAATGTGTAAAATCTCGTTGCTGAGGCTGGCTTGAAGTTGAAGGTTCTGTGCCGACCCTGGTTGCATCAAAATTCAAATCCATTCTACATTCAAGAGGTCCAGGGTTCCCGTTGAATACATAGAGTAACTTTTGATACAAGACTTCCACTTCTGTCGCATCTTGTAAATGAACTGTCCACCGCAAGGGAAATGCTTCGTCCGTAGTGGAGTCAACTTGAGAAAGAGTCCTGTCCGCCATGGTAGCTAAGCAAGGAATGAGGTGAGCTGCAGTCAATTGTAACATTATCGAAAAGTAGAGGGGGAAATTTCAAGGTCATTCAAATTGGGTTTTAAAAAAGGAAGGAGTGGAGGGGGAAAGTTCAAGGTCACCCAAATTGAGTTTTAAAAAAGGAATGAAGGTCACTCCCCATCAACCTCGTCGTTGTCTCCTACATCTTCATCCGCATCAGATTCACTGTATGGGTAAATCGGTGACATTGGTGAGTATTGCGGTGAGTGCTGACCGTTGTTGTCCTCCTGCCGCAATGTAACTTGCGACCAATCATAGTTGAAATTCATTTGTATTATGATCCCAGGGTTGTCCCGGAGTATTTCTTTCATTCTTTGACAAACTGTTTCTAAATAGTGCACACTGTCGATCGACAGTGTCCAACCCGTACTTGTTCCAACATCAATAGTGGAGTCAGCCTGGGTGATGGTGTTGTCAGCCATGGTTGCCTGCCGAACAAGGAATGACGCTTGATGTGAGACCCATGCAACATGGTGAAGTAGTGGGGGCGTGGTGAAGTAGTGGGGGAAGTTTCAAGGTCATCCAAACGGAGTTTAAAAAAAAAGAAAAACCTAGAAAGTAACATTGAAATTTTCCAACTGATGGTGGCGGACGTTTTCTTCTGCAACCTTGCCGACACATGTAACTATGCCGTATAGTATGAACAGTACAACCATAATAAGGCCGAGCAACAAAAGATAGCCGTTTACTATCATGATATTTTCTGAGTGGATCTGCTTTCTTCTTATCGCCCTCTCTTGCATCCTCTTCTCTAACTTGTGTACGAAGTCACAGCATGCGTGAGGACATCTTTCATCTGTTGGTAGGTTAGCCATTGTCGATGTTGTAGGTTTGGCTGTTGAAGAAGGAATGAGGTATCTAATTGTGTTGTCTCATGTATATCAACAGTGAAGTGGTGGGGGTAGCGAATCAGTGGAGGGGGAAGTTTCAAGGTCATTCAAATTGTGTTTTAAAAAATCCTATCTTGTTACTGAGCATATATGTCAGTAACAAGATAGGTGGTTTTGCTCTTTTACTTCTTTAATATAATGAAGAAATAAACATATTCTACAATTGTAAGGACAAGGAAGACAACTGCTAGTCAGCTGAAGTAATCCAAGTTGTCTGGCTCGGTCTTCATCGACGCCGGTGAGGAAGCAGTCGTTGAAGAGGAATGTCCAGGCTCTTCCTTCGGCTGCCGAAGATTCCGTATATTGCAAGCGTAGACTTGCACGTTTATACGGTAGCCTCGTGCCACCATCAGCTGCAACTCCTTGTACAAGTCGTTCAGCTCCTGTTGCGTTTTGATCGCCACCTCCTCATAGCTGGCACAGCTTACGTTCAGAGACATAATGATGTTGTTCGGTTGGCTGCTGGAGTTGAAATGAAGATGAGGCACAGCGCTTGGAGGTATATGAAAAAGTGGTGGGGGTGTTTGCATTCAAGCAGGTTTGACTTGTAGCGTGGTGGTGGGGGTAACTGTGAAATGCAAAGGTCAAAGGTCAAGGTCACCCGCGAAGTTTAAAAAAAATGCAACATATCAATATGTGACAAACATCACATATTGATATGTTGCATTTTTTGTCTTTTGTATTTTTTTTTTTGTCTTTTATGGTTTATTTATTTATAAAAACATTACAATAACATATGTACAACAGTAAAACTTAAATCTAACACTGCTGCTTGTCGGCGATGTGGATGGTTAACTCGGTGGAATTGCTACCCGTGCAACCGTGGGAAACCAGGTAGAGACAGCCGGGTTGGATGGAGCGCAGATCCTCGTTCTGGAGGAGATGGACGAACCGTTTCGGCAGGTAGACTTGGAACTTGGGCTCATCCCCCGGAGTGAATGGTGCCTCGCTAAGACTGCAGCAGATGGCCTCTCCAACTGTAGTCTCCATCTTCTTCATGGCGTGGATAATGTAGTGCTTCTCGTCTTTAAGTTCGGAACACTTCTTGACGGGTAGTATGGTAGATTTGGAGTGAGCATTGAACTGCTCAACCAAAGTTTGCAGGAACTGGTGAGATGCCATGGTCGAGTTATAGATCGTCTTCTTCGTCTTCTTGCTGGGAGATGTTGTCGTCTCGGAATCTCGAGTAATACTCATGCCAGGTCCCGGTCTGCTCCTCACTTATATAACCCCTGTTACCCCCACTACTCCCCATTTCCCCACTTTGAAGGTAAGATGCGAGTTTATAGGCGTTTTTTAAAGCGCAATGTCTATCTTTTTCATGTTCTGGACTTTTAGTACAAATACAAACATTTTCCATCGTATACTTGTAATTTTTATCCAATTCCACATCATTAACCGGAACATGAGTAAATTCTTCGATCCATCTCTTCTTTTCCAGTCCTTTTGTGTAAATATCGGTAAACCTGTTTGAAAACTGATGCATGATGTGATACAAGTCCGTGTAACTTGCAAAACCATCATACCAATCGATATGATGGAAATATTTTGAAATCCACCTGTTGGTAGTAGCGGCTTTGCTAGTTAATGATGAATAAGAACATGGTGGTTTGAACAAAAATGTATATGGAACACTTGTATTGATGTCGAAAAACACAAGTTCTTTTATGATAAACCTATCATCATTACCCCGAAACGCTTGGAACTCAATTATACCAGGTTTGGACTTTACTTGTTCTTCTTCCTTGTCCATTGCGAAGATCACTCGTCTGCTCATGACGAAGTCCAAAGGTCAACTGATTTCCACACCACGGTAGGTACGACTTTTATACCTGGCCGTACAGTTGTTGGCGCGTTGGTGTATATTTAACGTGGGCACCGTCCCCGGTAGGCCTAACCCCACAAAGTGTTTGATATTGTTTTAAAAATTAACCCTTGCTGTGTAGTTGATTGTCATTTAGGTTTCCATCTTTACATTTTCCTTGTTTTCATTTTCATCACTAACACTTGATTCTTCTCCTCCTTCTTCTTCCTCTTCTTCACGTTTTACTGATTTCTTATGTAGTTGAGCGTACTTTTCCAATTGTCTCCACATTTGTACTTCATGAGGAACCCTATTGAATATAGAAGTATCCACAGGCCCATACAATATAGGTGCGTCCGGTTGTTTGTCCAAAGTGTCTTCCAGATAATCTTTAATAATCGAACTTGAAAACACCAGTTGTCTCAAGTATCTTGTTATTGGTTCAGTTGCACAAGTTAGAATAAAAAACTCTTCTCGATTAAGTTGAATCTTGTTATCATGTCTTGTTGTGTCTCTAAACCGCAACTGATGATCACCACGATGTTTAACAATATCGATTTCCACATTTGAATCCAAAAGGCCTACTCTTGTCTTTCTTCCAAACATGTTACTACTTAAATAGCATTCTAGCAGATGCAAGTGTTTCATAAACGATTCCCAAGCAGTGTCCGTAAACAAAATCATTTTGGGCCCATGAGTTAAAATTACAGTAGGTGAATAATCCGTCGATTTCATAACACCAATTAAAACACTTTTGTCCAAACTGGATGAAATTGGATAAAATATTCGCAAGAATACCTCACTCAATATGTTTGGAGAAATATTATCTTCAATATCCCTTTTTCTCTTTTGTATAGTCTTTCTTCTTTTACCTTTTTCTTCAACATTATTACTGGCGTGAAGTTTTCCGCAAACGTTTTGTTCACCTCCTTCCTGGTGACCTTGAGGATCTAAAAACTCAGATATCTCCTTCTCAATATCTACCACATTTTCAGGTGTACCACTAGGAGAAGCCATATTGAATACGATGCTACCCATACAACAGTAGGCAACAAACTGATGAGGAGCGGTCTGTACGCTCTGCTTTTATACTCGCGGAATGAAACAAAACCGGTTCTTACAATACATTTTTAACAATTCCAGTTAAAGGTGTGTATGTTACGATTTTATCATGTAGAATTAAACAGTATGCAGTTGTATTAGCCGGTATAGCATCGTTGAATTCCATTTCTATTTTTATATCCACACTTGATGACTTTACTGATTCATTTTGTTTAGAACAATCGATTACAACTATTGGGTAGGCATCGAAATATTTGTCAGGTGATAATAAAGGTGTATTTGTTTTACCGTAATATGAACTTTGGAATCTCGCGTACATATCGTACAATATACTGTATTTCTTCTTAGTGAATGACACATTTAAATTGTCGTATGGAAAGAATTGTGAATTTAAATAAACTTTAATATTTTTCAAGTCACAATGATCAAATTGTCCTGCATGTTTAGTGATGTCGTCTCTTCTACCTGTTTGTAAACCAAATATAATATACCTGGCTCGTTCTACATAATTTGATGTTTTAACAGTCCAAGTGTGTCGATCCGTAGTAGGTAAACTGGGATGCTCATGGAATTCCCAACTCCTAAATGGAATAACAATATCACGATCGGCTTTTAATTTTCTTAAAAGTAGCATTCTATGCTCGTCAGCTAATTTAACATGTGGAACTCTCCATACAATTTTGTCTAATTTTAATTTCCATTCTAGGTTTGCATCAGTCGTATTATCTGCAGCTTTAATAATGTCTTTATCGTTAGAAGACCTCAACAAAACTAATTCTTGTTTAACGTTTAATATTATTTTCCTATAATCTTCAGCAAAACCAAGCAACAAACGTAATGGAATATGAAAATCAAAATATCCATTTGAATTTGGAGTGATCGTGTCAATTGTAGGTAATACCCATCCGGCAGGTTTAAGTAAATTGGTTTCATTGGGTGTTATAGATGTTAGTCCTTTTAAAGTCGTTGAAATACCTACTTTTTTAGTAGAATCAACTGTTACACCTGATATTTCATATCTAATTTCATCAAACAGGAAAGCCATAGGATTATTTATAAATGGAACTGTTGTACCAGCAGTAGTACCGTCCTTTTTAGTAACTTGTCCTTCAATATACAAGTAACTTTCACATGGTAGTGTGTAAATGTCTTGATTTTGTATAAGGATACGAATTTCATCGTTATTGTTTAATTTCGATGAAGTGTAAGGGTTGTGGGTGTGATATTCTTTTTCCCATAGGGTTTCGTCGAATGTTGGACCCTGCGCTATATCCAGTATATCCATAATCGGTTAATTTTAATCCAATTCTCTCTAAGAAACGAATGTTGTCGCGTGTTAACTCCTCCACAGCTGAAGAGCTACTAATGCGGTTTCCCGTAGGTTGTTCGCTTTTAAATGTTAAACCCATGATTTTGTATTAAAGTGTCGATTTTAAATGTAATCTAACCGTAATAGGCTCTTCTCTGAAGTCTACCAAGTTACCGTCTTGATCCAATACGCTCAACACGATGTCTGAAATGAAAGTGGTGTTCAACGGTAGATATACCAGGTTTTGTGGCTTTTCAACAATTTTAAATCCAGGTGGTACACTTGGGTAAAAAGTATGTATGATATGGGTGTTAGCCCCATCCCTGTAAGCTCCTTGTATAATGTTACAAGTTATGTCTATACTATTGACTTTTAATATTGTTACTGTTTTTTTACCGGAATGTGTTACATCTGGTCCTAAAATTGGCTCATCTTTGGAAAATCCCAATAAATCACCAATTGAGTTTGGTTGAGTAAAATCTATATAATATTTGGAAGTAATTTCAGCTTTCATCGTATTATTATTACCTTTTAATGTTATATTGTCTTTTCCCATTTTAGTTTGCAAAAATTCATTTATATGATCAATTTCATAAGAACCTGTGGGTAACCTGCACTCTTGTAAGTCTGTAAACTTCCCACTGGCATCTTTTCCCTTATAATAATGCAATACGTTATTTTTACCTTCCGTAACATTGGGAATAGAGTTGTAAGTAGTAAAATCTAATAGTGCCGCCTCCCAAAATCTTCCTTTTTGCAAGCGTAACGCTGGAAAAAGGATACTTCGTAAAGTTGACGATTTTCCTGTTAATGATACCGTATAGGAAGACATCTCAATAGTGACTGATACTTTTAGCTAGAAATTCCAAACATAAATGGCCGCATATTGAAGTATTATCAGGTTGTTCTCTTTTATAGTTATAATATATGTTTTTAGCAGATTTAAAGTAATTTTGAAGTTCTTTTGGTGGTGGCAGGTTACCGAAACTATCAAAATAATATACATTGCTGTTCAGTTTCTTATAACACACCCAATGGGTGCCGGGCCCTTCAATATTATCCAAATTTACGATTCCAGTCTCATTTTTCCATATTTTCTTTGGTAAACTGTCCTTCATAAATACTCCGCGAAAAAATGGTATTTTCAAACAGGAAATATATCTAAATAATTCAACATTGGTCAACGCTTTATGTGGTATAACTAATTGATTTCTTTTATTTAATATGCACGATACGGTCTTAGGTATAGACCTGCCCCGTTTTTTACCATTGACCATATAGTCGGTTTTTTATTATTTTTCTTCGTAGAACGTCTTTTTAGTCTAATATTACCACCATGTTTCTTCATGGTTGATCCTTTTTTATTCCTACCCCTCCTTTTTCCACCTCCTACCGCTGTTTTAGCCTTCATACCTGCTGTTACCGCTAAAGCTGCTGCTTTTTCCGCAATACTGGCGTCACTAGACTTAACTCGTTGCCAAGCTATATTTGCTAGCTTTTTATCAGCGATTGACCTATTTTTTGAATCGGTAAATGTGGAATATGCGATATCGTGTTCTTTACAAGCCTGATCTAACTTATTTATGCCTGGATCACCTCTTTCCAGTCGTTTTTGCAATTTAGTTCCTGGTCCGCAATATTGATAACCTCCCGGTATGTGAAATTCGTATGGTAAAGCGTCTATTGCTCTATTTACGATAGATCCTACTGGAATACGATTTAAAGCTTTACTTAACAGAGAAACCGCTGTGGACGTGATACCGCCTCCTTTCCGTATAGTGTCTCGATATGGACTGGTGTAATGAAATGTCATGATTGTCTTTTATATTCGAAAAGCGTAACCTATGTGTTACCTCTATGACGGGTTGCACATAAATGAAGTCATTTATTGGGTTATTTAATTAAATATCAATATCACCCCAATCTGATGATCTAAACTTTTGCGTATTAGGGTTAATAAAATATTTATTAAATATTTCCCGTTTAATCCAATTACCTCTCTCGGATTCAGACACCCAATTACCATGTGTACGGGTTCCAATAAGATTGTATATATCAAATAATGCATTTCCTAAAACTTTAATAAGAAAATTAACAGTGACGGCATTATCCACATGTTCAGGGTCTTTAAGGTCTGTTATACGTTTATTATTACAAGTATACACTTTGCTATCCATTTGTGATAATGTGATAGCCTGTCCTACAGTTGCAGCATCATTTGCTTCTCTTCCTTGCGCCATGTTTGTTAGTTTTTTATTACTACATATAAAAAACGCATGGTAATTATTTGGATCTAGATGTACTGTTTGTCCTAAGGCAGCCGCGTCTCTATCTGCATGACCCCATGACACATTTGATAACCTTCCATACATGCAATCCCAATAAGCGTTTTTGTATGTCAATAAATGAAATTTTTCATTACCTTGAATAAAGTCATCCCCTTGCTTTGATAATACTTCATCTCGTTTTGCAAATCCAGTTGTTTCTTGTTTTAAAGTCTCTTTCATTTGACCCACTGTTGCACCATCAGATGGTGCTGAACCATCTTTTACATTCGCCAAACAATTGCCAAGACAATCGATAACTCCCACATCATGTATGACACAATGATCTTTTATATATTTGAGATTTACGGCATCATTTTCATTTTTTGGATAACCTATATCGTTAATAACAAATTTATAAAAAGAAAATCCATCTTTTGTCTTTTCAGGTATCAAGGAATGTAAATAGCGTCTATTTACGCTGTCTTTTGCATCTTTTGGGTCATCTACGTTGGATATACGTTTATTGTTAGCACTATACGTTTTCCCATTGAACTTTAACGTATTTTTTAATTCAGATGACAAATAACCTTTGTTTATTGCATCACCGTTTTGGTTTGGTTTACCAACGTTGATAATTCTATGATCTTCTGCGTCATATGTGTTATTTTGTAGTCTTAATGTTGGTGATATCCTTTCCTTTAATATTTTTAAATTTATTGCATCGTTTTCATCCGTAGGATCTTTTATGTTTTTTAACCTTTTATTACTCATATCATAATCTCCATCAGGTGTTTGTGGTAAACCAGCACTTCTTTTTAAACTATTCGCATAATATAATCCATCCGAGGAGTAACGTCCGAACTTGTCGACACTCATGGTGCAACTGAATAGTATTCTAGGGAGTACCGCATTTTTATGAGATTACCCCACGGTTTCGGAGTTCATCCACTAAAGCCACCCATTCGTTTTCCAATCCAGTATGACCCGCTTCTTTAGCTTCATGTATTAGTTTCATTCTATCCACCAATTTATTGATATTATTGTAATAAATCACATTTGTGTTATATAGTTTCTTCATTAAACCTGTACCCGTAACGGACTTACTTCTTTTTCTTCGTTCCTGAGCACTTACATCCAAAGTGGATGCCATAAATCTTCGTTTTACAGGTTTTCTTTGTGTTAACGGCATTGTTTGTCTTCTAGTTGGTTGGAGGCTGGTCAGGTAAATACTTTCTCCTATATGCATTTGTCTGTTCCAAAATATTTTTATATGCTTCCATGTCTTTTTCTTTCACTAACGATACTGAAGGCTTATTTTCAAATAATAATTCAAATAATCCTTTTGTGCCCTTATACCTTTGATCACCAATGACAATATTATCATGTTCGTCAACGTTTAACGGGCTATTACCTATCATTAAACCATCTTTTGTTAATCTCGCTCCATAACTATGGTAATTCTTATTAGGAATTGTTCCGAGTAACATTTTTACCATGTATTTCCTTCCTAAAGGTCCTTTGTTATGAATGTTTTCACCCAACAAGCTTATGTTTGACGGACCTTCCCTTGCTTCTTCTTCTTTTTCCTCTTCACTAGCAGTTGATACATCTTCATGTCCTCTTTTAGCTTTTACTTCATATAATTCTCTTATACCACTATAGTCTGGTGATTCTAGCTCTCTTTCGGGTTCTCCGCCGGTAAAACCACTATATGTAGAGGATTCCGGGTCTTCGTCACTAAAATCTTCTGATTTTACATTTTCTCTTTCAAACTTTGTAATAGGTGCAATTGCATCTCCTTCCAAATCGGGTTTAGCAAATTTTTTGTTTAATTGTTTCAAGGGTTCAGTAATAGGTTTAAAAGTAGATTCAAGAAATTTCTCCCTTTCGCTAATACCTAATTTTAATGCTCTGTTTTTATCCCGAATAGAATCACTAAGTGATTTTATTTCCTTTATTAACTTTTCTTGGTTAACCATGTTTGTAGCAAGACGTGTTGTACAACAATGAATGTTTTACATCATGATCAGTGTATTAGTATAAATTTATCAAATCCTATCCTGTATCGACCATTGTTTAGCGGTTGTTCCTTTATAATTGTTAAAAACCCATACTTTTCACCCCAAGCCTTTCCACACAACTCTTTAAATCGTTCAAATGGCATATCCGCACTTACACGGTCATAATATATGTGTTTTAGGTTGGTTTCATCCTGTTTAAATACAATTAACATGTTTGCATTGTCTCTAATGAGCTGTTTCGGTATTTTGCTGTAAGTTTGACCAATATAAATGCTATCTATGTTGTTATGTCGACCCATGGCGAAGTAATTCCTTATTGTATTTTGATTTTCACAAGATACATCGTCAAATATGAATACTGAGAATGGTGTAGCCTCTTGCGGTTGCATGACACTCTCGCTTGCGTTAAATCTAAAATATTTAACTTCAGGCACATTATTGAGTATTTGTTCCAATAACTGATATTTTGGTTGTTGTAGTGACTTTGAAAATACATATAAATTATTAAAACGTAAGCCTTTAGGGTTTGTAATCAAATTGAATACTACATTTGTTTTTCCACAATTGGAAGGACCGGTAACTAGACAACGAACCGTGTTTGGTAACAAAACACCATGTTTCCCCGTATTGAATTGAGAACCATCCACTGTGAGTTCATCTATATTATTAATAGTAAAATTGTCTTTTTGCGGTATTATCTCCATCCTTTGTAATGGTTCAACCCAAAATGATGCTCTATCGTTATATTAGATCCTTTTTAGGTATCCATGAATCTTCCGTCTTATTAAATCCTAACCATCGTACTTTAACCTTATCTTTTTTCCGTTGCAACACCTTTTCAACTAAATATACATCACCTACTGTTGACTTTAACATTTCATGTCCATAAAACCCTCCTTCCAGCAATTGTCCTTTATTATCTTTTAAAATGTAAGTTTCTGGTATTGTAGGTTGCACCTTAAATACGGTAAATACCTCATTTGTCCAGTTTGGAAGATATCTTTTACTAAATACACCTTTGTATTTGCTTATTCGCACTTTATCACCAACATTAAACCTTTTAGGCTTCAGTTTTTCAATTTTTGGTTTAGTATTCATTTTTATACGTTTTAATACAAGTTTTTCATTTTTATTAGTCACTTGGCTTGGTTTCATACTGATAGTTCTATGAAACTTGTTATTGTAATCGCTTATAAGTTTTGGTAACATATCAATCCATACGTGTGATCCTCTGTTGGAAAACATCTTATACATGGCACCTTTTAAAGTTCTGTTAAATCTTTCAATTATTGATGCTTTTACCTCTGAATTAGTTGAGTAATGGTTAATGCTATGTTTTTTCATTAAATTTGCAAATTCCTTATTAAAATATTCTTTTCCATCATCAGTTTGTAAATGTTTTATAGTATGTTTGTCTCTTTGTATAGCTGTTTCCATTGCTTTTGTAACACTTTTGCCACTTTTATCTTTTAGTGGTAAAGCATCTGCCATTTTTGAAAAACAATTAATAATAGTCAATATGTATTTAAATCCTCTATTTTGTTTACTGTAAGGAATCATTTCGATTAAATCCGCTTGATATAAATCATTTATTCCTTTTATCACTGTATTTCTTCGCGGAAACTTTCTTCTTGCAGGTTTATGAAGCTCGTTGACAATTTCTTGCTTCAAGTTCTTCATATTGCAGGTTTGAATGTTTCATGTATCACATGTATAATCACAATGAATGTTGTCTTAAATATTCACATGATTTATATAGGTCAAGGTCATCCAAACGTGTGTAAAAAAATGGGGAACACGGCGTTGGACTTGCCGTGTTCCCCATTTTTTACGGAAGGAGAAAGGAATAAGGTCGAAGTTGTATAAGGACGAAGAATAGGTTACTAGTTGATAGGGTTTAGAGAGTAGTGGCCGAAAGGAAGAGTATGGATTTTATCCGGCATAATATGCCTTTTATCATCTTGAGCTGATAGTGCTCTTTTAACTTCAGTGACACTGTAGACCTCATGTTTAAAGCTTCTGATAGTGTTGAACGTTGCAGACATTGTAGAATCTTCAAACAAGCAGGTCTTGTAATGGTCAAATGTCACATGTTTCTTTAAGTATGATGTTTTGACTCCTTTAGCTTTCTTCACTGTCGGTATGTCATTTTCCATATACATCTTGAAGGAATATAATTTGGACATCAGCGCAACTATTTACTCCAAAGGCATTCCATTTGCTTCATCTTTAAATTTTCCAATTACTTTTTTATTCTTTTCATTATAATTTGGATGGTTCTTTGGATAGTCAGAGAAGTCAAAGTCGTCTTTGTATGGGAAACTCCTTAGATCTTCATACATGTCCAAAGTCTTTATCCAGTAGATGAATGCGTCGGTATCCATGTATGCAACTCCAATGTTGTCTCTTCCGTAGTGTTTAACCATTTTGTTGTAATGGAAATCATACATCAGAGTTTTACTTATATCCAAAATCGACATTCCAATGTATAACGGACGATCCATCACTATTGTTGTTTTCTTCATACTAACGGCGACTAGATCTTCGTTTATAATCATGGATGTTCCAAAATTTGGTTTTTGCACTAATTTTTCCAATTTCCTAGGATCACTTACTAATTTTACAATCTTGTGTTTTCTTTTGTTTTCTAAGGTCTTCCCAAAGATGGCGTTGTTCATCAATTTGTAAAAGTCCTTTTCAAATGCTGATGTTGCTGCTGCTCTTCTTGTAGTGTTGGAATCAATATATGGTTTCAACCAACAAGACTGGGTGAATTCAATTGCTCTATGAATTCTTACTAAACGTAGACCCAATTCAAGAGCTTGTTGAACTACCCAGTAGTGAGCCACATACCGATCTTTATTCTCCAAGGTCATCATCAATTTTGGCCATCTTCCTGTTGGTGAAACTTCAGTCTTGGCTAAGAGAGGCAAGTCGTAGTGATGATCATGAAGGTGCTCTGGATATTCAAAATCACAGTCCAAAATATAACCTTTTTGACCATTTTTTGGGATCTGTGAGATGTTGCCGATGGTGGCCGGGTCGATCCATTTGAAGTCAGCGTAAGGAAGCGGATTTGACATTGCCCAACCATAAAGGTTGTTTGCGTCAAAGTAGCCAAGGTAGAGTGATGGTTGTCCCTCGTCGAATCCTGGGATGTACTTGTTGTTAGCTTTGACATGACGTGTTACAGCTTGTGTCAAACCACCTCGTACACCAGATTCTATCATGAGCACCATATCAATATCTGTTAGAAGTTCCAATCGACAGTTGGTTGACTTCAGCATAGCTTGCCATGCTAATCCTGGAGATGTGTACGAGTGCAGAGGGTCCAGTCCATAGGCGGAGAAGCAGGTGTTTCGAAATTCTTCCATCACATCGCACAGCAGAGTTACGTCCAATTTTATGTAAAAGTCAGAATATTCCCCTAAGGTTTGAATGTTAAGTTGGTTCCAAACATTACAAGCATGATTGTAGTCTTCAACGGTGATTGCACTTTCATTTAACTTGCTATTGAAGGCTTCAATCGGTGGCAGACTGGTTTCTTCAAATTTTTCTGCAGAAGTTATGTAATCATAGGGGAACACTCCTTTACGCATTACTAAGTCCAATTTATCTTCAGGTACAATTTTGCTGGTTTCTTTTAAGTCTTCTCTTCTTAGGTTCTCAGACAATTTGCTCAAACTAGATGACATAAATCTATAAGAGTCTACAAAGCGAAGTTTAATTTTACCTACTGTTTTTGAGAAACTGATGTACTTCTCTAATGTTTCAGCTAATACTTCAATTTTTCCATCATCCCGTCCTAACTCTGGGATAATGAAGTGGGAGTCATAGCCGCTAAGATTGTGTAACACGACAGGGATAAAGTTTGGTAGTTTGTAATTTATATTGCATGAATTACAAGCAGCTCCTCTGTATAACCCTGTCAGGTGATCGTGATCTCTTACTTTTTGATTTTCTTCACTGAAACTCTTCTTGCATAAATAACATCTTGTTGCTGAATTGTATTCTTCTTGTTGATTTTGGTTCAAAGGTTCCATAGGTAAAACATTACCGAATAAGCGTTGCACCTTTTCAGCAATATCATACAACTGGTCTACAAAATACTTAGCGGCTTTTTCCCCACGGTAGAGTATTGGAGTGGATGTTAACCCATAGTCTTGCAACTGTTCTTCAGGCAAAGTGGATTTCACCAATAAGCAAAAACTGTTAGGTTGATGCAATTGATATTTGGTTCTTCTAGTCACCTCACCATTCGGAAGCTCCTGTGGTACTAACGTGGATTCGAAATCTGCGTAGACGGCTACTGGAATCCGATATTGGTGAACTGTTTTGTTGAATTGGATGAAAGCTCGAGATGGCGGTGGCAGACTAATCTTCACTTCATAGTTGTCATTACAAAGTCTTTGATGTTCCATCAACCACTCCGATCCTCCACGTCTCAAGTCTTTATTTGTGAAACAAAAGCATCTCTTACACACTGTTACTCTAATTTTCTTTTTAGTCACTTGTCGTCCAACCAAAGTTTCAAAGTTCTTGATGTAAACATAATGTGATATTTCACCTTTGGTCAATAGCAGCAAATCTGTAACACATTAACTGAAACTCCTGGGTTTTTTCTTTCGAATTTAGCAACATCATTAAGACTAACAGGATACGACATACCTTGGAAGTTATAGCGGTGTTGAACAGTTTCGTATGCTACGCTAGGTCTACAGGGATGGTCTTCCACATATTTTGCTAACATTGCATACCGGAAACATTCATTATCCTCATTTTTCACATTGATACATGATTTAGTATCTTGGATCACCTTTGGTAGAGGGATAAAGCTGCTACCTCTCATACCATATCCATGCTTGTGAACCCTCACATCCATACCTTCAATCGATGATAGCGTCCAGCCAGATCCTCTTCCTTCGTGTTCTTGGAGTTTCATTAGCAGTTCATTCAAACATTCTTCTAGAATTTCGTTGATATCAGATGTGGTCGTAAGGGTTCGGTTTTTAACAATGAATGCTCTCGGTGAGTTTTCACCATCGGTATTAGTAAACATAGCCTCCAACACCAATCCAAATTTAATAAAGTTCAATCTTGCCAATTCTTCCATCAATGTTTTTACAACTAGATTTTTAGCTTGGGTTATAAAGTTTTCCAATTCCAATTGCACATTATTAATTTTGAAATGAGTTACAACTGGTCCTGGCAAGGCTGTGGTGCGCAGTTGTCTTATATCTTCCACTTCTTCTGTATCCTCTTCTTCCATATCCTCTTCTTGGGTACGCGGTTGTTTTACATCTTCCATTTCCTCTTCTTGAATAAATCCTCCAGCTGTAGATGGTCCAGCTCCGGCAAATTGAATAACACTTGGTCTTCTTCTCTGCATTAGCTGTAGATAGCTAGCCCAGTCCTCCTTCTGCTTCTGGGGTTTTTCCAAAAACCGATCAATCGCATCCAAGTCTTCTTCACTTACTACAATCTCTTCTTTTCTGTCCTCTTCACGATGCAATTCTCGGTGTAACTGTAGATAGCTATCACAGTCGTCCATCTGCTTCTGGTAGTTTTCCAATAACCGATCAAACGCATCCAAGTCTTCTTCACTTACAACAATCTCTTCTTTTCTGTCCTCTTCATGATGCAATTCTCGGTGTAAAACAAAGATATCTTTATCTTGGAAAAACTCACCACAAATATCGCAAAGAGCCATTTTTTACAGTTTGGCTTTGAGTGTGCACTCGGTGAATGTCCAAGCAATAATGAGCAGCGCGCTTAACCGGGTCCCTTTATACCCGAGGTTGAAGGGTGGGGGAAGGTGACGCCATATACATCCGGTTTATCAATTATTTAGTACATTTAGCTTTTAAACACCCATTTTCAATATATTTCTCAACAGGCTTGATAAACCAATAATGTTTGGTCTAATTCTACTACTTTGTACAAGTTTTTTCAAAGATGTCTTTTTGAGCAAGTTTATGTGGGTCAAGGTCACGTAAAGATAGGGGGTGGGGGAGGGGGGGGGTTATTTAAAAAAATAAACCCTTATGGACGTTCTTATGTTGCCATCGCTATAGTCTCCGAAAAGATACAACTATGGGGAACTCCAGACTTGTGTGTTAGTAATACCTACCAGTTAAAATCCAAAGAAAAACTTTAATATTTGGTTCAAGGTCACGCGAAACTTTTAAAAAAATAAGCCCCACACCCCCCTATGGGGGTGTGGGGCACTTGGGTTGTCATCGCTGTAGCCTCCAAAGAGACCCAACTATGACAACAGGCAACATCCAATGTTGTCTAACCTTTACCACGCAAGACTTAAGCATTTACTGCATTGCTAACAAATAACTTTTCCAATAGCTAACAAAAAGTCATTTACGTAATTTTGAAAGAGGTTGAGGACAGCCCTAGTGGCTTATGCCCCCGGTCCGAGTGCAGAGGCCATCGGCTCATTACCCCCGTATAAGCGTACAAAAGGACCAACTCCAATTTCTCAGCCGCATTGAAGCATGCATGAGAGGAGCCGAACAATTATAAAAAATGGCTTTACACGGGGGCCTACTCCCGTTCCCTATCTTTAATATTTAAGTTCAGCAATGCAGTAAATGTATATAAGTTCTTACTAGGTCAAGGCCATACGAACATTAAAAAATTTCGGCCCCCGTACATCCATGGCGAACCACGAATGTTCGGGGGCCTTGGGGACAAAAAACACAAATAGCTAACAAAGTTTCATTTACATAATTTTGAGTTTCCAGAAGGGAAACTAACTGAGGACACCCTAGTGGCTTACGTCCTCGGTCCGAGTGCAGAGGCCATCGGCTCATTACCCCCATATAGGCGTACAAACGGACCAACTCCTATTTCTCAGCCGCATTGAAGCATGCATGAGAGGAGCCTAACAATTATACAAAAGTAACTTTACACGGGGGCCTACTCCCGTTCCCTGTCTTTACAATTTACTTTGAGCATTGCAAAAGCTCAAGGGGGATTGCTAAAACAAGCGTATACACTTTAGGAAAATATAACACACTTACAACACACAATTGAGCTCAACGTAGTCAATGCTGGAACAAGCACATACACATTTAACACATATGACAAACAAGACACAAAGAATAAAAGACACACAGGAGACATAGGGTACAAGTAAAACACTCTCATATAAAACAATTCCTAATACCCAAACGCAAGCGCAATATCTTAGAACTAATACAAGTCTTAAAGTTAGAGTAGACTTCGCTAAACACTGAAGGCGCCATTCAGTGTTTAGTGAGGCCTATGGCGGTCCGTCCCGATCGTTCACGTTCAACGCGCGGGAGCGGACTGCAAGCCGGCTGTGGCCGGGCCGCCTTATATCCCCACCGGGGCTGCCACGCCCAGGATATCAGGGGTGGAGGAGGGGGTGGGGGTGGGGGAGGGGGGGGAGGGGGTGGGGGAGGGGGGGGGGTCACTTCTCGTCCGGAGCAAAAAACTTTTTGGTCAAGGTCAAAAATTTTTCCGAAAAAAAAGTTCGGGGGGGGGGTCACTTCTCGTCCGGAGCAAAAAACTTTTTGGTCAAGGTCAAAAATTTTTCCGAAAAAAAAGTTCGGGGGGGGGGGGTGGGGGAGGGGATGGGGGAGGGGGTGGGGGAGGGGGTGGGGGGGGTGGGGGGGGTCACTTCTCGTCCGGAGCAAAAAACTTTTTGGTCAAGGTCAAAAATTTTTCCGAAAAAAAAGTTCGGGGGGGGGAGGGGGAGGGGGAGGGGGAGGGGGTGGGGGAGGGGGGGAGGGGGGGGGGGGTAAGTGGGTCAAGGTCACCCACAACACTTCTACTCTAAGTGTTGGCTATACCCCCACCACAACTGAGTCCCTAGGCTGCACAACACCGCTCCGCCAGTATGTCTCCAGCTTCAATGCGGTGTGTTTCGCTGTTCTCTAACTCTCTATATGTAAGTATTTTTACAAGTTTTGAATCTAGGTCAATACACTTTAACTCTGGGACGATATGGACTTGTACTATTTCTGTGTTTTGACTCAAGGTCATCACACTTTAACTCTGGATGATTTCGACTTATAGCATTTCAGTGTTTTAACTCAAGGTCGTCACACTTTAACTCTGGGGCGGGATTGACTTGTAGTATTTCTGTGTTTTGACTCAAGGTCACCACACTTTAACTCTGGGACGGGATCTACTTGTAGTATTTCTGTGTTTTCACTCAAGGTCATCACACTTTAACTCTGGGATGATTTCAACTTATAGTATTTCAGTGTTTTGACTCAATGTCACCACACTTTAACTCTGGGACGGTATCAACTTGTAGTATTTCTATGTTTTTACTCAAGGTCATCACACTTTAGCATGTAACTTTAAGGTAGCACCGAAACGGTGCTACCCGGCTTGACATTTTCAAGTTTCCCAAGGTCATCACAATTTCCCCCACCACTTCCCATATACCTAGAGTGCGCGGGGCCGGACAGTCAGTCGCTCGGTGTCTGTCGTAGGGTGCGCATCGCGGTTGCAGTAATGGTCGAATGGGGGCTTCTGGGCCAGTTCGAGGTCACACGAGCGGTGTCACATGACGGTTTAGGCAGAGTAACGTTGCAAACTTCAAATTTCCTCGGCACTTTTGCTGTTTCTCATCGCAAATTCGCTCCAAGTCGTCAAGGTCATGGTAACTGTGACTGAAACTCGGAGCGTAGTGCGAGAAACAGCAAAAGTGCCGAAAAATTTTAGGTTTCAGCGTGACCTTGACCTTTTGTGACATCGATGACGTCATCTTGGTGACGTAAGGGGTGATGACGTCATCAGCACGTCATTTCTGTGACGTCATGGGTGTGACGTCATGGATGTGACGTCATTGGTGATGACGTCATCAATGATGCAATCGATGACGTCATCGATGAGGTCATTGACCTCGATGACGTCATCGATGACGTCATCGCTCGGGTGACCTTGAACTGGCCCAGAAGCCCCCATTCCCCACTACTCAGTACACTCCGTGTGTTCACTATCGATACATTGCACACCCGGGACACGACTCCAGTGTAGGAGAAGGTTCAATATCGCGGTCGTGAAAGGTAATCGGCAGAGCAGACTCTTCAAACAGCAACAGCAACAACAACATTAGCCTCGGCGACGGCATTGCCAGCACGTGAGGCGGCTCTTCGGGTCACCGTCACATCGACGACAACGACGGTGAACAGACAAACTGCCGGCCTTGTGCAGACGAGCTTCACTCGGCCGACATCTGCGAGGGTCCCATTGATTGAGAAAGCGGCTGTGGAACAGATCGACTAGATGGTTCTGTGTACCTCTCTACCTGAAAATGAAGTAACCGGAGGTGTAATCGGGGACAAACATATGAGTCATCTTCATACCTTTGGGCCAATTGTTGCGCAGTCGGCAAAGTTAACCATACGGCTTTTAATGCAAAACATGGTATTGTATTCCCCTGTTTCGGACGCCGTTTTTGAACCGATTTTCTTTAAACTTGGTAAGTTGTGGTTGAATAGTTATATTAAGCCCCTCATACCACGAAACTTTGAAAATTCAACATTTATTACTAAGGAAAATCGAGTTACTTTGTGACGTCACAAAGAGTAATATGTATTTGTTAAATTTTCAAAATTTCGAGGTATGAGGGGCCTAATATAACTATTCAACTAAACACTTACGAAGTTTAAAGAAATCGGTTGAAAAAAGGCGTCCCAAACAGTGGAATAAAATACCATGTTTTGCATTAAACTTTGCCGACTGCACAACAATGGGCTACTGTCCCAAAGGTGAAGATTATTCTTAAGGTTTACGAGTAAAGTTTGAGCAACACAGTCAAAATATACTTAAAGGAGGATCTTTTTCAGAGTGACTAATCTTAAAAGATCCACATCAATTGGAGACTATTAGTAATTACGTTATCAAGAAAAATTGTGATAAGAATACACGTATACTTGTAAATCATCGGCCAACCCTTTCAACACAGTCAACGACGATTGACCATGGCTAGAAAGACAGTAAAACTATTAGCAGATTGGCAGTGCCGTCCTTAGGGTGGAGCGAGTGGAGCGGCCGCTCCAGGCCCCGCGCTGAGGAGGGCCTCGCGCCGCGAGGCCTTGCCCGCAAAAAAGTTAGTTGCATAAACGTTTAGGTTGAATAAAAATGATATAATAATGAACAGACACGTACCTAAAATATGGGTTTAATTACCCACGCAATATGTTCAATAATTGTGATTTAAAAACCTACGAACGCGATTCTTTTTAGTATGTAATAGTAGCGACCAAAATTATGCAAACGCAAAACATCGTTTGATAGCGGCGGCCGGCTGGCGGGGTGACGGGACCAAGCCTCGCGGCCGCCGAGCCATGCTTGCAGATGCCGCCACCATGCATGGCCTATCTCTAGCTGTTTTTCAACTGTTTGTCTCTATGTGATTTTTTAATTGATCCATTATATTATCTTTGAATTTATTTAAGGTACGGAATTAAAATTTGGCACAACTATTAAGGGCGTTAAGGCACAAATGCAAATGAATTTGGATATTTCTAACATTTATGGTTGCAAAATGGCGGTCATTTAAAATTGTCAAAGCTAAATATCTTAAAAACTGCAAACAAAAAAGTTGAAACTAAGTTTGGTTTGTAATAATCAAACGAGAAACAACGGATTAAATTAAGTTTTAACATTTTTTACGTCATAAAGATTTACATAGGCTTAAGTTTAAGAGCGAAACCCGATTTTCCTAAAAATAAGATTTTTATTTCTCCACTATCCATTGTTTTATGTTAATAATCTTTTAGTATTTTTACTCCGGTAATTAAATCATGCAATTTTTTATAAGTTTGCAAAAGTTTGTAAAATTTACAGCTTTGAAAAATATTTAGCTTTGAACATTTTTAATTACCGCCATCTTGAAACTTGAAACAGTAAATGTTAGAAATGTAAAAATTGACTTGCATTTGCGACTTAGTACAGGGTGTCTATGATCTCTCTACCTTCCTTTTCAGGTATTATTCATGGACCAAAGACAAGCCAAAATCAAAATATCATATTGAAAAATTCCAAAAAAAAAAAAAACATAGTTACTTGTACAGCTGCCATTTTGTATTTTTTTAAGAATACTTTTTAATATAAGAACGACGTAATAAGTTGAAATTCGGTACACAGCTTTTTTAAGTAAAGACCTAGCTATAAAAAATAATCAACTTTTTATAATTCATGTTTTCAACATGGTGGTCAATTAAAATCTTTAACCTTAAATTACATAAAAACTACCTTCATAAGGTAGCAAAGTTTATGTTCTTATGTGTTTTTGTAAAATTTAATTTAAAATCCAACGATGTCATGAAAATTGGTTCATAAATAAGCGAGATAGAGCGATATAACTGAGGCTAGACACGGTCTGACCGCTTCCCCGGGAGCAGTTTTGGTATGAAATCCATTGTTGAGCTGGCGCCGCAACCGCGCTTTTTGCAACCCGCTCATATGCGTTACTATTTGTATTAAAATCACTAAATTTTAAATATGATATTTTGGCTTGTCTTTGGTCCAGGAATAATACCTGAAAAAGAGGGTAGAGGGCTAGAGGGTAGAGTTCAAGGAGACCCTGTAATTAATAGTTGTGCTAAGTTTCATTTCTATAACTCAAATAATTTCAAAGATATAGAGGTCTAATGGATTGATTACATATATAGGCAGTCGGAAAACGTCTAGACATAACTTGGACACATGCTGCCATACCCCACAACCCCCCAGCAATCACCGTTAAATAAGGCCTCGCAAAAATATTTTGCTCCAGGCCTCGCATTTCCTAAGGACGGCTCTGATAAAGAGATATCGGTAAAGTTGCTCAATCAAATGTTTGATACACTAGTGCAGCCTATTATATTATACGGAGGAGAAATTTGGGGAGACAAATGTGACAGCAAAATAACAGATAAAGCAGGTATTATTCATTGTAAACGAATATTAGGAGTACCAAATTCAGTAGCAAATTGCGGAGTGGTTTTAGAGTTAGGGAGAGTGCTAACATCTTCGATTGTTTTAGAGCGCATGATTATTTATTGGATGAAGATAAAAACTACGCATACAAAGAAACTTCAGCGTGCATGTTTGCAATTACAAGAGAAAATCGATAAAAAGGAAAGTTGGTATGGAGGTGTTAAGTTGGCGGTCGAGATGCTCGAACTAAATCATCTACATGATATTAATAATTATAACAAACAAATTGCTAATGTAATTAAAAATGCATGCAGGAATAAATGTTATTTAAAGTTAAAAGAGGAAGCAGAAAGAAAAAATAGTTTAAGATTACTTATCTCAATGGGAGTAGATAAGGGAGGTGCAGAGTATGCGAAGCGGCTCGGCCCCAGTTTAAGGACACTGATAGCGAGGTATCGTCTTGGAACGTGGCTCTGGAGGTGTAAAAGTGAGGAAGGGAACAGAATTTGCGAATGGTGTGGGGAAGTTGAAAATGGATTGCATGCATTTCATGAATGTAGGCTAATATAAATAAGAGGATTGATTATACTGTGTCAGATATATTGAGTCAGTGTGAGGGGCAAGCTTTTCAAATATTTATGCATGACTTAAAGATATTTTTAAATAAATTGGAAGAAGCTTGGAGAGCCAGGTCTCTAGGTGCTGTTCAAAGGCCAGTTGCTCTTGGTGAACTTTAATTACTTGAAAATAGATCAAAATATTAAATCCTGTAAATTAATTATTGTGGTTCAATTAATTCAAAACTTTAGCATGTGAAATTTGATAGTTGATGTTATATAATTGAATTTTTTTGTTAAAAATAATATTTATATATATACTTTGTTATTATTTTAGGTTAAGGATTTTTATGCATGTTATATATTTATAGGTATTTAATTTGAATGTTAATTTATTAGCGATAGAAAAAGTTGAAGGGCATCCAACCTGTTGTATTTATAAACATTGCTATGACGAAATGTTGTGTAAGCAATAAAGAATTTGAATTGAATTGTATCTGGAAAATTACATGAATATAATATAATCAAAAATGATATTACTGAAATTAATTAGAATATATTTAAATTATTACTAATTATTACTAAAACAATTTCTTTCAGAAACTAGATCATAGGTTTCAGGAGGCAATCCAATTCGAACAAAAAAGAGGTGCACATGTATTAAACCACAGCTTAAACAAAGTAGCCAAAGCATTACAATCGATTAAATTCGAATACAAAAAACGAAAAGAGGAAGAAATATCAAACTTGATTGTCACAAAATACACATCCATTTATCATATAGAAATATGGTAGTAGTAACTTATAGGTTACAACACTACACGAATGAAACAAGGGAAGAACTTCGCATGGGCTTAATATGATTATTTATTTCTAGGGCCTGGAAAGTTAGTTCAGAAAAGGGTGACCACGATTTGAAAAATTACTTCAAAAGGAAACTTCAAAATGTTTCTAAATTCTAGTCTCAAAATCCAGTGCCTCCCTTTTCAAGCTCTTACTTAATCCAATACCGCAGAAAGTTTCATATGTTTTACATTCAAAATTACGTTGATATTTACGTTCTAGAATGAACGTAATACGAATTAATTATTCGTATGGTTATCCCTGGCAGAAAATATTCAACACCTCGGCAAAAATATTTAAAAGTGTTTTAACTTACTATATTTCCAATCCAGTACAGTACGCCCAAAGTGTGTTTGTTTCTTCAGTTTAACTTATTGACATTTACATAAACTTTTGTTTCCCTTTTAGTTGTTTTATATAGGGTCTACCTTTTTTCAATTTGTGTCTTTGAAGTTTAACCGTTTTCTGTTTTAGTTAAGGTTGCCATCCATGTCTTCCCACTAAACTACTGCTAAATATATATTTATTTAGAAAAATAACGTCATTTAAAGTTTGATGTATTTGATCGATGTCAAGAAAACAATTTAATGAACAAATGAGTCAAAGAAAATATTATTAGATATTATTTATTAATCTGAAATAAAATATTTAATTTGGTCCATTTTGTAAATTTTTGTGCATAATATTTTGTACATAAATATGTACATGATACAATAAACTACAACACCAACAAAATAAAACCGACTACTTAACCCTCCTATTAAAATTAAACTGATGAAAATTTTGCATAGCTGATTAAAATGTAAGACATATAAATAGGTAGGCCTAAATTTAAAACAAATAAACCGATAACTTAGTAGCAATACCGCACCAAACTATAGAGAGCAGAAAAAAATAATTTCAGTCGTGTTATTTATCAGCGACAAAGAGATATACATACGGAAACAAGACACTAAAAAAGCAGTAAGGTTGTTCCTTGGACAATTAGTGGACCGTACTTAAATACTGTAACCATCACACGAAAGATCAAGCGCTCGGACAACCATGTTAATCACCGCAAGCCCTGCAAAGGTTGTCGCTCATTATTTCGCAATTTGCTTGCCACACAGCATTAGCGGATTAATTGTGAAGAGTGACTCGTCGTTTTGTCCAGCGTGACCCATGTCGACACAAGTTCAAGACCACTGCGGGGGCCTGGCAACACACAACACACGACACACGACACGGCTGGCACGGCAACAATGGCTGGCGTAACCGACAAACCGTCCACACTTTCATCCCGGCTCTCAGT
This sequence comes from Neoaliturus tenellus, assembly GCA_030545055.2. Lineage (NCBI taxonomy): Eukaryota > Metazoa > Arthropoda > Insecta > Hemiptera > Cicadellidae > Neoaliturus > Neoaliturus tenellus. The sequence continues at coordinate 125,440,164 of CM061533.1, forward strand.
TATTAATCCCAGGCATGACTGATGATCATAAAGACATTCGGTGAGTAGTGGGGTTTGGTTACTTTCAAAACGGAAGTCGTGCCAATTGCCAGCCGCTGCCGGCCAGCTGCCATCGGCCAGCTGCCAAATCAGTCGCTGCCGTCATATGCTATGCCATATAGCTTTAGGTGGGGAGAGGCTAAATCAAATGAAGGGGTGGAGAAGGGGTGAGGAGATGGTGTTAATTTTTGAAGTAGGAGTTAGTGTATAAAGGAGAGGGGATAGTTGCTTCAAGGTCATACGGAGGGGGTTTTAAAAAAGACTGAACTCTAAGAGTTCAGTTTATCGGTGATCATCATACAGGTCAGTCGAAACCGACAAGGGATTGAAGAATAGCTTCTACATCATTTATTGTTGTAGAAGATACATCTGGAACTTGTACAGGGTTCTGAGGAGTTGTTGAAGTTGAATTTGTAGAAGGATTTTCCCTTGGATGAGTTGTTGATGATATTTCATGAACTTGAACATTTTCTTGGTTGGTTTCCATTATTATTGTAGTGTAAATTAGAGTGGAGATGTTGTTAGCTGAAGAGTATAGAAGATAATGAAGTAGGAATTATTGTCGGGGCCCTTATATAGGGAATGGTGGGGGTAAAATAAAAAAACTTGTTGAACACAGTCGATAGGTGTAACAAGTTCTAAGTTATTTAAGTGTATCATAGAACGTAAAATGTCGTAAATAACACTATCATCAACATTAACCTGAGAAGTTGTTGAACAGTATAATGGGTTAAAACTGTACTTCTTCCTAACTCTATTTAAATTAGTTTTACACTTTGAAATTGAAGGTTTAGAAGTACTTCGTAATATGTGTTGTGTTCGCAAAAGCTGTAATTTTAAACATTGTGCAGTCATTATAATCGATGTGTTAAGTTCAGAAGTTAAAAGAAGACTGAGATATAAAATGAAGTGTAAAAGAAATTGAAACAGAAAGCCAGAGTAGTAATTTTATAGGTTAGAATTTACAAAGGCTATTTCATGGATAATTCTAACCTCAAACCTAGTAAGTGAAGTAGTCATAACATAAAACTAACGAGAGATGATGACCGAGCGGATGCGAGGCAATGAATGTTTGTAGCGAGATAAACTACCCACCTTTATAGAGGCAATAACTCCAGCCAGATGGCGGCAGATGGCAAGCAAATGACTGGTTGACCGACTTTCACTTGAGTAGTAAGAGAAGTAGGGTTCTGTGTCTATCCCTACTCCTTGGGGTCAATGACCGACCGGAAAGGTCAATGACCTCCCCCCCCCCCCTGAAAAAATGGAGCCCCCCCCCTGAAAAAATGGAGCCCCCCCCCTTCCCCTACTCTTTCCCCCACTCCTTCCCCCACTCCTCCAGGTCAATGGCCGGTCACCACCGGTTGTTGACTTTATGTGGTGAAACCAGACTAAATATGGCAGCTGCCATGGATAATTCTAACCTCAAACCTGCTGCGCATGCAACAATTTCTCTGGATCGGAATGAGTCTATGCTATGCGCATGCGCCTAGTCTTGTATTACTCACTTTAGCGCTACTGCACATGGATAATTCTAACCTCAAACCTTGGTTTTGTGTTGTTGCGCATGCGCCGCTCCCCACTTCTTTACCTTTCTTTTATACTGCTGTGAACTGGACTGGATTGAACACTGTACTGGAGTGAAACAACTTCCCCCACTCCTTGAAAACCCGAGGAGCGATAGGAGCTATACCTTTGCTTCAGTTGCCAACAAACTTTCATAGCGAAAGGTTGTTGGCGACTCAGCAAGAAGTTTCAAATATATAGTAGGCCTATATATATTTGAACTTCTTCTACTATGTTGCGTTTTTTAATGCAATGTGGTATGTGTGTGTGTGTGTGTTTAGTTGTAAGGTGTATTTAATTTAAGAAATAATTTGCGCATTGCGATGTTAGTTATAAGTTGGGTTTAGCATTAAGGTGTATTAATTTTTAAGAATAATGATGGTATTTAGCATTAAGGTGTATTAATTTTAAGAATAATGATGGTATTTGGTTGTGTTGAATTATTTGGTTTTTAATAATGATGTGTTGGTACTAATAATTTATGTTTGTTTTGTGCATTTGTTTTGCCTTACAGCTAGATGTTAGGGGGTAGATTAACTGTAAATTCAGAAGTTCAGTTGAACTTCATTTAAAATGGGTGGGACATCCGCAAGCCGGACTTTTTTTTGCATTTTGTTTAGGAATATGATGGGTGGGATTAGTTTGGGTGGGGTTAGAGTTGCGTTTCTGCATTAGGTGTTCCAGTTTCCCTTGGAATTCACGGTTACGGTAGACCCGGACCGGACCGTTACGGTAGACCCGGACGGTCCAAACAAAATTGCGTCGATGTCCCTTGCAGAACGTAACTAGTGGGTTGGGAGTGGGAACCGTTAGGCAAACAGGGTGGTGGGAACAGTATTACTGTTCCCATCACCTTGGATCATTATAAATCTTGAATGACCTTGACCCACTTTTGGAAGGGTCAATGACCCCCCCCCCCCCCGAAAAAATGGAGCCCCCCCCGAAAAAATGGAGCCCCCCCCCCGAAAAAATGGAGCCCCCCCCCCTTCCCCCACTACTCCTTCCCCCACCAGTCCTTCCCCCACCTCCCGGGCCAATGACCGGTCATGGCCGGCTGCTAACCCCTCTCATTTGCATACCGTTATAAAAGACGCGTTGGCCGGGGCTAGTGTTTCATTCCGATTCCAGACGTTAGGCTGCGAACTTGGAGTTATAACGATGTCTTCTGTGCCTACTACTACTTCTACTACTTCTACTACTTCTACCACTTCAACTTTTACTTCAACTTCGACTTCGACTTCTACGGCTGTTACTGCATCAAACAAAACTCTTCGCTTGAAAAACTGTCCGGATTGGTATAAGAAGAAGCTTTCATCTGAACCTTCAACTTCTGGAGCTATTCTTCCGCCAACCAACTCTTCTAGACCTCGTAGTATTTTTTCACCGCCTTCGCCTTCGCTCTCAAATGACTCTGCACCGCTATCAACTATGATGCCGCCACCGAAGAAGCCAGCTCCCCATCCTAAGACTCCTTCATTTGAAACTATTCTTCATTGCATTAGTACACCCATCACCCCACTATCACCATTGCCTCCTACCCCACCACTTGCTACACTTGAAGACCATACCTATTACAAAACTAATTCCTCTAAACCAGCTCCTAAACCTGCCCCTAAACCTGCCCCTAAACCTGCCCCTAAACCTGCCCCTAAACCTGCTCCTTCAGAGCAATTTCGATCATTACAAGAAGAGCGTCGTAGGGCATTTAGCCGTCCCACTACTTGCCCTGAAATGCTTATTAAGGGAATTAAGAAAGGATCAGCTTGTGGGAGGAAATGTGTTAAAAATGAAAGTTTTTGCCGTGTACATAACGTGAAACATATTTCTGAACCACAACTGACAGAAACCCCCACCGTTGAAGACAATCCTAAAATAATATCCGTCAGAGGAGAGAGGCTTAAGAAAGGTTTGAAATATTTTTTTCTAAGTGTTGTTGACCACCAACACATTTTGGCAAAATGTAACGGCTTAAAATATAAAATTAGAGTTTGTGAGAATTTGTGTAAAGAGAAGAGATTTAACACTTTAGATTCTCAAGACTTTCTCCTCAGGGATAAAAAGGATCGTATTACAAGGTGGGGGCGTAAACAGTAAATTCACTTAGTTTTTTCCAAATTGTTGCTAAAAAAAATAATGGGGGAGAAACACAATGCGTTATAGCGTTGTGTTTCTCCCCCATTATTTTTTAACACTCTAAGTCTCGTGACCTACTTTCATGTGAGTAGTGAGTAAAGGATGGTTTTGTGTCTGTCCCCATTCCTTGGGGTCAATGACCGGACAGGAAAGGTCAATGCCCCCCCCCCCCGAAAAAATGGAGCCCCCCCCCCGGAAAAAATGGAGCCCCCCCCCTTCCCCCACCACTCCTTCCCCCACCATTCCTTCCCCTACCACTCCTCTGGGTGAATGGCCGGTCATGACCGGTTGTCTACCTACATCTAACCGTTATACTAGCTACTCCAGAGTCTTCATTCCAATCCGTGAGGCCACTGCCGCAACATGCCTACTCTATTAGAATTATGTTTGCGACAGATAGTTTCAAATATAGTGTTGGCGGAACTTGCATTTCAAGATGCAAACCTTCCACTAACACTACGTCAAGAAGTGTATTCTTTTTATAGGGAAAATTTTGGAGTTTTTCATTACCTTCAGTATAAATTTATGGATGGAACAAATATGTGTCCAGAATGTGGTTCGGCTGCAATAGGAAATGGATTATTGGATTTTACAATAGATGGTGGAATTTATGAATACAAATCTTACTTGTCATACAAGTTTATCATCCCAGAAGAAGAAAAATGCGATATTTGTGCACTTAATTTGTACAAGTTTATACAAGCCGATCCTGCTGAAATCGATTTGGAAAACAACATTGAAGTCCCTTATTTTTTTATGCCTTAAGCTCCATAGCAGTTCACTAAACCCAGCCAAACGGCCCTTTTCACGGCCACCTAAGACTTGAATTTAGGGATGTAAGCTATTTAGCTTACATGCGACTTAGCAGAAATAAGTTCTGCTACATGGCTAGTTTGATCTATGTAGTAGTAGGCAAAGGAGGGTTCTGTGTCCGTCCCCACTCCTTAGGGTCAATGACCGGACCTGAAAGGTCAATGACCCCCCCCCCTGAAAAAATGGAGCCCCCCCCCTTCCCCCACTCCTTCCCCCACTCCTTCCCCCACCTCCCGGGCCAATGACCGGTCATGGCCGGCTGCTAACCCCTTTCATTTGCATACCGTTATAAAAGACGAGCCGGCTATGGCTAGTGTTTCATTCTGGTTTCTTCCACCACTCTTGTTGCTTCGCCGTTCTTGTTGCTTCGTTTCTGCCAGTCTTAATATCTTTATTTTTAAAATGCTTCCTCACTTTAATGAAAATTTTAATCCTTCTGAAAATGCAGATGTTTTTCAACCACCTGAAGATGATTTCCAACATCATGAAGAAGATGCTTTCCAAGAACATGAAGAAGATGTGATAGAAGACATGGATAATATCAGTGAAGATGACAGTGAAGATGACAGTGAAGATGAAATTGAAATTAATGGACAATTCAAAGTATATTTTATAGAAACACAATTTCCTTTTGATGTAGTTGAAAGATTTATTTTTGAAGCACACAGATGGCTAAATTTAGGATTCAACATTATAATTGGTTCACCTATTGTCTACAATAACAGTAACTTCTTCCTTCTAACTCCAAATGATCGAGAACAAATTTTTACTTGGCAGGACGATGTAATGAGATCATATGAACTGAATATTGGTGTTGGGTACTTTGTTGCAAGAGTGGTTTAATAACCACATTACCCTTCCCCCACCTCCACCCTATCCCTTCCCAATCCTTATTCCTTCCCCCTCCCCATATTTAAAATTTATAAAAGTGGGGCTATGAACCTTCAGGTTTCTAGTCTGTACTCGCACTTTGTGCCGTGAAGTACATCTCTTGTATTTTTTTCTCCACCTTTTAAAATATTATTTGTTTGAAAAAATGCCTCCTAATGTGAATTACCATTTTAATTCTTCCGAAATTTCCGATGTTTTTGTACAACCTGAAGACATTTTAAATAATGGTAGTGAGAGTGAGAGTGAAGACGATGATGATTATAGTGTTGAACTTAGTGAAGAACGTAAAGTTATAGCAATTGATCCACAATTTCCATTTGATACAATAGAAAAGTTTATGGTTGAAGCTAATAAATGGTTAAATTTAGGATGCTATATACGAATTGACTCTTTTATATTGTATGGTGATAGTCATTCTTTACTTGTCACACCAAATGACAGAGACCGCATGTTGCAGTGGGCACAATCTATGATGGAGTGCTATGAACAAGGTGTAGACACTGGTGGCTATTTTCTTGCACAAGTAGTGTAATAACAAAAATTACCTTTCCCCCACCATACACCCTATCCCTTCCCAATCCTTATTCCTTCCCCCTCCCCATTTTTAAAATTAATAAAAAGGCGGGCTATGAACCTCCAAGTTTCTAGTCTGTACCTACACCTTGCAGCATGAAGATGCTTACCAGAATTGATGGTTTTATAGCCAATGATATTAATATATGGAGTTTGATAACAAACTTACGGATGAAAATTGAAGAAAAAATTATGGCAAACAATGAGCTAGGAGTTATAGTTTTTGTTTCATTAGTAGAACATTTTGAAATTTTGTATAGTATAAAAGTAACAATTAACAATATTAATGAACTATTTCCTTGGACAATTTTTATTCGCAATAAAGTTGAAGAGCAGAAAATTATAGTAGATGTGACAGCAATGAAATATAACCTAGATAGAGAAGAATAGATATAAACCCCCTCCTATTACTTGGTTTTGCAAAAATAGTGGGGGTAGGAGTATATATATATAAGACTAAGTAAACAATGCATAGTTTGTTATTTGAAGTAAAAGAAGTAGTAAAGAAACATGTTGTCTAGAGATACTCCATTTATTAATTATTCTCAAGTTAAAGATGTTTTTCAAAGCACAAATGAAATACACGAAGAAAACATAGAGGAAAATTATGACGAAACTGATAATGATTCTATGATGGAAGAGGAAGAAATGGTACAGATTGAACAAGAACTATTTGAAGAAATGATAAATGATAGTGATGAAGATATAATTAAGGAAGCTATTGAAATATTTATATTGGATTCATCATTGGAATCACCCATATCACCTTTACTGTCTTCTGAATCTGAATCTGAATTGGACTAAGGTACCCCCACTATTTTGAAGAAGTAGTGGAGGGAAAATATCCCCACCACAAGTTAAAAGTTGGTGGGGGAATGTTTATAAATGTGTTAAATATTTGTGCAGGAGATCAGTCTTAAAGAGACTAGTGACCGAAGATGTTTCGTAAAATACCTTTTGATCCTTCATACTACAATCTGTTTGATATACATCGTTTTCCAGACATTGAGGAGAAATTGTACAAGAAATTTTGTTCTCTACTGGATAAACCACAAAACTACCACCTAATACTTTTACCTACAAGCTACCTATCATGGACAAGGACGATGTAAGCAAAATACCATTAGTTCAAGTCAAATTTTTGGAAGAAAAAATTCTTGTTTGTGTGAGGGAAGTATTTCACAATGATTATTCAAAAAAATTGGCTTTCAACTTTATTCAAGAACATGCGGGATCTGAAAGAGAACAGTATCCCGAACCATATTACAAATATCTTTTCGAGAATGGAGCGAGTGTAACGGTAGAAATAACCATTACATTAGTATAACTCTCCCTACCATTGACGTCTCCCCACCATTGGCATCTCCCCACTACTGACTTAAATTTGATGGATAAATGTGTTGACTATCTGTGTAGAAGCTCACTCTTCAAGAAATTGTTGATCAAAATGTTTCATCATGTACCGACTTCTTCCTTCAGGGAAAAACAAAGATTAAAACGACTAGAAAAAGAAAGACAAGACCGAGAAGATATGAAGATGGAATTTAATAGACTACAATTTCAAATACCAGGAATTGAACTTGGAGCACCAAGATTGAAAACTCTCCACTGGGCTGGAAGTTATATCAAATTTTTGAAAGTACAAGTTGAAGCAAGAGATCTAAAATTGAAAAGATTAGAAATGGAAAATCGAGAATTGAAGAAATTAATATCACACATGTCTGGTAATACAACTGTTCAAGAAGGTGAAGAAGAAGGAAAAGAAATTTTAGGAATCTAAATTATCAGCACCCCTTTTAGAGAATAGGGAATAGATCACTTTGTGGTAATGTAATAACATGCCGCTTAGTGATCTATTCCCAGTTCTCGCTTAATATCCGATGACCTTGACCTACATAAAAGTGGTGGGGGTAAGAGCATATAAAGAGATAGTTATGGATATAACTTTCAGTACAAGTCTAACACTATGGACAGCTTGTTAGTTTTGTGTTTACAACAAATTATCAATAATGGGTTTCTTTACCGTTATATAATAACATCAAATAAATGTGAAATACCTCAACCAATTCGTGAAATGGTCATGAAATTTAAGAAGGACAATAGTGGATTTGGTATTTATCTTGCTTTTATTTTTGAAGATGGAACAAAAATGTGTCATGATTGTGGAAAAGCATCTGTTTTAGACTTTGAACAATTTGAAGATGATGGAGGTAAATTAGTTCACCTTGTAAAAGGCCAAGTGATGAAATTTGAAACAGTCAAGAAAAAATGTAACATTTGTGCACAAAACTTGTTTGAATTTATTAAGTATAGTGCATTAAAATCATGATACCCCTTCTACATATGAAGAAGGTGGGGAAGAAAAAGAGTGGGGATTATAAAGTGGTGGGAGAACTTGTATAAATGTAGGTTGTTTGAAGAGACTTTTAATATTGTTGCAGCATTTGTTGAAACAACATGCAGTTCGAAGTTTGCCATTTTAAAATTAAATATGAAGATTGGAGCTCTGTTGCAGGATTTGTCAAGTCTAAAGAAGATAATCAAAAGTTGCTAAATGTACATTGCTATATTCACAATGAAGAAAGTCATGACAAAATAATGGCATATTTAAACACACCTAATGTAACATCAGAAAGCTCTGCATTTATAAAATATTTAAAAGAAGAAGATTTGGATGTGACCCTAGAAGTTTGGTATCTAATTTAAATTATTGTGGTGGGGGAAATGTAGAAGTTATTGGTGGGGGAAATGAGATAAAACCAGCAAAATTGTAGAACAGAATTCACTCTATACAACGATGGAGCATCCTTCCACAACACCTGTATTGACATCTGTGGATTGGCATCAAAATTATCAACCAAATACTTCAAGTTTAAATTGTTATGAAAATCATCAGCCTAGCACTTCAAATTCAAATTGGTATGAAAATCAGCTGCCTAGTACTTCAAGTTCAATTTGGTATGAAAATCAGCAACCGGCCACTTCAAGTATAAATTGTTATGGAAATCAGCAAACTATTACTTCAACACAAAATTTCTATGAAAATCAACAGCCGACAACATCAACTAATTTTTGTACATCAGTATTTAAAGTATCAAAACCCCATTCGGATTGTAATAAGTTAATATCAGCTCAATCAGGAAGAATCAGGAAAAACACATACATGAGAGAAAGGTGCAAGAAAGAAAGGATAGAATTTACAAAATTACAGTTAACAGTTCCCTCTATTAAAGTGGGATGTACTAGAATACAAACTTTGCAAGCAACCAATGCATATTTGTTGGAATTGTTAGAAAGAATTGAAAAGTTGGAGAAGAAGAATAAACATTGTAAAAAGTAAACACTCATTCCCCCCAAGAAAAACAAAAAAAATAATAAAATAGTAAAATGAAAAAAAAAGTAGATGTAGAATAGAGAGCGAGGAATAGATCACTTTGTGGTAATGGACTAACATGCCACTTAGTGCTCTATTCCTCGTTCTCGCGTTATATTGGATGACCTTGACCTACATTAGTAGGGTGGGGGAAATTGAAAATGGTGGGGGAAAGTGTATAAAGGAGAAGCCTACTGTAGAGGAATCACTCTGAAAGTAAACTTGTCAGAAGTATGGACTTAACCACAAGCAAAGAAGAAGATAGAAAACAAAGATTTCGAGAAATGGCTAAAGTAAGAGAGTCAAGAATAAGGTTGAGATTTTACAAACTACAGAGATTGATTCCTGGTGTTAAGTTAGGAGAAATAAGATCAAGAACGGTAGACATGGCGGCTGATTACATCAGTTACTTACAATCGGAATTAATGATAAAGGAAGCAAGAATAGAAGAGCTGGAGCACAAGATAAAACAACATATTGAAACATCGAACAATGAACCTATAAATTGTGTAATAAAAGAAGAAGATGTAAAAGACTTAAATTAAACAAAACAAAAAAAATGAACTTGGACTTTGGTTATTGATTGGATACTTCTTAGAGAATGGGGAATAGATCACTTTGTAGTAATGAATCATCATGCTGCTTAGTGATCTATTCCCAGTTCTCGCTTAATTAAAAATGACCTTGACATACTTAGCAAAATATCATATAAGCCGGATCAAAAACAGTTATTCCTCATTTACTGGAAATGGCTCCTGTGGACAACACCGATTATCCAAGGAAATCTATGATTGAAATATTGTATAAAATTCAATTAGAGGATTTAAATATGGAAGAAGATGAAAATAATAGTGAAACTTCAGAAGTAGAAACTATAAATGATATGGATGTGGATGTAACAACATCAGAAGAAGAAAATGCCAATGATGTGGAGAATGAAAATTTGGATATGGATGTAGTAATATCAGAGTCTTCGTCATCATTTGAATATGAAGAAATACATATTGAAACTCCAATTCATATAGAGAATACTAATGAAGAATCTGTTTGTAGAAGATTAATATTTTGTCCAAGACGTTTGTTTTCTTCTGAAAGTGAAGAAGAAGAAGAAGATGAAATAGTAGTGGGGGAACTATTATAAAAGAAGGAAAGGGAGAGCTCATTTCATTTCTTGGCGAAATTTTGAAGAGTGAACACCACCAAACATGTATCATTGCGATAAATGTTTGGAATCGTTTAATGATGATATTCTGTTAGAAATACATAAGGAACTAATTCACAACAACATAGAAGAACAAGAAGAACAAGAAGAACAAAATGAAATAACAGCAAGACCTACAACAACTTTACCAAATTTACAAGTATCAGCTTTACCCGGAAAGGTAGTAATGCATCATAAGATTCAAAATGAAGATTTAAACTTAGAAGAATTTATTAGAGAAGCAAAACCAATCATCAGTAGAACTTTAAAAGAAGAATTAAAAAGATTAAATTTTCTCAAATTTGGATTACTACTAGAAGCTATGTTTATAAATGTACAAGAAGAATTATCACCAAGAGGATTTATAACTAAAAATCAAACTATCATAGGAAGTTCAGACATTGATTCAATAGTTGAAAAATGTATAGAAGAAATATTAACTAAAATTCAGGAACATGAAGGACGAGGATCAGGGTGGAGTCTTATAAGTATTGAAGGATTAAATATAAGAGTTCATAAACATGGATATGGACTAATGGGATCTAGTTATATTCGTTTACCAAAAATAATTGAGGATACAAGATCATGTGTTAATGTGAAAAATCAAGATAACGAATGTTTTAGATATGCGATGACATGTAAATTTGTACCAAATCATTGTAATGAACCAAACCAGCACTATGAAAATCAAAGATATAGATATAACTTTCAAGGAATTAGTTATCCTGTATCACTAAAAGATATATCAAAATTTGAGAGGAAAAATCCCGGCACATCTATTAATGTTTTTGGATTAGATAGTTCAAATAAAGTTTATCCTTTACGTATTGCTAAAGAAGAACTAGCAGATCATACAGATTTACTACTACTAACACAAGGAGATGTATCTCATTATGTGTATATAAAGAAATTTGACTCTCTTGTTAATAAACAGCTTTCAAAAAATCGAAACAAAAAGCTGATCTGCAAAAGATGTTTTAATTTCCAACGAGAAGGAAGACAAGGAATGGAATGGTTACAAGAGCACAAAAGATTATGTAACAATAATTATGAAGCAAAAATTATTTTACCTTCAGAAAGCAGAGCATTTGTTACATTTCAAAAAGTTCATCATCAATATCGTATCCCTATAGTTGTATATGCTGATTTTGAATCAACACTAATTCCTATAGAAGATGAAAATTGTGAAGCTAGAAAAAGTGTCAAATATCAAATGCATAAACCAAATAGTTTTTGTTTAATGGTTAAATCAACATTATCAGAAGAACATTTAAACCAATATGGATTAACTTCTGAACCTCTAGTATATCGTGGTGAAAATGTGGAAACAATATTTCTTGACCATTTATATTTAATAGCTGAAATTGTACAAAGATTATATACAAATATCATACCAATGAAACCGATGGAGGAAGAAGAGGAAATTCAACATGAAAATGCAACTCATTGTTTCTTATGTAAAAATGAATTTACCATTGACAATTATAAAGTTAAAGATCATGACCACCTTACAGGTTATTACAGGGGTGCTGCTTGTAATAAATGTAATTTGAGCTATCGTTTACCACTATTTATTCCTGTGGTTCTGCATAACCTCAGTGGGTATGATGCTCATTTTATAATACCTGAATTAGGAAGAGACGATGGTTCGATAGATGTGTTGGCTGAAACTTCAGAAAAATTTATAAGTTTCTCTAAAACAGTTGGAAATGTCAAATTAAGATTCTTAGACTCCTACCGATTTATGCCGTCGAGTTTGTCTAAACTTTCTGAAAATTTAAGGAAACAAGATTTTATTGAAACAAAGAAGATTGTAAGTAACGACAAACTGGATCTCGTACTTCGGAAAGGTGTTTTCCCATATGATTATATAGACAGTTTAGAAAAGTTTAATGAAACATCACTTCCGCCAAAAGAAGAATTTAAAAGTAAACTATACGACATGGACATATCTCAAGAGGATTATGATCATGCATGTAAAGTATGGAATGAATTAGGATTTACAACATTGGGAGAATATTTAGATTTTTATGTTAAATTAGATGTAACTTTATTATGTGATATAATGGAAGAATTTAGAAATACGTGTTTTGCAGCATATGGATTGGACCCTCTTCATTCATACACTTCACCTGGACTAGCATGGCAAGCCATGTTGAAAGAAACAAATTGTAAATTACAACTTCTTACTGATATAGATATGGTTTTAATGTTAGAATCAGGAGTTCGAGGGGGATTGACACAAAGTGTAACCAGACATGTTAAGGCTAATAATAAGTATCTGCCCGATTATGATGCATCAAAACCAACAACATTTCTAGGTTATTTCGATGCAAATAACTTATACGGATGGGCAATGTCAAATCCCCTTCCATATGATAATTTTAAATGGATAGATCCAGAATCAATTGGAAACATAATGGATATACCAAAGCATGGTGAAACTGGTTACATTTTTGACGTCGATTTTGAATATCCTGAACATCTTCATGATCATCATTACGATTTACCACTTCTTCCAAAGACTGAAATTTCCCCTACTGGAAGATGGCCAAAATTATTAATGACTTTAAACAATAAGTCTAGGTATGTTGGACATTATTGGATGATACAACAGGCTTTAGATTTGGGATTAAAAATTACAAAAATTAATCGAATACTACAATTCTCTCAATCTTGTTGGCTGAAACCGTACATCGACAACAACACAAGAAGAAGAGCTGCTGCTACATCAAGTTTTCAAAAAGATTTCTTCAAACTGATGAACAATGCAATATTTGGCAAGACTTTAGAAAACAAAAGGAAACATAAGAATATCAAATTAGTAACTGATCCAGTAAAATTACAGAAACTAGTGCAACAACCAAACTTTGGTTCATCCGTAATTATAAATGAAAATCTTGTCGTCATTTCTATGAACAAAAAATCAGTTCTATTGGATCGTCCTTTATATCTTGGAATGTCAATATTGGATATTTCTAAAACACACATGTACGAGTTTCATTATAAGAAGATGGTTAATTATTATGGAAGAGATAACATTGGTATTGCATATATGGATACGGATGCACTTATTTACTGGATTAAAACAAATGACATGTATGAGGATTTACGGACCTTTGTATATAAAGATGATTTTGATTTTTCCGATTATCCTAAGGACCATCCAAATTACGACTATGACAAAAACAAAAAAGTATTGGGAAAATTTAAAGATGAAACAAATGGTGTGCCGATGATGGAAATTGTAGCATTAATGTCTAAACTGTATTCATTTCAACTGTACATAAATGAAAGGAACGAATATCAAGTCACAAAAAAAGCTAAAGGAATAAAGACATCTTTCCTAAAGAAGAACGTACAGTTTCAACATTATAAAAGATGTTTGTTTGAAAATGTTGAAACAACTGCAACATTTAACACTATTAGAAGTTATAACCACCAACTTTTTAGTGTCAAACAAACAAAGTGGGCATTAAGCTACAAAGACGACAAGCGACATATTTTAGAAGATAAAATTAATACTCTACCATTTGGCCACTATTCCTTAAACCCTATCGACCAGTAAACCTATTCTTCGTCCTTTACCTTCTTCCTTTTTTCCTTTCCGTAAAAAAGAGGGAACATGGCAAGCCCAATGCCATGTTCCCTCTTTTTTACACTAATATAAAATGACCTTGACCCATATTTCAACTATATATAAGAGAATAAACCATTGTATGGATCAGTATTTCTACAAACGGTGTACAAGCAACACTTTAAGATGGAAAGTGTAAAGGATAAGATTGTAAATGAACTACATAAACCAGCAAGAAGAAGATTTCCAAGAAGAAGTACAATCATTAAAGGAATGAATGATCTTTACCAAGCTGATCTTATTGAAATGATACCACACAGTAAAGTAAACAAAGGATTTAAATATATTTTAACAATTATAGACTGTTTTACTAAAATAGCTGATGCTTTACCGTTGAAGGACAAGACTGGTAAAAGTGTTACCAAAGCTATGGAAACAACAATACAAAGAAATAAATTTAAAATTAAACATTTACAAACGGATGATGGAAAAGAATATTTTAATAAAGATTTTGGAGCTTTGATGAAAAAATATAAAATAAATCATTATTCTACAAATTCTGAAGTTCAAGCTTCAATAATTGAAAGATTCAATAGAACATTAAAAGGAGCAATGTATAAACAATTTTCAAAACGAGGATCATATGTGTGGTATGACATATTACCACAACTTATAAAAGAATATAACAACAAATATCATCGTACCATCGGAATGAAACCTATCCAAGTAAACAGTGCTAATGCTAAAATTGTATTACAACGCATCAAAAATAATACAACACCAAAAATAGAAAAGTTACAACCAAAAAAGTTTAAGGTTAATGATAAAGTTCGTATAAGCAAATACAAAGGTGTATTTAGTAAAAGATATCTGCCAAATTGGACTAATGAAGTATTTACAATTTATAAAGTGCAACCAACTATACCTGAAACTTACATTTTAAAGGATAATAAGGGTGAATTACTTCAAGGTGGATTCTATGGACATGAGTTGTTAAAATCAACAGTTGGTGATGTATATCTTGTTGAAAAAATTTTACAAAGGAAAAAGGATATGGTTAAAGTTAGGTGGTTAGGATTTGATAAAAGTGAAGACTCTTGGATTCCTTCAAAAGACTTGGTATAGTTATTTAATAGCTCATTATGTGTTTAACCTTTAAACAAGATGGAGATTGTACAACAAAAAGATCGATTTAATATTAATAATATTGATGAATTGACGGTTGACAATAATAAGTTAAATCATAGTAAACATGGTGAATTATTACCAAATACGATAAGATGTTTAATAACTGGTCCTTCAAATTGTGGAAAAACTAATGTTGTCTTTAACCTTATAACTAATCCTAAAGGTTTACGCTTCAACAATATATATATTTTTTCAAAATCATTGCAACAACCAAAATATCAATTATTAGATAAAATACTTGCAAATGTACCTGAAGTGAATTTTTACAAGTTTAATGCTAGTGAAACAATCATGCAACCAAATGAAGCAAAACCATTTTCCATTTTTATATTTGACGATGTTTCTTGTGAAAATCACGATACTATAAGAAACTATTTTGCTATGGGAAGACATCATAATATTGATAGCATTTATATTGGTCAAACATACAGTAAAATTCCAAAACAGCTTATAAGAGACAATGCAAATATGTTGATCATCTTTAAGCAAGATGAGACAAATTTAAAGCATATATATAATGATCATGTTAATGCGGATATGCCATTTGACAAATTTAAAGAAATGTGTGGTAAAGCATGGAATGAAAAATATGGATTTCTTGTTATTATGAAAGAAGAAGATATTAAAAATGGTAGATATCGTATAGGGTTGGATAAATTTGTATTTATGCGTTGAACTACCGATGCTACATCTAGTTACACGTTGAACTTCACAGTGTAAACATGGTGAATCAAGAAAAACTATTAAAAGAAATAAAATCACTCAGTGATTCTATTAGGATAAAGAATCGTGCATTAAGGATGGGTTTAAGTGAAAGAGAAGAATTTTTAGAGAATACATTTAAACCTATCACGGAACCTTTAAAACAAATATCAGAAACTATTGGTAAACCTCGTTATGAAGGAGATGTTTTACTACCGGTTTCTAAACAAGAAGTACAAGCATTAAAAAAAGAAGATGATGATGATTCATATACAAGTGCTAGTGAGCAAGAAGAAACAAAAGAAGAAGAATCAATTGTTGAAAAGGAAGAACAGCCAATACCTGAAGCAGAACAATCTATTCCAAATTTAACTCAATTGAGTAGTGATATATTACAACATGGACCTCTTGGACGAAAATATATAATGAAAATGCTACATGACATGAAATCAAATCCAAATTTAAGTAAATCACATGTATATTGAGCAAGAATCGATGGAAATGAATTGAAAATTGGTAACTCTAAGCTTGAAGTAACTCAAGACGATTATATCATTATTGGTGATCATAGATATAAAGGAACAAAAGGATTATATGAATTAATTTTTAAAAATATACCAATAAAATATTCGGCAAAAGATTTAAATACTTTTAAAGAAATTTTACAAAATACTAACGCTCATAAAAGAAACTACTCAAAGGATGCAATGATTAATCGTTCACGTGCAACAAAATATAATATTGTTATAAAAAAATTGTTTCCCCCACAAAAATTACCAACATTACGTACCACACCGGCTGTGAGACAACCATTAAAAAGAAAATCTTTATCACTTATGGATTTATCACTTCTTGAACAACATGGTAAAAAGAGTAAAGGAGATACTTCAACATCTGGTAAAGGATTAATGAAAAATCTATACAATACAAATGTTATTTACTACAACGACATCAATAAATTAGTTGACAGAATGAGACTATTGCATGAAGCTATGGAAGCCGGTCATACTGGTTTAAATAATGAATGGGTGGCTCTAGTTGATGAACTTAAAAATCGCGGCATAGTTGTATAATTGTCCGCGAATATAAAGAAGTTGCAAGTGTAAGATTTATCAGTTCTAACATGAGCGTCGACAAGTTCGGACGCTACTCCGCATTAGGAGTGCAAGTTGGAGAAGACAGAAAAAGAAGCGGATTACCGCAAACACCTGGAGGTGACTATAACATAAATAATAAACGACTAAAATTAGTTAAAGATCCAGAAGAAGATACCGATGGAGCAAATTTAAAGACAGTAAAAGAAGCTACTTCAACATCATTGAAATTACATAAGAATACTTACGATGTTAAATCACATAGATTAATTAATGTTGGTAAACCAACTGAAGATTCTGATGCAATTACTAAAGAATACTTATTATCTGAACTTTCAAATACTTTAAAATTGCAATGGGGTAACAACTTAAAAGATGGACAAACATATGATGCTGGAAATTATAGAATAACCAATGTGGGAAATCCCAAAAATAATAAGGATTCAGTTAATAAAGAATATTTACATTCTATAATACCGGAAAAAACTGAACATGGATTTTCTTTTTATAAATTTATTATAAATGACATTGGATACCCAAAGGAAGACGGTGATGCTGTAAACCTAAAATACATCAAGGACAACTGTATTTTACAAGATGTTAATGGAATCGATTGTCATGGTAAAACATTGACAAATGTAAAGTTTGGTTCTCAACCAAAAGATGCTGTTACTATGGAACAATTATCTAAAGAATTAAAAAAGGAAACATCCAATTTTGTAAAACATGAAGATGCCGTGTTAAAGCGGGGAGATAAATTTATACATGGAAATGAAAAGTTTAATTTAATGCAAGGAAATAATGATGAATGGGATGCAGGACATAAAACAATAACAAATGGAAGATTTGGTATAAAAGATACAGATGTACCTCTAATGGTGCAAACATTAATTGCGAGTGGTGGTACATTAGGTACATACAATGGTCGTAATAGAAGAATAAAAGATATTTATCCTGGTTATGAAGAAAATGATTGTGTTACAATGAAACAAACAATAACTTGGGA
The DNA here is from genome assembly GCA_030545055.2 of Neoaliturus tenellus. Lineage (NCBI taxonomy): Eukaryota > Metazoa > Arthropoda > Insecta > Hemiptera > Cicadellidae > Neoaliturus > Neoaliturus tenellus. The sequence continues at coordinate 125,458,320 of CM061533.1, forward strand.
TAAACACTTTGGGACCCAATATGATGCAAAGATGAAGAAAATAATTAATATTTTACCAGGTGAAGATTCAAATGATGCTGCTACTATTGGACAAGTCATAAAAACATCAAAAAGTGATTCAACAGCTTACACATGTAATGATAAACGTATTATGCAATTACATGATCCTCAAAATCCAAAAGATGCTGTAAATTTAGATTGTTTAATAAGAATAGTGGGCAATTTACTTATTGATACCCATAATCATATAGCTAGTACAACGAGTCATGTGATAATTCAACCCGATGAACGGGAAGCTTGGATTAAAAATAGAATTATAAATCAATATATAATTAATTTGAATAACTAAGTGTTTAAATATAAAAAATTATACATAACTTATTCATTTATGTAATGTATCTTGTGGAGTAAACACACCAGTTTATATAAGACTACATAATGAAAGCCGTATCACTCAGTCATCATCAAGACAGCAACAAGAGAGGACGTGGTATAACTTCAACTGCGTTATCCCTGCTTAGACGGATACCTATTGGTGCTGTTGTAAATCGAGCAATAGACGCTTTACCATACGAATTACATATTCCTGGAGGTTATCAATATTGTGGACCTGGAACTAAGTTGGCAAAACGTTTAGCAAGAGGAGATCCTGGAATTAATAAATTAGATCAAGCTTGCAAACAACACGATATAGCATATTCAAAGTTTAAAGATTCAACAAATAGATCAATAGCAGATAAAATTCTAGCAGAAAAAGCTTGGCAAAGAGTAAAATCAAGTGACGCAAGTATTGCAGAAAAAGCAGCGGCTTGGGCAGTAACAACAGCCATGAAGACAAAAGCTAAGTTTGGTGGTGGAAGACGACGTCGCAGAGGAAGACCTGCAAAAAGAAGAGCTCCCAAAAAAGGTGGAAATATTAGAAAGAGACGTCGTAGAACTCGTAAAGCAAAAGTAAAAAAGGCTTCTGTTTGGTCAATGGTAAAAAACGGAGCAGGTTTATACCTAAGACCGTACCGTGTGTACTAAATAAAAAAAATCAATTGATAATTCCAAATAAAGCCTTAACTAATCATCAGTTAAATGATTATGTAAAATGTTTGAAAATACCATTCTTTCGAGGAGTTTTTATGAAAGATGCATTACCAACTAAAATATGGAAAAATGAAACTGGAATAGTAAATTTGGATTCCACCTATGGTCCAGGCACTCATTGGGTATGCTATAAAAAGCTCGGACAAACCGTTTACTACTTTGACAGTTTTGGCAATCTACCACCGCCTAAAGAACTTCAACATTATTTTCAAAACTCCAAAAACATTTTTTACAATTACAAAAGAGAACAACCTAACAATACTGAAATATGTGGACATTTATGTTTGGAGTTTCTAGCGAAAAGTGTCAGTCACCTTTAAGATGTCATCGTATACAGTGTCACTGAGTGGAAATTCATCCACATTAAAAAGTACTCTATTCCCAGCATTGCGTTTATCCAAGGAAAGATTATGGGAAGCGGCATTACTTGATTTGACTACCTACAATTCAATTCCTAATGTTACAGAAGGAAAAAACAATTTACTACATTATTATGAAACTAAGGATGCTGCAGGAAAATACTCAGAATTGAAAATAATTACATTTCCTACTGGAGCTTATGAAATTGATGATATAAACCAATTATTGCAGAAAAAACTCGGAGAAGATAATATCACAATCAAAGGAAATAATAATACTTTAAAAGCAGAAATAACTTCAAAATATTATATAGATGTCGGAATGAAAAACTCTATTGGCAGTTTACTTGGATTTACAGATACAAAAAAGAAAATCTTAACTCCTGGAACTACTCATTCAGGTAATACAACTGTTACAATATTAAAAGTAAATAGTATTGATGTAACATGTAATATTATACATGGATCATATAGAGAAGGAGTAAATCAGCATATCTTACATACATTTTATCCAACAGTTGCTCCAGGTTTTAAAATTGTTGAGAAGCCACAAAACTTGATATACCTACCGTTAAACACCAGTTTCATTTCAGACATCGTACTGAACATATTGGATCAAGACGGTCATAGTGTTGACTTTAGAGGAGAAACAATTACTATACGAATACACATAAGAGCGGCGACATAAAAATCAACATGGGATTATCATTTAAACCACAACGGAAGAGTCGGGAGCTCAGTAGCTCCTCGACATTGGAAGAGTTAACATCAGACAACATTCGTTTTCTACAAAAGATTGGATTGAAACTTAACAACGATGGATATCCTGGATATATCTCAAGGACCGACATTCGACGAAACACTATGGGAGAAGGAATATCACACACACAACCCTTACACTTCATCAAAATTAAACAATAATGATGAAATAAGAATTCCCATTCAACAACAAGATATTTACACATTACCATGTGAAAGTTATTTGTACATCGAAGGAAGGGTATTAAAATTGGATGGAAAAACTGCTTCAACAGTTCCTTTTATAAATAACCCAATGGCATATCTTTTTGATGAAATAAGATATGAGATATCAGGGGTGACAGTTGATTCAACAAAAAAGGTTGGTATAACAACTACATTAAAAGGATTAACATCATTAACACCACATGAGAAGAATTCAATAGTCACCGCCGGATGGGTTGCTCCCGATAAAGACACTATAACACCTGCTTCCAACGGTCATTTTGATTTTCATGTACCTTTACGATTGCTTTTAGGATTTGCTGAAGATTACAAAAGGGTTATAATAAATGTTAAACAAGAATTAGTATTACTCAGATCTTCAACTAATAAGGACTTAATACTTGCAGACCCTGCAACTACGGAAGATAAACTGGAATGGCAACTACAATTGGATAAAGTTGTTTGGAGAGTACCTCATGTAAGATTGGCTGATGAACATAGAATCGTATTGTTAAGAAAGTTAAAATCTGACCGTGACATTGTAATGCCATTCCGAAGTTGGGAATTTCATGAATACCCTACATTACCTCAAACAGAACGGCAAACATGGACCGTCAAAACATCAACTTACTTGGAACGTGCAAGGTACATAATACTCGGTTTTCAAACTAAGCGAAAAGATGTTATTACTGCAAATGCTGGTCAATTTGATCACTGTAAAATAAAGAATTGTAAAGTTTTCTTAAACTCTCAATTCTTTCCATATGACAATTTAAATGTCATGTTTAGCAAAAAACGTTTTTCCATTTTATATGATATGTATGCAAGATTTCAATCATCATATTATGGAAAGACTAATACACCACTATTATCACCTGATCAGTATTATTCCAAAGCTCCAATAATTGTAATCGATTGTTCAAAACAAAATGAATCAGTAAAATCATCAAGTGTGGATATAAAAATTGAAATGGAATTTGAAGAACCAGTAGCGGATGGAACTTCGGCATACTGTCTAATTCTACATGATAAAATAGTTACTTACACACCACTGACCGGAATAGTGAAAAATGTACTTTAAAATATTAGTACAACTACTGCAAAATATTGAGGTTAGAATTATCTTCCTCAATTTTTAAGGTTAGAATTTTGTTTATAAAACACAAGTTGAAAATAAACAATTATGTAATTGTATAAATTTCAAGAATTTTACAAAAAATATAAAAGCAGGAAATTAACTAGTAGAAACTTCATTCTATCTTCAACCGTCGTATGGGAAACATCGTTCGCAAGATGAATTCTACTAACGGAGAAGAAAATACACCTCTAATGGATGAAAATAGTTCTGATATAGTTCTGATGAATTCCTCAAGTTTAACAAACATAAGAAGAAAGAAGAAGAAGGAGAAGATGAAAAAGAAGTAAAAAGAAAAAAGGTTGAAGTTAACATTACAACAAATATTTTAACAGAAGTATTTCTTCGAATTTTCTACCCTATTTCTTCATGCATGACAAAAAGTATATCTGTTGGAATTGTAAAATCATTGGATTATTCACCAATTGTTATGTTAAATCAAGGAAGTAAAATGGTTATCTTTACTGAAATTTCTTGGGATTCTCTAATGAAACATTTACATCTTTTGGAATGTTATTTAACTAACAACACATTTGGAAAAAGAACAAGATTAAGTTTATTAGAATCAAATATTGAAGTTGATATAATCAAACATCGTGGGGGACAAGTTGTTCGCTTCAAAGATTTAACTAGACATGATGTAAAATTACTTTTCACTAAAGAAGAATTTTACACTTTAAGTTGTACTACCGGTCCTGTCACTAGATACTTAAAACAACTAGTATTTTCAAGTACAATAATTAAAGATTATCTAATCGATACATTGGACAGACAACCATTCATTCCAATTTTATATGGTCCTGTGGATACTTCAATTTTTAATCGAATACCTCAAGAAGTGGATATGTGGAGACAATTAAACAACTATCACACCAATTTTAATATAAACGAAGAAGCGCAAGAAATAAAAGAAGAACAATCGTGTTTGTAATAACAGTCAGTTGTGGATGAGACTTCATCATGAACAAACGGGTTTCGTTTTCTACTGCATCACAGTTAATGGAAGTTAAAAGAGGTATAATTGAATTTCAAGCTTTTCGAGGGAATGATGGAAATTTCATTATTAAAGAATTAGTAATTTTGGATATGAACACATCTGTAATTTATCATTACTTGTTCAAACCTCCATTTCCATTCAATAAACTAACAACTAAAGCGAAAGTTACAAACAAATGGTTAAACAAACATTTTCAAAACTTAAAATGGGATGAAGGTTTTATTCATTATAACATGATGCCGCATATTATGAATCATTATTGTAAAGAGTTTAAAACTATCTACACAAGAGGATTGGAAAAAGCAAATTGGATACAATCATTTACAAGCAATGAAGTGATAAATGCAATAATAGATAGAGATTTTCAATGCTACTTTAATGAACTTTGTATTTCATCAAAAAGTTTTAAACATCGAAGGTCACAGTGTGCTTTGAAGAATGCCTACCGCTTGAATAATTTCCTTCAACAAAGTGGTGGGGGTAGCATCAGTGGTGGGGGTAGTGTCAGTGGTGGGGGTAGTCTCGATAATAAAAGTGAGAGCGCTACCATGACACAGCATGAGTATTACTCGAACCTCCGAAGAGACAACATCTCCAACGGATATTCTTATTAACAAGAAGATTAGCATCAGCAAAAACATTAAGATGGCATCAAACAACTTACTTCAAAATTTAGTTGAACAATTCAACGCTCATTCAAAATCAACAATCCTACCTACAAAGAAATGTTCCGAGCTGAAAGAAGAAAAACACTACATCATTCATACAATAAAGAAGATGGAAACTTCAGTAGGTGATGCTATAAATTGCACATTAAGCGAGGCACCTTATACAATTGGTGATGAAGCAAAATTTCAAATCTTCCTACCAAAGCGCTTCGTACAACTACTACAAAATGAAGATCTTCGTATAATTCAACCCGGCGCACTCTATTTGGTATCACATGGACCAAGTGGAAACAACTCTACTGAACTTACAATTCATGTAACACCTACTACTGATTAGTTTGTACATAAGATTGTAAATATTTCTTTGTATTTGTTTCTCAATAAATATGATATAAACCTAAAAAAAAAAAATAAAAAAAATAAAAAAAGCAACATATTGTAATGTGTTTGTACATTACAATATGTTGCTTTTTTTAAAAATTCCATGGGATGACCTTGACCCAATTTTGTGTGATAATAAAAGTGAAAATCAACTTGTTAAATTCATCAGTCTACGACTACCTTTCGTACCGTACACATCTCACTCTCTATCACTAAATACAAAACTTCAACATGTCCCTAAAGGTTAAGTGTGCATCTTATGATACCAACACCATAACTACTTTTGAACAACTTGAAGATTTAACTAACGAAATGCGAGTTTTACTTACCGGTGGTTATCACTTAACTGTTGATGTTAGTGCTACTAATACAAGGATGTTCACTAAAACAAAATATTGCGATGATGAAATATTTTTTTCTACACAACCTACAACTTCTTCATCGCCAGCTGGTCAACATAACGTCAAGTTCCAGAAGTATTACCAATGTTGAATAACTTTTAATAAATAAAATTACAACTAAGGAATCACGTGATCAATATCAAGTTCATAAAAAGGATGTAACAGTTTGATAAATAATCATTCGCTTCTCAGCTCTCATCACAACAAGATCTATTCTACAAAATGTTATACAGAATGATGATTGAACTTGATGGGAAAATCTATGGAAAGGATTATAACACTGTTGAACAAATGACTCAAGATTTAGATGTATTAACTAAAGAAGGATATCAAGCTAAATTAATTTTAAAATTTCCTGAAGTACATCCACTATCAACAGAAGAACTTATTGCTATGGCTAAGGCGGAGAGAGAAAAAAAGTCTGAAGAAAACAAACAGAAACAAACTTCCTAAATTTCAATAATCCTTACACTTGTAAGGTATAATTTTTTAAAACTCCATTTGAATGACCTTGAAATTACCCCTACCACTTTTCATAGTACATAAAACTCGCTATTCATCACTATACAATCTTATTCTTTCACTAGACTCCGCAGCGTCAACATGGAAGAGCAAAAATACAAGTACAAACCTCGTTACTGTTGTGAACAACAGTGTACAGATTTAGGACCAATGATGGTGGATGGGTTAGCTTGTACTAAATGTGAATTCTTCGGATCTTGTTATTGCAAATGTAAAACAAAACAACTACCGCCACCGGAATTGCGAACTTTCAAATTTTACAAATCAAGATATTTTCATACATGTTGTCCTCAAAGATGTTTCAAATTTCACCCTCTAGATCTTGCTCATTGTCAACGCACCAAGTCTCATCAAGATGATTTTTGTACACATATGATAAAAAGATGTAAATACAGATCAGATTGGTATTCCGATCCTGTAGAACCATCAAATGTATAATTTCAGTTTTACACTCTTTTTTAAAACTTCAATTGGATGACCTTGAGATTTCCCCCACCATTAGTTCTAATTTTTATATAATATTAAATCATTCCACTTCCAACACTCTAACTAACAACATGGAAGGAAAATTTATCAAGTTTGAACATATAATAACTGACAGGGAGGAGATGGAAGAATTGTTTCAAAATTTACTTTCTGTCATTGACGAATATCCTATAAGATGGTTCAGAATTGTAGTTCAATATTTAAATCCTGGTGAATTGTTTTCTTCATCGAGTGACGAGGATGAAACAACTACTTCGGTTCAAATAATTGAATTAAAAGACGAAGAAGAAGAAGAACTAAACGTTTTATTCAATCATAAGCTCAAGGTCCCCTATATAGAAGCCCCCTCCCTAGAAAGCCCCCCTCCCTAAACACCTGCTCAAGGTCGCCATTATATAAGCCCCCCTTCCCTAGGCGCTAATCCTCATTCGATTGCCAACTCTCTAACGATGAACACCTCTCCATTGGCACGAATGAATGCTAGTTTTGAAATAAACTCAAAAGATGATTTACAAGAAATATTTAATGCTTTAAATGAAATTATAGATAAATTTAACTCTATTACAATGAATTTGGAAATAACTTACGCTTGTCCTATTTGTGATAAGGTTGAAAGTTCTGATGAAGACAGTTTACTAAATCTTACTCCTCTTACCCCTCTACAGTCGGACACAACTTCTAAGGCAAATGATGAGCAGCATCTTTCCCCCACCACTTCTATGTAACAACGCTCTTTCCCCCTACCACTTCTTTATTTAACCGACATTTCCCTCTTTTAACTCTCATTCCATCCTCGCCTCTTCAACTGTCAACATCGCTTCTTTCAAAATTTCAAAAAAAACACAAACATGATGGATATGATGGATGAAGTTCCATTTGTAACAAGGATGGAAGAGGATAAATTGAAATTGGAAATCAAACGATTAGAAATGGAACGGGAAAACCAACTCGAGATGTTACGTTTGTTCAAACTTTTTAAATACATCATCTGGGGACTCTGCGTTTACCTTCTCATCGTCGTCGGTGTTTGTGTTTACAACTCTGTAGTTCATAACAAAACTTCAACTTGTTTAAACACTGCTGTCACACATTGATTGTATGTTTTTCACAAATAAAATTCACAAACCTAATTCTATACCTATCCCGCTATCGCCAGAGTTAGTTCCACTCTCCGAACTATTACTCCGGTGGTAGCGGGATAGGGTTTTTTAAAACTTACTCTGGATGACCTTGACATACTTTCCATAACCCAATTGTCAAGTTGAATTTCAAATTTCAAATAACATCTCCTCCCCCACCGGAAGCTATATGGCATGGCATATGGCGGCAGCGACTGATTTGGCAGCTGGCCGATGGCAGCTGGCCGGCAGCGGCTGGCAATTGGCACGACTTCCGTTTTGAAAGTAACCAAACCCCACTACTTCGGTGGGTTTCTGAAACTCAGTGCTCTACTCATTACTCTTACGGATCACCTCTTGATATTCGCTCTGTCAACATGACGGGTGTTGCGAAAGATGACAATATTTGCGAATACGTAATGATCTATCACTGCTAGGTGATAATTTTACAATAGGGAAAGCCAATATTTTATCTTTTTATTATATGCGAACTATATATTACATGTTATAAAAATAAAGTAGTAAACGAGAGGTAATTTAATAGGTCTACCATTCATAATGGTTTGGCTGTGTTGGTATATCAATTTACACATGGGTTGATAGATTAATGAAATGCAATTATTGAAAAATTTGGAATTTTGAGCCATGAAAAAAAACTGCGATAGTATGTACTATCATGTGTGTACGGAAATCAATTTTGCAATTTTAATTATGACTGAGTGCATAAAATGGTGGTATTGATTTGTTTGAGCTTTCCTAATCATTAACAAATTTTAAACTGGTTGCCAAAAGGACTTTGTCGATCGATAATGGATGTTCAAATTTCGGAAATATTTTAATTGAGTATATTTCCAATACTTAAAAAATTAATTTTACTCGTTAAGACCTTATAAAATAACCAACAGCTTTCCAGGAAAACGTAAATGTAAAAAAATAATATGGTGATAAGGATGTAGGAATAACGGTTAGGTAAGTTATCGGACGAGAAAGTGCACGCTAATGTTAGTGATTTCCAAGTAACAGCGCGCGATCATTTAATGCAGTTAGAATCCCATCGGACCTCGCACCTTGATAGCTTCTTTTCCGTTTAATCTTCCGTGGCCATCACTCCGTCGCTCGTCCGGCTGGCCGGTCACGTGATTACCGCTTGCAAATGTCACGTCCAAAACAAACGAGACAGTTGAGCAACAGTGACGTTGACCCCATGTTCAAATCGGATTTTTTAATTTAACCTTCATATCGTCTTTCTACAGATAATTATGAACTTTTTGACCCGTGATTTGTTTTTATCTCTTACGGACTTTTAATTGTGGTTTATTTTTAACTTGAAATTTGTATCTTCGATTCCTTTGTATGTTACATGAAAGACGTTACCGTTGTTATCACATTTTGAAATCACATGCGTATTAGCACAGACCCAGTACGTCAAAACACGTCAATCATAGCGACTGAGATGAATATATTTTTATAAAAACTTACTGCACCAGATTGCTTGGGTGACTTAAATAAAGTACCTATAAAACTAAAGGGCGTAAGTTGCATGAACAAATAGTATAAGACAAAACTTTCTACTAAACTTTCTAATAGCGTATTTAACAACATCAAGTAAAACTTACGCAATATCGGTGACATGCGGGCTTATGCAAACGCAATAAAATTAATGTGTACATTGGATATTACTTGGGGCTCGGCTTGAATGTTCATATACATTTTGCTAGTACTCAAAATATTTTTTATTTTTCGTCAGACAGCTACATGCCATGTTTTTCTTTTTTCGCATTCACATTTAGCAAATTGATAACAACGGTCTTATTTGATTCTATGGAAACAAAAATAACAAAAAATGACTGGATCAATGTCGTTTTCTAATCCAATTTACTAAACATTGTATTAAAAATTGAATAGCCTATATTTAGACTATTACACCTAGTTTTACATTTTCGAATAACGAATTTGAATTTAATGAAATTTTTGTGTTGTGAAGAATCACCCTTGACCATTGTTTAAGAATTATTTTTCATGCGAGTTTCAAACAATTTTGAAAACATTTAGAATGGAAAACGCACTATAACTAAAGTTGCAACACGCAGCAGTGTTGTAATAAAGGTTTAGGATGAACGGTTTGATTTTGTACATGCAAATTAAAAATCTCCATTAATTAATGTAAATCAATTTAACAAACACAACTTAAAAGGATAAGCGAGTCTAAATGGCAGGTGATAAGCAAAACTTTACATACCATAAATGAGATGTTTAGTGCTCTGTACGGGCCTGAAAATTTTTCTTATACCTCTTTCCGGGGTCGTTTGTTGATAAATGTATTTTAAATTTCTTTGAGAGCCTTGGTCATGTTAAGGTCTTCTATTCCGAGCAATTTGTTGGAAACCTGACATCAAAATAATGAATATGATGTCTAAGTTATTGATTCATTGAGCTGTTATAGTATAAATATAAAAGGCTGTTAAGTTTTATCTCCCTAGTTTTTTTTTATTTGAGACCTTTGATTCGATACACATATCAATTCATGCTTAAAGTTGCAATTTACCTCTTATTTTTTTTATTCAAGTCGCGTGAGAAGGTACAAAGCTTTTATACATAATCGAACAAGATTTTTATACAAAGTATGTATGTACTGTGTCGAATTTTAACAAATCTTAGTCTTCACGAAACATATAGTTAACATTTCTGGAACGTTTGCTTGATATTGCAAACGTTGCTATTGTTTATAACGTTGTTACGTGATATTTTTAACATTGCTATTTGAAAAAAAGCTGCTCTTTCCAACAACCCTTATTTGGGGAAGAGGGATGTGTTCTAAAATTGCACTACAACTTCTGTAGGCCATCTTATAACTATACAGTGTACATAGGCGATGAGGCGCCGCGCCGCTCCTCTGGATGGTCCAATATTACACCCATTGTTGTACTGCAACAGCATACTCCACTTTCCCTCAACTTACAGTGTGAGAGTGGTTCCGTTATCAAACCTGACTCTTGTTAGGTAATGCTGACACACAGGGTGTAAAACAGAAGTACCATCTAGTGATGTGGAACGCTCGGGCATTTATGTTTTAGGAAAATCACTGGATGCATACCACAGGAAACACCCAATTTCATTAACCAGGCATTCTTCTATTTTTCGTATTTATTTCCAAAATGAAGGACCAATATTTGACAAATATATATAAGGAACTGCAGACCCTACAAGCAATAATTGTAAAATAAGAAAATTAACTTTATTTTCTATACTTTTTACTGAGGTAAAACATCCTCTGTTCTTAGTTCGAGGCGAGTTTGAATCTGGTCTGACCATGGTATGATCAGCCTTTAAGCCCCTAAAACCATAAAAGACGCTGTTTAACTAAATGTTTCCATTTCTATTGACATGCATGGGCAAGGAAATGAGTAATAGCCTATAATGAACCAGACAATCTCATAAATTTACTCAGTTTAGAAAGTAAAAATCACCGATATAAACATACTGAGCATGCGTATTAATTTAACAGCTTATAACAAACTATATGACTAAAGCTCCACTTAGGAAACCTGTGGTCTACACACAACATGGTCTAGTAATATCTTAATGTCATAATGCCTGTAAGCCATTCTCCAGCAAATTGGGAAATATCAATGGACCATAAGTGAGGCAACAACCGCAAGTTGCAGTGTGCTCCTGGTGAACGTTTGTGGTAAACAGCTGAGTGAATATAGCTCCGTTGTCGTCCGCAGCATTGTTGTCTTTATTGTTGAGTACTTGCAAAAAATAACATAAGCATAAACATAATTGTTTCGTAACAACATAGGATTTGATTTTCATTTGAATATTAAAGTAGTAAAGGATAAGGATGTTTCTTCTCCCAGAAGGAAATATTCCTTTTCCCAAAATGTTGATAAGTAGTTTTGCGGATAGCCAAATATGGAAAGTTACTTGATTTATTACTAGGGTTTTAAATTCCACTCTTAACATTAGTTCAATGTTTTCCATATTATTTTTTAACACTACAAATTCCCATTCTACGAATTTTACCTTGAAAATAAGAAAATCCAGTGTTTTATTATTATCAAGCAAATTCAACTTCTTTAGATAATCATTCGTACCAGCAACCATTTCCCACATCTTATAGCTAAAAATTCTAAAAGTTTATGCTTAAGAATAATAATAATAAATATTACAGTATTACTATTGCAGTACTAAGACAAATTATTTTCTATGCATTAAAAATGACTATAAAAGTACAAGATAAAACCATATGTTTAATGCACCAACTTGCTTAAATACACTTTTTTTCAAATATTAAAAGTAATTTTAGAATTATCGTTTTGTAGCCTAAATATTTGTCTTTACGTTTATTATCAAAATTTTAATTTTGTAAGAGCAAGACATTGATGGCCTATTTTTATAACAACAGTAAAATATTTAAAAGCTATTGCTTTCGAACAATATCTACAAGAGACTCATTGAGTAGATTTTACTGTTAATTTTTTTACGATCGACCATAACTTAATCGTTTTCACCACACACCAAGTTAAATCATTTATTTCTAGAATTTCGAAAGTCTGAAATGATAATCCACTTCCGCTCTTTTCATTCTGTTTTTTAACACAATATTTCCTGACTTTCTACAAAAATGAGGGACGAAACCCGAGAAGCGGCGGGAGTGTCAACGGCGGCGTCGTGGTCGGGGTCAGACTTTCACGACTCAATCCACCCGGCTGAAAATACTATTATGGTGTACCAAGGAATGTGGCCCTATATGGAAATCTTTATAACTTAATAGAAAAAGGAAAGCTATTCAGTTGCAACACTTAATTTTTCACTTCTCATGTGCTAAACAGTTGAACAGTAAGGTAGCTGATTTCCTAGACATACTAATTTAAAAAAAAAAAAAAAAAAAAGGAAGCCACTTGGACTATAAAAGCTATTTTGAAAGATTTCTTTGAAATAAGCGTTGGTGTGATAATATTATTTTAGTCACTTAATAAAATATACAGTAATATTACAATATATTTACAATAAAATATGACATTGACTCCGTCCATTCGTTAACCATTACCAATAGTTATATAGTTAATTTAAAATACAACCATTTTTTTTTATTTATAGTCCTAATTAAAAGTCTTTATGGCAACCATGTATTTTTCTTTTGTAGTGAAGTATAATCACCGTGGCTTACAAAATAAAAACATGATTTTTGTATTATCAGACTTTTATCTAACGAAGATATCAAGCCGCTTTTTATCTTGGGAAGAAAAAGAAATACGTCATCTTTTAAGTCTTGGACACGAAGACCGTAACTATCTTATTAATTTTTCTTTTTCCTATAATATATTTTATTACGTACAATGTTGCGAGTAACGTAGAATCGAGGAGAGCAAATATTTAAAATATATTAAAGGACTTCTTTGCTCATTCTTTATTTGATACTTAATGTCTTAAAGCCTACAGGTCAAGGCAGTTTGGAGGTTGGCCAGAGAATGTAGATGTTTTTGTCTGTTAATTCGTTTTCTATTAACAACATAAGGCAATACGTTTGATAACACAGTTGATAGGAACCAGTTTCTTAAGCCGTCATTTTCGTTGCCACAATCGAAAAGCAATCTCACATTTGATTGCTGTAGGCTTTATATCACGATTTTGACAGAACTTCAAATACAATATTACCAACTAAAAACGTTTGAATATTGATCAATATGTCACAGTTTCTCACTACTCACGCACCACTACTTCAGGAGGTGGTGTTTTAATTCTGTCACGGATTGGTTTGAATGGAAGGCAGTTTGCTTCTCCTTTTATAGAGAAACTGTGTGAGGATAAGTAATTTGAATGTTGTGTAGCGAAATTTAAAATTAATAAATTTTGTTTTCTATTAGCAGGAGTATATAGAAAGCCTCAGTTCGAAACAAGAGAATTTTTGGATAGGTTAGATTTATTAATTGGGTTTCTTTTAAAGATTGAAAAATATGTTATTATTTCAGGAGATTTTAATATAGATTTGTTAGAGGATTCTCTCTATCCTAAAAATTTAAAAAACATACTTGTTAGTCATGGAATGAGTTTCTTGATTGATTTCCCAACTCGTGTCACCGAAACATCAAAATCATGTATTGACAATTTTTTTACCAATATTAATAAAAATGAACTTCATGCTTCGGGTTTAATAACATTGTTGTCAGACCATGATGCACAGGTACTAGAGCTTTTAAATAGGAAATTGGTGAAAAATAATCATTATTATGTAACCAAAAGGAAATTTTCATCTGAAAATATTGAACTTTTTAAAACTTTACTAGATAAAGAAGACTGGTTACCAGTGTTCTGTTCACATGTACAGAAAAAGTATGACTGTTTTAATTCAATTTTTCAGTATAATTTTGATATATGTTTTCCCATAGTTACTGTAAAACAACATCAAAGAAAGAATGCATGGTTGACAAAGGAGTTGAAAGAGGAAAAAGAAAATCTATTTTATTTGAGTAAACTTGCAAAGAAGGATAAATCAGAAACACTTAGGAACGAAGTTAAACTTAGAAATAAGTTGTATAATAAGAAGTTATTGGAGGCAAAGAGAGAATATTTTGATTGTAAAATAAAAAAATTCTGATAATATTTGTAAAACTACATGGAGTATTGTAAATGGTGAGGTCAAAAGAAATTCCAAACAGTGTTATGATAATATAGTTTTACGTATTAATAATACACTTGTTAAGGATCCGATACTTGTAAGCAATTCCTTCAATGACTATTTTATCAACGAAGTAGATAATGCACTCAAAGATCTCCCTCCGATAAAGCCCAGTGGTAATAGCAATAACTTTCAAACAGTAGCAAAATTTCAATGTCCCCCCCCTTAGAAGAATCTGAAGTAATACAAATTATTGACGGTTTGAAAAACAAGTGGTCTAGCGGCTTTGACGATTTACCAGTCAAGGTATTAAAAAGAATCAAATTCCAGCTTGTCAAACCGTTATTGCATTTAATAAATTCTTCTTTTATCAGTGGTGTATTTCCTGAAAAATTAAAAGTTTCTAAAGTGATTCCCATTTATAAAAAAGAAAGTAAAATGGACATTCAAAACTATCGCCCTGTCTCAATCCTACCTTCGATTTCAAAAATCTTCGAAAAAGCAATGTACAATCGTCTTTACACACACCTTGATAAATACCAACTTTTTGATCGTGAACAACATGGTTTTCGTAAAAATAAATCAACTTCTACAGCTTTAATTCAATTTACAGAGTCTTTAATAGACTCAATAGACAAAAATGAACACACAGTCGGAATCTTTATGGATCTGACAAAAGCTTTCGATAGTATATCTCACAGTTTACTTCTTCGAAAACTAAAAAATCTGGGAATTGATAAAAATTATCTGCAGTGGTTTGACTCCTATTTATCGGCTAGAACACAGTTCGTTGAAATAACCAAAATGAAACAAAATAAATTTATCAAATTTAAGTCAAATTTGCAGTTTATTAAAAACGGAGTTCCACAAGGCTCAATTTTGGGTCCTCTGTTGTTCATTTGTTATTTGAGGGGTATGCCAGAATGTTTAGATAGGCACATTAACATAAAACAACAACTTTTTTTGTATGCGGACGATTCCAATTTGATATTGTCCGCTAAAACAGAACCAGAACTTGAAATAGCAGCCCACGTCAACCTCTAAAAAATTAAAACTTTTTTCACAGAAAATAAATTGATTTTGAACACCAATAAAACTAATTTCATATCGTTTCACACAAAACAAAATCGAAAGAATCCCAATCCCTTTATTTTAGCTGACAATAGTGAGTTGGAGAGGTTAGATGATACAACATTTCTTGGTCTGGTGATAGACAAAACTCTCAGTTGGGATTTGCATATCAATCACACAATTAAAAAAATAAATTCAGGAATCTTTGCTCTCAAGAAAATGTCATATTTATGTAATTTATCCGTATTAAAAACCATATATTTTGCTCACATACACTCTCATGTGGCATATGGCATCAGTGTGTATGGAGGGACATCAAATCAAAATTTAAAAAAGATCCTAACTTTGCAAAAGAGGGCAATAAGAATTATGTTACATTTGAAAAATGACGAATCTGTTAAACAACATTTTAGTAGCTTAAATATATTAACAGTTCACAGTCTATATATCTTAGAGTGCATTATGTACACAAAAATCAATCAATGCCAATTTAAAAGCAATTCTGACAATCATTATTATAACACCAGACATAAGAATGAAAAGGTGATCCCTGGCAGTAGATATGATATGATGGTTCTGAAACACCTCGTACTTCCGATTTCCGACCCTCCGAGAACTTCATTTTTGACTGGTTTTGGGCCAGTTTGTTATCTGATTGTAGGCTAATTACAACCATTTACAACATTTTACAACATTTTACAACATTTTCTCAGGTTTTGTCAAGGGTGTTTTTAGGAAGTACGAGGGAAGTACGAGGGAAGTACGAGGGAAGTACGAGGAAGTACGAGGGAAGTACGAGGAAGTACGAGGGAAGTACGAGGCGCCCTCTTAACCTACCCTTGTAAACCTCATTTTTGATTGGTTTTGGGCCTCTTTGTATCTGATTTCGGGCTGATTTCAACCATTTTTCAGGTTTTTCAAATGGGAAATTTAATCCAGAAAAAAAATAATCCAGATATTTAATTCAAGGAAGTACGAGGCGTCATCTTCACCGACCCCATGTAAACCTCATATTTGACTGGTTCTGGGCCAGTTTGTATCTGATTTTGGGCTAATTTCATCCATTTTATCAGGTTTTAAAAATGGTGAATTTAATCCAGAAAAATTTAATCCAGAAATTTAATCCAAAGTAGTGCGAGCTCTTAACCTAACATAATCCTGATTTTCATCCACATTAGGTATTTTTCACAGCGATTTTCACCACATGACAAGGAAGAGCGCTTTGATTGGTAATCACCGTTACTTTAAGTCTGAGGCTGAAAAAAAAATCTCGAGACATTTTGATTTCCAACATAATTTTTTATAATTTAATCAGTTTACACCGGTGCTTCCGAATCCGCCGTCTTTCCGTTTAGTTTCTTCAACTTGGTCTAATCTGATGCAAGGTTGCTTTTTGTACATTTCACAAATTATTTGCGCCACCCTATCTCCACGATGCACGGGGAAATCGATATCGGAATTATTTATCAACGGAATACAGACGTTGCCGGTATAGTCTCTGTCCACCACGCCAGCACCGACATTAATACAATGCTTGAGCGCTAGACCGGATCTTGGCGCGATCCTTCCATAGCAGCCTTCGGGAAATTTAAAAGTTAAATCCGTTTTTACCAATTGTTGTCCCCGCTTTGGCACTATATAATTATACGCACTTCTCAAATCGAGACCAGCTGCATCCGGTGACCCGTTGTACGGTTCAAATGCGTTTTCAGTCATGCAATAATAACCGTAGCTTTCAGCCATTATTGATTCTTAATGCCATGCATTATGGGTTTTCACAACAAATAAATTAAACGGGGCATTTTCAAAAATGTATTTAAATTATGTTTTTTAAAAACTATTTTTATTCGTCAACTTTAAACTCAATATTGTGTTTGAATTTATTATCTGAAAGTGTTATTTTACCGTTGTACAACACATAGAGTTTCCCCTTATAATTCAACAGTTGTTTGATATAGTTATTCGTCAACCTGTCATTCCAGCTTTCGGGAACATAGAATTTCATATAGGTAAGAAAATCATAGATAGTCCGGCATGGGGACTATTGTATGTAGATAGTCCGGCGTGGGGACTATTGCATTTTAGATGGTCCGGTGTGGGGACTATTGAAATTTGAGATAGTCCTGCATGAGGACTATTGAGTTATAGATAGTCCGGTGTGAGGACTATTGAATTTTAGATGGTCCCGCATAAGGACTATTGTATTTAGATAGTCCGGCATGCTGACTATTACATTTTAGATAGTCCGGTGTGGGGACTATTGAATTTGAGATAGCACTGCATGAGGACTATTGAGTTTTAGATAGTCCGGTGTGAGGACTATTGAATTTTAGATAGTCCGACATGGGGACTATTGTATTTAGATAGTCCGGCATGGGGACTATTGTATTTAGATAGTCCGGTGTGGGGACTATTGTATTTGGATAGTCCGGCGTCGGGACTATTGTATTTAAATGGTCCTGCAAAGCCCAAAAACCTAGTAGCTAAGGATTTGGCTTGTGAATAGGGCGTATTAGCCAACAGCCTAAACCTAATGTGTTGGGACTAGCATAAAAACATAAGGCCTTACACCTGAGTCCAAAGCCCTAAAACCTAGCAGCTAAGGATTTGACCTGTGAATAGGGCCTATTTGCCAACAGCCTACACCTAATGTGTTGGCACTAAGATGTAAACCTAAGGCCTTACACCTGAGTTCAAAGCCCTAAAACCTAGCAGCTAAGGATTTGACCTGTGAATAGGGCTTATTAGCCAACAGCCTAGACCTAATGTGTTGGGACTAAGATGTAAACCTAAGGCCTTGCACCTGAGTCCAAAGCCCTAAAACCTAGCAGCTAAGGATTTGACCTGTGAATGGGGCCTATTAGCCGACACCTTAACCTAATGTGTTGGGACTAAGATGTAAACCTAAGGCCTTGCAACTGAGTCCAAAGCCCTAAAACCTAGCAGCTAACGATTCGACCTGTGAATAGGGCCTATTAGCCAACAGCCTAGACCTAATGTGTTGGACCTTTGATCTAAACCTAAGGCCTTACACCCGAGTCCAAAGCCCTAAAACCTAGCAGCTAAGGATTTGGCCTGTGAATAGGGCCTATTAGCCATCAGCTTAGGCCTAATGTGTTGGACCTAAAACCTAAGGCCTTACACATGGTTCCTAAGACCAAATGCATTGGACCAAAATTAATCCTTAGACCAAGGATCTAATTCCATAGACCCAAGGCCTTAGACTTAGGTCCTAAAACCTAGCAGCTAAGGATTTGACTTGTGAATAGTGCTAATTAGCCAACAGCCTAAACCTAATGTGTTGGGACTAAGATGTAAACCTAAGGCCTTGCACCTGAGTCCAAAGCCCTAAAACCTAGCAGCTAAGGATTCGACCTGTGAATAGGACCTATGAGCCAACAGCCTAGACCCAATGTGTTGGACCTATGATCTAAACCTAAGGCCTTACACCCGAGTCTAAAGCCCTACAACCCATCAGCTATGGATTTGACCTGTGAATAAGGCCTATTGGACAACAGCCTAGACCTAATGTGTTATTGGGACTAAGATGTAAGCCTAAGACCTTGCACCTGAGTCCAAAGCCCTAAAACCTAGCAGCTAAGGCTTTGACCTGTGAAAAGGATCAGGAGGCCTTAGACTTAAGACCTAAGACCTAGCAGCTGAAGTGACCTATGAGCCATTAGCCTAGAACTAATGAATTAGACCTAAGATATAAACCTAAGGCCTTACATTGCACCTGAACCCAAAGTCCAAACACCTTAGACTAGACTAATTCCTTAAACCTAAGATCTGATTCCTAAGACCCAAGGCCTTAGACTTAAGACCTAAAAACCTACAAGGGGGCCGCGATTCACAGCCCCCATGAATTGAGCCAACATTAGGCAACGAGGACTTTTTTCTTTGATTATGAAATCATGATCAGAAATGGTTATCAGATTCAGATTGAAGTATTTGAAGATCAACCTCCATCCATCTTACCCAAGACCTAAGGCCCTACCGCATGGACTTGACCCAAGACCTAAGGCCTTACACCATGGTCTAGGCTTTTAAGCTATTAGACCCAAGACCTAAGGCTATACACCATGGTCTAGACCCAAGATCTAAGGCCTGCGGTCTAGGCCTTTAGGTTCTTAGCCCCAAGATCTGAGGTCTAGGCCTTTAGGTTCTTAGACCCAAGGCCCTACATCATGGTCTAGACCCTAAACATAAGGCCTGTGATCGAAGTCTCTAAGTTCTTAGGCCCAAGACATAAAGCCTCACACCATTGTCTAGACCCTAGACCTAAGGCCTGTGGACTAGGCCTTTAGGTTCTATGACCCAAGACTTAAGACATGGTCTAGACATACATCATGGTCTAACATGCACCGTGTTCTAATACTCGTTTTAAAGGCGGCCAGGCCTAAGGCCCTACCGCATGGGATAGACCCAACACCTAAGGATATACACCATGGTCTAGGCTTTTAAGTTCTTAGACCGAAGACCTGAGGCCGTAGAGTTAAGACCTGAAAACTTACAAAGGGGGTCGCGATTCACGACCCCCCCTGAACAGACACTGTGGTCTAAACCCAAGACCTAAAGCCATACACCGTGGTCTAAGCTTTTATGTTCTTATACCCAAGACCTAAGACCCAACACCATGGTCTAGACCCAAGATCTAAGGCCTGTGGTCTAGGCCTTTAGGTTCTTAGCCCCAAGATCTAAGGCCCGTAGTCTAGGCATTTAGGTTCTCAGCCTCTAAATCTATGGCCCGTGGTCTACGCCTTTAGGTTCTTAGATCCAAGACCGAAGACCCTACATCATGGTCTGGATCCTAAACGTAAGGCCTGTGATCTAGGTCTCTAAGTTCTTAGACCCAACACCTAAGGCCCTATCACATGGACTAGACCCAACACCTAAGGCTATACACCTTGGACTAGGCTTTTAAGTTCTTAGACCCAAGACCAGAGGCCATAGAGTTAAGACCTGAACACTTACAAGGGGGGTCGCGATTCACGACCCTCCCTGAACAGACACTGTGGTCTAGACCCAAGACCTAAGACCTTACACTGTGGTCTAGACTTTTAGGTTCTCAGACCCAAGACGTAAGGCCATACACCGTGGGCTAGGCTTTTAAGCTCTTAGATCCAAGACCTAAGGCTTTCCGCATGGACTAGACTCAAGACCTAAAGCCATACACCGTGGTCTACGCTTTTAAGCACTTAGACCCAAAACCTGAGGCCATAAAGTAAAGACCTAAAAAATTACAAGGGAGTCGCGATTCACGACCTCTGAACACACACTGTGGTGTATACCCAAGACTTTACACCGTGGTCTAGACTTTTAAGTACTTGGACTCCAAGACCTAAGGCCATGCACCCTGGTCTAGGCTTTTAAGTACTTAGACCCAAAACCTAAAGCCATAAACCGTGGTCTAGGCTCTCAAGCTCTTAGACCCAAGACCTAAGGCGGTCCGCATGGGCTAGACTCAAGACCTAAGGCCATACACCATGGTCTAGGCTTTTAAGTACTTAGACCCAAAACCTAAAGCCATAAACCGTGGTCTAGGCTCTCAAGCTCTTAGACCCAAGACCTAAGGCGGTCCGCATGGGCTATACTCAAGACCTAAGGCCATACACCATGGTCTAGGCTTTTAAGTACTTATACCCAAGACCTAAGGTCCTACACCAGGGTCTAGAACCAAGACCAAAGGTCCGTGTTCTAGGCTTTTAGGTTCTCATTCCCAAGACCTAGGGTCCAACGCCAGGGTCTAGAACCAAGACCAACGGTCGGTGGTCTAGGCTTTTAGGTTCTTATACACAAGACCTAAAGCCCTACACCAGGGTCTAGATCCGAGACTTGAGGCCTGTGGGCTAGGCGATTAGGTTCTTAAACTCAAGACCTAAGGACTAACACCATGGTCTAGACCCAAGCCCTAAGGCCGTACACCATGATCTAGACCCTAAGACTAAAGGCCTTACACCATGGTCTAGTACTCGGCTTCAACCGTGTGCAGTTGTATTTGTTTCATCCATACCTAGAGAAAAGTCGGGCTATAAGTTCTTCGGCCCAAGACCTAAGACCCACCAGCATGGTCTACATCCTCAAGCCCTGAGACCATACACCGTGGTTTAAGTCCTTAGACCCAATTTCTAATCCACCATGTTTTAGATCCCCAAGACCTAAAGCTATACACCGTGTTCTAAGTTTTTAGACCCAAATTCCGCCATGGTCTGTATACCCAAGACCTAAGGCCCTACACCATGGTCTAGTATTCGTCTTAAACCGTGCGCAATTAATTGTGGTTGTTTTGGTTATAGCTAGAGGAAACTCGGTCTTTAAGTCCTTAGACCTAAAACCTAAGGGCATACACGGCGATCTAGACCTAAAACCTCATACCATACACCATGGTCTAGACCCAAGACCTAAGTCCCTACACCGTGGCCTAGTACTCTTCTTAAGCCGTTTGCAGTTATTACTGTTTCGTCTATACCTTGAGGGAAATTGGCCTTTTATGTTCTTAGACCTGAGACCCAAGCTTTCACACCATGGTCTAACATTTGTTTTAAGCCGTGTGCAGTTGTGGTTTTTCCATCCATAGCTAGAGGAAAGTCGGTCCTTAAGCTATTAGACTCTAGACCTAATGCCCCACACCATGGTCTAGACCCAACCCTTAACCCATCATGGCCTGGTACTTGTCTTAAAGTCGGGTTTTAACTTCTTAGACACAAGATCTAAGACCCTACACCATGGTCTAGTACTCGTATTAAAGTCGGTGATTACGTTCTTAGACCCAAGACCTAAGGTCCTACATCTTGGTTTAGACCCAAGACCTAAGGCCATACACCGTGGTCCAGTATTTGTCTTAATCCGTGTGCAGTTATTACTGTTTCGTCTATACCTAGAGGTAAATCGGCCTTTTATGTTCTTAGACCTGAGAACTAGGTTTTTACATCATGGTTTAATACTTGTCTTAAGCCGTGCGCAATTGTGGTTGTTTTATCCATAACTAGAAGAAAGTCGGCCTTTAAGTTCTTAGACCCAAGACCTGAGGCCCTATACCACGGTCCAGACCCAAGGGCATACACCGTGGTTCAGTACTTGTCTTAATCTGTGTGCAGTTATTACTGTTTCGTCTATACCTAGAGGAAAATCGGCCATTTATGTTCTTAGGCCTGAGAGCTAAGGTTCACATTCATCACCCGATTTAAAAAACGTTCGCAGACGTTAATTAAAAAAAACATCGTCTACATATCGATTTTCAAAAACGATGTGTAGACGTTAATTTTTAAAAACACCGTTTACACATCGATTTTCAAAAACGGTGTGTAGACGTTAATTTTAAAAAACACCGTTTACACATCGATTTTCAAAAACGGTGTGAAGACGTTAATTTTTAAAAACGCCGTTTACACATCGATTTTTACTGTTTCGTCTCGAAAAAGAGAATGTTTAAGCTTTTACACCATAACTTACAACGAAACCCCGTGGTCTAATTCCTAAGACCTAGGACCTTAGACCGATACCCTAGGACATAAGGGCTTAGACTTATTGCTTAAAAGGAATTTAAATTAGGACCTAAGGCCTCATAATTTAGACCAACCACAATCCCAAGCATTTAAGGCATTAGACCATAGACCTTTATTTATATGACCTTAAACATTTGACCTAAGATCTAAGACTTTAACAAAAGACTTAAGCCCTAAGACCCTACCTCATGGGCTAGTACTCGTCCTTCACCACATGGGACCGTGTAAAATGGCATGCATAATGCCAATCATATCTATTATTTGAAAGCACGTCGCCCATGAACGCCTGTGTTTGCTGTTGGGCGTTTTAATGATTTGCGCTTTCGGGCGTTTTGCAAACTCGACCTGCATATTGCAAATCGGTGTGTGGACGATGCCCTTTTATATTTAACGTCTGCGAACGTTTTTCGAAATCGAAGTGTAGACGATACTTTTAATAAATAACGTCTGCAAACGTTTTTCAAAATCGATGCCCAGACGCTGTTTCAAATAATCGACGTCTACGATCGTTTTTCCAAATCAATGTGTAGACGATGTTTTTTAATAATTTACGTCTGCGATCGTAATTTCCGCGTCGAGTTTGCAAAACGCCCGAAAGCGCAAATCATTAAAACGCCCAACAGCAAACACAGGCGTTCATGGGCGACGTGCTTTCAAATAATAGATATGATTGGCATTATGCATGCCATTTTACACGGTCCCATGTGGTGAAGGACGAGTACTAGCCCATGAGGTAGGGTCTTAGGGCTTAAGTCTTTTGTTAAAGTCTTAGATCTTAGGTCAAATGTTTAAGGTCATATAAATAAAGGTCTATGGTCTAATGCCTTAAATGCTTGGGATTGGGAGTAGTGTAAAATTGCGGCCGCTGGCCCAGTTCAAGGTCACCTGAGGGATGACGTCATCGAGGTCAATGACCTCACCGATGACGTCATCGATGACGTCATCGATGACGCAATCGATGACGTCATCACTAATGACGTCATTTCGATGACGTCACACCCATGACGTCACAGAAATGACGTGCTGATGACGTCATCACCCCTTACGTCATCAAAACGACGTCACCGACGCCACTAAGGTCAAGGTCACGCAGAAACTTAAAATTTTTTAGCACTTTTGCCGTTTCTCGCACTACGCTCCGAGTTTCAGTCAGAGTCCCCGTGACCTTGACCACTTGGAGCGAATTTTCGACAAGAAACGGCAAAAGTGCCAAGTTAAACTCGAGTTTCTGACATGACTCTGCCTAAATGGGCAATCGGTTATCCCTCAGGTGACCTTGAACCAGTACAACGCCCGCAATTTTATGTTACTGTGACCTTGAACACTTAACAACGGAGCGCCGACACCGATGCGCACCCCACGACAGCCACCGAGTGACTGACTATCAGGCTCTGTGTACTCTAGGTATATGGGGAAGTGGAGGGGGAAATCTCAAGGTCATCCAAATGGAGTTTTAAAAAAGTTGAAGAGTAGAAAGACTACTCTTGTGCTTCCTGGGCGACCTCATCAATCTCTAATGGATCTGTAAACCAATCCGATCTGTAGCGGCAGGAGTCCAGAAAACAGGTGCACCACCCATCAGGTTGTCCGTAGCATTTCCGACAATTGGTAAGATTGGAGAAGTGAAATTTAATACACCGCTGCGGACAACAAGTATAAAAGTATTTGGATTTGTAGATTTTGAAAGTTTGTAGTACCGGCGGTGGCAGCTGTTGGTTCTTGCATCTACACCTGCAACATCCGAAGCATTCACATTGCCGGCAGGCCAGCCCATCCACTTGCCACTTTGGTAAGAGGAAACACTTATCCTCACAGCAATAGGTTGTCCCCGTCTCTTCCTCCCAACGCTTCTTTGCACAATATGTGACGCCTTGTATCTCCAAACACCTATGCTCGCAACATGAGATGCGCTTACTTTCCATAGTTGATGTTGCTTTGACGAGGGAGCACGATGAAGTGATGCTGTGGTCAGTGGGAATGGGGTTTATATAAACTAAGGTGAGTGGAGGGGAAAGGTCAAGGTCATCCAAATGGAGTTTTAAAAAAGAAAAGAGTAGAAAGACTACTCTTGTGTATCTATAGCGATTTCATTGATAGTGAGTGCTTCTGTATGCCAAGTTGATCTGTACTGACAGGCTCCTAAATAATGTTTGCAAAAACCTGCAAAATGATTGTTGCACAATTTGCAGCCAGTTAGCTGTTTTAATGTGAATTCAATGCAACGTTCAGGGCAACAAGTGTACTTATGCCCTCTCATCTGGTACACATGGAATGTCTTCAACTCCGGTTTCGGCTTCTTCCAAGACTTGCACTTACACATGCATTGACCAAAAGCTTCACATTTTCTACACGCCAGGCCATCCGCAACATCAATGTCATTCGGCCATGAAAAACATTTCCGTTCGCAACAGTAGTTGAGTTGACTCTCCATGTTGCTGTGGTGAAGGTGCGCGATGAAATGATGCTGCAGTCATTGAGAGTGCACCTTAAATAAACTCAGTGGAGGGGGAAAGGTCAAGGTCATCCAAACGGAGTTTTAAAAAAGATAACTAGTCGTCCTCCTCCTCCTCCTCATCCGTTGTACTTAGAGAGCTGTCAGACGAAGAGCCCCGTGCAGGTGCTCCCCAGATGAAAAACAAATCAATTTTAAAACGAAGACCAGGATCTTGCATCATCAATTCCTTTAATTTGTCACATACTAAGTCGACCTTGTGTAAGGTGTCAACAACAAGCTTCCAATTCGTTGGTTCAATATAACTTGTAGTAGAGTCTGCCTCGCTGATAACCACATCCTCCGGCCGTATTGGAGTGTAAAGATGTGTAAAGTTCTTTGGCTGTAGCTGAGGTTCAGGCTGGCTGGAAGTGGAAGGTTGAGTGTGGACCCCTGTCGCATCGAAATCCATAGTCATTCTACATTCAATGTTGGGGTTTTCGTTTAATACATACACCAATTTCTCATGCAACATATCCACTTCTGCCGAGTCTTGCAGATGAACATTCCAGGAAAATGGCCATTCTTCATCCGTAGTGGAGTCAACTCGAGAAAGAGTGCTGTCCGCCATGATAGCTAAGCAAGGAATGATGTGAGCTACAGACTGTGGTAACAGTATTGAAAAGTAGAGGGGGTAAACCAAAAGTACGTGGAGGGGGTATTTTCAAGGTCATTTAATTTGGGTTTTAAAAAAAAAGGAAATAGTGGAGGGGGAATTCTCAAGGTCATCCAATTTAGGTTTTAAAAAAAAGGAATGAAGCTTACTCCTCTTCAGCCTCGTTGTCCCCTGCATCTTCATCAGCCTCATCTTCATCGACGTCAGACTCGCCGTAAGGATAGATCGGGGACATGGGCGAATATTGTGGAGATTGTTGACCGTTGTTGTCGTCCCCTTGCATTCTAACTTGGGACCAATCATAATTTAAATTCATTTGTATTATGATCCCAGGGTTGTCCCGCAGTATTTCCTTCATACGTTCGCAAATTGACTCCAAATAGTGTACACTATCGATCGACAGTGTCCAACCCGTACTTGTACCGACATCAGTAGTGGAGTCAGCTTGGCTGATGGTGTTGTTGTCTGCCATGGTTGCTTGTCGGACAAGGAATGACGGTTGATGTGATGCTCATGCAGGAACATGGTGAAGTGGTGGGGGGTGTGGTGGAGTAGTGGGGGAATTTTCAAGGTCATCCAAACGGAGTTTTAAAAAAAAGGAAAACTTACAAAGTAACATTGAAACTTTCCAATTGATGGTGGCGAGCGTTTTCTTCTGCAACCTTGCCGACACATGTGACTATGCCGTACAGTATGAAAAGTACAACCATAATAAGGCCGAACAATAAAAGATAGCCGTTGACTATCATGATATTTTCTGAGTGGATCTGTTTTCTTCTTATCGCCCTCTCCTGCATCCTCTTCTCCAACTCGTGGACGAAGTCACAACATGCGTGAGGACATCTTTCATCTGTTGGTAGGTTTGCCATTGTTGATGTTGTCGGTGTGGCTGTTGAAGATGGAATGAGGTTTCCAATTGCGATGTGCCATGTACACCAATAGTCAAGTGGTGGGGGTAACAAAGCAGTGGAGGGGGAAGTTTCAAGGTCATCCAAATTGTGTTTTAAAAAAACCTATCTTGTTACTGAGCTTATATGTCAGTAACAAGATAGGTGTTTTTGCTCTTTTACTTCTTTAATATAATGAAAAAATATACATATTCTACAATGGTTAGGACAAGAAATACAACTGCTAGTCAGCTGAAGTAGTCCAAGTTGTCTGGCTCGGTCTTCATGGACGCTGGTGAGGAAGCCGTCGAGGAGTGTCCAGGCTCTTCCTTTGACTGCCGGGTGTTCCGTATATTGCAAGCGTAAACTTGCACATTTATACGGTAGCCTCGTGCCACCATCAGCTGCAACTCCTTGTATAAGTCGTTTAGCTCCTGCTGAGTCTTGATGCTCACCTCCTCGTAACTTGCGCAACTGACGTTGAGAGACATCCTGATGTTGCTAGGTTGGCTGCTGGAGTAGAAATGAAGCCGAGGCACAGCGTTTGGAGGTACATGGAAAAGTGGTGGGGGTGATGGTGGTGGGGGTATGGAAGATGCAATTAAACACTTCTAAACTTTTTCCATTGATACAAAGGGATGGAACAAATAGCACAGGTGTCCTTGTAGTTTTCAAATCTAAACATTGGTGCTAGAAATCCAAACTGTTTTCTACCACCTTCCTGTACGAACCGTCGAAGGTCTCTGACGGCAGCATTGCCACAAGGCCTACAAAACTTTTCCCCGTCTTGGAACCTATACCAGGAGTATCCCGAATACCCTCTATTATCTTTCTTGTACTCCTCGATATCCTGCTTTACTGTTATAGGGATATTATCTCGTAAAGCCATCTGGAATAAAGATGCGTCAGTTATAACTCGTTGTAAGCAAAGCTCGTACAAGGTGCTCATCGTTTGCTAGTTGGCAACAGAATGACCGTTTTTCGCATCCAAGCAGGTTTGAATCCTAGTGCGGTAGTGGGGGTAATTACGGTAGTGGGGGTAGTTGTGAAATGCAAAGGTCAAAGGTCAAGGTCACCCGCGAAGTTTAAAAAAAATGCAACATATCAATACGTGAAGTCTGTCACATATTGATATGTTGCATTTTTTGTTTTTTTGTTTTATTTTTTTTTGTCTTTTATGATTCGTTTATTTATAAAACATTACAACAACAACATATGTACAACATTAAAACTTAAATCTAACACTGCTGCTTGTCAGCGATGTGGATGGTCAACTCTGTAGAATTGCTACCCGTGCAGCCGTGGGACACCAGGTATAGACACCCGGGTTGAATAGAGCGAAGATCCTCGTTTTGTAGAAGATGGACGAATCTCTTGGGCAGGTACACCTGGAACTTTGGTTCATCCCCCGGAGTAAACGGTGCCTCGCTGAGACTGCAGCAGATGGCCTCCCCAACTGTAGTCTCCATCTTCTTCATAGCATGGATTATGTAGTGCTTCTCGTCTTTTAGTTCCGAGCACTTCTTTACAGGTAATATTGTTGACTTGGAGTGAGCATTGAACTGCTCGACCAAAGTCTGAAGGAACTGGTGAGATGCCATGGTCAGGTTACAGATCGTCTTCTTGCTGGGAGATGTTGTCGTCTCGGAATCTCGAGTAATACTCATGCCAGGTCCCTGTCTGCTCCCCACTTATATACTCTCCGTTACCCCCACCACTCCCCAATTCCCCACTTTGAAGGTAAGAGGCGAGTTTATAGGCATTTTTCAAAGCGCAATGTCTATCTTTATCATGTTCTGGGCTTTTTGTACAAATACATATGGTTTCCAGCATGTATTGATAATTCTTATCCAATTCCACATCATTAACCGGAACATGAGTAAATCCTTCGATCCATCTTTTCTTTTCCAGCCCCTTTGTGTAAATATTGGTAAACTTGTCTGAAAAGTGATGCATAATGTGATACAAGTCCGTGTAACTTGTAAAACCATCATACCAATCGATATGATGGAAGTGTTTTGAAATCCATCTGTTGGTAGTAGCGGCTTTACTAGTTAAAGACGAATAAGAACATGGTGGTTTAAATAAAAACGAATAAGGAACACTTGTATTCATGTCCAAAAACACAAGTTCTTTTATAATGAATCTATCATCATTACCACGAAACGCTTGAAACTCAATAATACCAGGCTTGGACTTTACTTGTTGTTCTTCTCCCTTGTCCATTTTGAAGGTCACACGTCTGCTCATTACGAAGTCAGGAGGTCAACTGATTTCCACACCACGGTAGGTACTACTTTTATACCAGGCCGTACAGTTGTTGGCGCGTTGGTGTATATTTAACGTGGGCACCGTCCCCAATAGGCCTAACCCCACAAAATGTTGGTTATTGTTTTAAAAACTAACCATTGTCATTTAAGTTTCCATCTTTATATTTTCCTTATTTTCATTTTCATCACTAACACTTGATTCTTCTCCTCCATCTTCCTCTTCTTCCTGTTTTACTGATTTCTTATGTAGTTGAGCGTACTTTTCCAATTGTCTCCACATCTGTACTTCATGAGGAACTCTATTAAATATAGAAGTATCCACAGGTCCGTATAATATAGGTGCGTCCGGTTGTTTGTCCAAAGTGTCTTCCAGATAATCTTTAATAATCGAACTTGAAAACACCAGTTGTCTCAAGTATCTTGTTATAGGTTCAGTAGCACAAGTTAAAATGAAAAACTCCTCTCGATTAAGTTGAATTTTGTTATCATGTCTTGTTGTGTCTCTAAACCGTAGCTGATGATCACCACGTTGTTTAATGATATCAATTTCCACATTTGAATCCAAAAGTCCTACCCTTGTCTTTCTTCCAAACATGTTACTACTTAAATAGCATTCTAGCAGATGCAAATGTTTCATAAACGATTCCCAAGCACTGTCCGTAAACAAAATCATTTTGGGTCCATGAGTTAAAATAACAGTAGGGGAATAATCTGTAGATTTCATAACACCGATTAAAACACTTTTATCCAAACTGGAAGAGATTGGATAAAATATTCGCAAAAATACCTCACTCAATATGTTTGGAGAAATATTATCTTCAATATCCCTTTTTCTCTTTTGTATAGTCTTTCTTCTTTTACCTTTTTCTTCAACATTATTACTGGCGTGAAGTTGTCCGCAAACGTTTTGTTCACCTCCTTCCTGGTGACCTTGAGGATCTAAAAACTCAGATATCTCCTTCTCAATATCTACCACATTTTCAGGTGTACCACTAGGAGAAGCCATATTGAATACGATGCTACCCATACAACAGTAGGCAACAAACTGATGAGGAGCGGTCTGTACGCTCTGCTTTTATACTCGCGGAATGAAACAAAACCGGTTCTTACAATACATTTTTAACAATTCCAGTTAAAGGTGTGTATGTTACGATTTTATCATGTAGAATTAAACAGTATGCAGTTGTATTAGCCGGTATAGCATCGTTGAATTCCATTTCTATTTTTATATCCACACTTGAAGACTTTACTGATTCATTTTGTTTAGAACAATCGATTACAACTATTGGGTAGGCATCGAAATATTTGTCAGGTGGTAATAAAGGTGTATTTGTTTTACCGTAATATGAACTTTGGAATCTCGCGTACATATCGTACAATATACTGTATTTCTTCTTAGTGAATGACACATTTAAATTGTCGTATGGAAAGAATTGTGAATTTAAATAAACTTTAATATTTTTCAAGTCACAATGATCAAATTGTCCTGCATGTTTAGTAATGGCGTCTCTTCTACCTGTTTGTAAACCAAATATAATATACCTGGCTCGTTCTACATAATTCGATGTTTTAACAGTCCAAGTGTGTCGATCCGTAGTAGGTAAACTGGGATGCTCATGAAATTCCCAACTTCTAAATGGAATAACAATATCACGATCGGCTTTTAATTTTCTTAAAAGTAGCATTCTATGCTCGTCAGCCAATTTAACATGTGGAACTCTCCATACAATTTTGTCTAATTTTTATTTCCATTCTAAAGTCGCATCTGTAGTAGCATCTGCAGCTTTAATAATGTCTTTATCGTTAGAAGATCTCAACAAAACTAATTCTTGTTTAACGTTTAATATTATTTTCCTATAATCTTCAGCAAAACCAAGCAGCAAACGTAATGGAATATGAAAATCAAAATATCCATTTGGATTTGGAGTGATCGTGTCAATCGTAGGTAATACCCATCCGGCAGGTTTAAGTAAATTGGTTTCATTGGGTGTTATAGATGTTAATCCTTTTAAAGTTGTCGTAATACCTACTTTTTTAGTGGAATCAACTGTTACACCTGATATTTCATATCTAATTTCATCAAATAGGAAAGCCATAGGATTATTTATAAATGGAACTGTTGTACCAACAGTAGTACCGTCCTTTTTAGTAACTTGTCCTTCAATATACAAGTAACTTTCACATGGTAGTGTGTAAATGTCTTGATTTTGTATGGGAATACGAATTTCATCGTTATTGTTTAATTTCGATGAAGTGTAAGGGTTGTGGGTGTGATATTCTTTTTCCCATAGGGTTTCGTCGAATGTTGGACCCTGCGCTATATCCAGTATATCCATACTCGGTTAATTTTAATCCAATTCTCTCTAAGAAACGAATGTTCTCGCGTGTTAACTCCTCCACAGCTGAAGAGCTACTAATGCGGTTTCCCGTAGGTTGTTCGCTTTTAAATGTTAAACCCATGGTTTTGTATTAAAGTGTCGATTTTAAATGTAATCTAATCGTAATAGGCTCTTCTCTGAAGTCTACCAAGTTACCGTCTTGATCCAATACGCTCAACACGATGTCTGAAATGAAAGTGGTGTTCAACGGTAGATATACCAGGTTTTGTGGCTTTTCAACAATTTTAAATCCAGGTGGTACACTTGGGTAAAAAGTATGTATGATGTGGGTGTTAGCCCCATCCCTGTAAGCACCTTGTATAATGTTACAAGTTATGTCTATACTATTGACTTTTAATATTGTTACTGTTTTCTTACCGGAATGTGTTACATCTGGTTCTAAAACAGGCTCATCGTTGGAAAATCCTAATAAATCACCAATTGAGTTTGGTTGAGTGAAATCTATATAATATTTGGAAGTAATTTCAGCTTTCATCGTATTATTATTACCTTTTAATGTTATATTGTCTTTTCCCATTTTAGTTTGCAAAAATTCATTTATATGATCAATTTCATAAGAACCTGTGGGTAACCTGCACTCTTGTAAGTCTGTAAATTTTCCACTGGCATCCTTTCCCTTATAATAATGCAATACGTTATTTTTACCTTCCGTAACATTGGGGATAGAGTTGTAAGTTGTAAAATCCAATAGTGCCGCCTCCCAAAACCTTCCTTTTTGCAAGCGTAACGCTGGAAAAAGGATACTTCGTAAAGTGGACGATTTTCCTGTTAATGATACCGTATAGGAAGACATCTCAATAGTGACTGATACTTTTAGCTAGAAATTCCAAACATAAATGGCCGCATATTGAAGTATTATCAGGTTGTTCTCTTTTATAGTTATAATATATGTTTTTAGCAGATTTAAAGTAATTTTGAAGTTCTTTTGGTGGTGGCAAATTACCGAAACTATCAAAATAATATACATTGTTATTTAGTTTCTTATAACAAACCCAATGGGTGCCAGGCCCTTCAGTATTATCCAAATTTACAATTCCAGTCTCATTTTGCCACATTTTCTTTGGTAAACTGTCTTTCATAAACACACCGCGGAAAAATGGTATTTTTAAACAGGAAATATATTTAAATAATTCAATATTGGTTAATGCTTTATGTGGTATGACCAATTGATTTCTTTCATTTAATATGCACGATAAGGTCTTAGGTAAAGACCTGCCCCGTTTTTTACCATTGACCACACGGTGGGCTTCTTCCTGCCTTTTCTTGTAGATCGTCGTCTTCTTTTTATATTTCCTCCATGTTTTCTTGTGGTTGACCTCCTTTTTACTCTCCTTCTCCTCCTTCTTCCACCTCCTACTGCTGTTTTAGCCTTCATACCTGCTGTTACTGCTAAAGCTGCTGCTTTTTCTGCTATGCTAGCGTCACTTGATTTTACTCGTTGCCAAGCTATGTCCGCAAGCTTTTTGTCAGCTATTGATCTATTTTTTGAATCGGCAAACGTGGAATATGCGATATCGTGTTCTTTACAAGCCTGATCTAACTTATTTATGCCAGGATCGCCTCTTTCCAGTCGTTTTTTCAATTTAGTTCCTGGTCCGCAATACTGATAACCTCCCGGTATATGAAATTCGTATGGTAATGCGTCTATTGCTCTATTTACTATGGATCCTACTGGAATTCGTTTTAAAGCTTTACTTAACAGAGAAACCGCTGTGGACGTGATCCCACCTCCTCTCCTTACAGTGTCTCTATATGGACTGATGTACTGGAACGTCATTATTGTCCTTTTATAATCGCAATGTACAACTTATGTGTTACCTCTATGACAAGTTGGACATAAATGAAGTCGTTTATTGTGTTCTTTTATTAAATATCAAAATCACCCCAATCCGATGATCTAAACTTTTTTGTACGAGGGTTGATAAAATAGTTTTGAACAATTTCCCGTTTAATCCAAGTACCTCTCTCAGATTCCAACAAAGGAGTACGACCTGAATGAATACCAATAAGATTGTATACATCAAATAATGCATTTCCTAAAACTTTTACAAGAAAATTAACAGTGACAGCATTATCCACATGTTCAGGGTCTTTAAGGTCTGTTATACGTTTATTATTACAAGTATACACTTTGCTATCCATTTGTGATAATGTGATAGCCTGTCCTACAGTTGCAGCATCATTTGCTTCTCTTCCTTGCGCCATGTTTGTTAATTTTTTATTACTACATATAAAAAACGCATGGTAATTATTTGGATCTAGATGTACTGTTTGTCCTAAGGCAGCCGCGTCTCTATCTGCATGACCCCATGACACATTTGATAACCTTCTATGCCTGCAATCCCAATAAGTGTTTTTGTATGTCAATAAATGAAATTTTTCATTACCTTGAATAAAGTCATCCCCTTGCTTTGATAATACTTCATCTCGTTTTGCAAATCCAGTTGTTTCTTGTTTTAAAGTCTCTTTCATTTGACCCACTGTTGCACCATCAGATGGTGCTGAACCATCTTTTACATTCGCCAAACAATTGCCAAGACAATCGATAACTCCCACATCACGTATGACACAATGATCTTTTATATATTTGAGATTTACAGGATCATTTTCATTTTTTGGATAACCTATATCGTTAATAACAAATTTATAAAAAGAAAATCCATCTTTTGTCTTTTCAGGTATCAAAGAATGTAAATAGCGTCTATTTACGCTGTCTTTTGCATCTTTAGGGTCATCTACGTTGGATATACGTTTATTGTTGGCACTATACGTTTTCCCATTGAATTTTAACGTATTTTTTAATTCAGATGACAAATAACCTTTGTTTATCGCATCACCGTTTTGATTTGGTTTACCAACGTTGATAATTCTATGATCTTCTGCGTCATATGTGTTATTTTGTAGTTTTAATGTTGGCGATATCTTTTCCTTTAATATTTTTAGATTTATTGCATCGTTTTCATCCGTAGGATCTTTTATGTTTTTTAACCTTTTATTACTCATATCATAATCTCCATCAGGTGTTTGTGGTAAACCAGCACTTCTTTTTAAACTATTGGCATAATATAACCCATCCGAGGAGTAACGTCCGAACTTGTCGACACTCATGGTGCAACTGAATAGTATTCTAGGGAGTAACGCATTTTTATGAGATTACCCCACGGTTTCGGAGTTCATCCACTAAAGCCACCCATTCGTTTTCCAATCCAGTATGACCCGCTTCTTTAGCTTCATGTATTAGTTTCATTCTATCCACCAATTTATTGATATTATTGTAATAAATCACATTTGTGTTATATAGTTTCTTCATTAAACCTGTACCCGTAACGGACTTACTTCTTTTTCTTCGTTCCTGAGCACTTACATCCAAAGTGGATGCCATAAATCTTCGTTTTACAGGTTTTCTTTGTGTTAACGGCATTGTTTGTCTTCTAGTTGGTATTAACTTGGATACAAATTGTTTATATTTTAAAGACTTAGATCTAAAAGGAGGCTGGTCAGGTAAATACTTTCTCCTATATGCATTTGTCTGTTCCAAAATATTTTTATATGCTTCCATGTCTTTTTCTTTCACTACCGATACTGAAGGCTTATTTTCAAATAATAATTCAAATAATCCTTTTGTGCCCTTATACCTTTGATCACCAATGACAATATTATCATGTTCGTCAACGTTTAACGGGCTATTACCTATCATTAAACCGTCTTCTGTTAATCTCGCTCCATAACTATGGTAATTCTTATTAGGAATTGTTCCGAGTAACATTTTTACCATGTATTTCCTTCCTAAAGGTCCTTTGTTATGAATGTTTTCACCCAATAAGCTTATGTTTGACGGACCTTCCCTTGTCTCTTCTTCTTTTTCCTCTTCACTAGCAGTTGATACAACTTCATGTCCTCTTTTGGCTTTTACTTCATATAATTCTTTTATTCCACTATAGTCCGGTGATTCTAGCTCTCTTTCGGGTTCTCCGCCGGTAAAACCACTATACGTAGAGGATTCCAGGTCTTCATCACTAAAATCTTCTGATTTTACATTTTCTCTTTCAAACTTCGTAATAGGTGCAATCGCATCTCCTTCCAATACAGGTTTAGCAAATTTTTTGTTTAATTGTTTCAAGGGTTCAGTAATAGGTTTAAAAGTAGATTCAAGGAATTTCTCCCTCTCGCTAATACCTAGTTTCAATGCTCTGTTTTTAGCCCGAATAGAATCACTAAGTGATTTTATTTCTTTTACTAATTTTTCTTGGTTAACCATGTTTGTAGCAAGACGTGTTGTACAACAATGAATGTGTTATACCACGTTTAATGTATTAATATAAATTTATCAAATCCTATCCTGTATCGACCATTGTTTAGCGGTTGTTCCTTCATAATTGTTAGGAACCCATACTTTTCAGCCCAAGCCTTTCCACACAACTCTTTAAATCGTTCAAATGTCATATCCGCATTTACATGATCAAAATATATATGTTTTAGGTTGGTTTCGTCCTGTTTAAATACAATTAACATGTTTGCATTGTCTCTAATGAGTTGTTTAGGTATTTTGCTGTAAGTTTGGCCAATATAAATGCTATCTATGTTGTTATGTCGACCCATAGCGAAGTAATTCCTTATTGTGTTTTGGTTTTCACAAGATACATCGTCGAATATAAACACGGAGAATGGTTTAGCTTCTTGTGGCTGCATGACACTCTCGCTTGCATTAAACTTTAAATATTTAACTTCAGGCACATTAGTCAGTATTTTTTCCAATAATTGATACTTTGGTTGTTGTAGTGATTTTGAAAATACATATAGATTGTTAAATCGTAATCCTTTAGGGTTTGTAATCAAATTGAATACTACATTAGTTTTTCCACAGTTGGAAGGTCCGGTAACCAGACAACGAACGGTGTTTGGTAACAAATTGCCATGCTTCCCACTATTGAATTCTGAATTATCCACTGTGAGTTCATCTATATTATTAATAGTAAAACTCTCTTTTTGTGGTACTATCTCCATCCTTTGTAATGGTTCAACCTAAAATGATTCTCTATCGTTATATCAAATCCTTTTTAGGTATCAAAGAATCTTCCGTCTTATTAAATCCTAACCATCGTACTTTGACCTTATCTTTTTTCCGTTGCAACACCTTTTCAACTAAATATACATCGCCTACTGTTGATTTTAACATTTCATGTCCATAAAACCCTCCTTCAAGCAATTGTCCTTTATTATCTTTTAAAATATATGTCTCAGGTACTGTAGGTTGTACTTTGAATACAGTAAAAACCTCATTGGTCCAATTTGGCAGGTATCTTTTACTGAATACACCTTTATATTTACTTATTCGCACTTTATCACCCACATTAAATTTTTTAGGCTTTAGTTTTTCAACTTTTGGTTTAGTATTCGTTTTTATACGTTTTAATACAAGGTTTTCATTTTTACTAGTTACTTGGTTTGGTTTCATCCCGATAGTCCTATGAAATTTGTTATTGTAATCGTTTATAAGTTTTGGTAACATATCAATCCATATGTGCGATCCTCTGTTGGAAAACATTTTATACATTGCACTTTTTAAAGTTCTGTTGAATCTTTCGATTATTGAGGCTTTTACTTCTGAATTGGTTGAATAATGGTTTATATTGTGTTTTTTCATTAAATTTGCAAATTCCTTATTAAAATATTCTTTTCCATCATCTGTTTGTAAATGTTTAATAGTATGTTTGTCTCTTTGTATAGCTGTTTCCATTGCTTTTGTAACACTTTTGCCACTTTTATCTTTTAGTGGTAAAGCATCTGCCATTTTTGAAAAACAGTTAATAACAGTCAATATGTATTTATATCCTTTATTTTGTTTGCTATAAGGAATCATTTCGATTAAATCCGCTTGATATAAATCATTAATTCCTTTTATCACCGTATTTCTTCGTGGAAACTTTCTTCTTGCAGGTTTATGAAGTTCGTTGACAATTTGTTGCTTCAAGTCCTTCATATTGCAGGTTTCAATGTTTGTTGTATCACATGTATAATCACAATGAATGTTGTTTTAAATATTCACATCATTTATATGGGTCAAGGTCATCCAAACTTGTGTAAAAAAATGGGGAACACGGCGTTGGACTTGCCGTGTTCCCCATTTTTTTACGGAAGGAGAAAGGAATAAGGTCGTAGTTGTAGAAGGACGAAGAATAGGTTACTAGTTGATAGGGTTTAGAGAGTAGTGGCCAAAAGGAAGAGTGTGGATTTTGTCGGGCATAATGTATCTTTTATCATCCCGAGCTGACAACGCTTTTTTAATTTCGGTGACACTGTAGACTTGATGCTTGAAGCTTCGGATATTGTTGAATGTTGCTGATATCGTAGTATCTTCAAACAAACAAGTCTTGTAGTGGTCAAATGTCACGTGTTTTTTCAAATAAGATGTCTTCACTCCTTTTGCTTTCTTCACTGTCGGTGTGTTGTTCTCGTGGTACATCTTAAATGAATACAATTTCGCCATCAGCGCCACTATTTCTTCTAAAGGCATTCCATTTGCTTCATCTTTGAATTTTCCAATTACTTTTTTATATTTTTCATTAAAATTTGGATGGTTTTTCGGATAGTCAGAAAAATCGAAATCTTCTTTGTATGGAAAAGTCCTTAGGTCTTCATACATGTCCAAAGTCTTTATCCAGTAGATAAACGCGTCCGTATCCATGTATGCGACTCCAATGTTTTCCCTTCCGTAATGTTTAACCATTTTGTTATAATGGAAATCATACATCAGGGTTTTACTTATATCCAAAATCGACATACCTATGTATAACGGACGGTCCATGACTATTGTTGTTTTCTTCATACTGACAGCGACTAGATTTTCGTTTATAATCATGGATGTTCCGAAATTTGGTTTTTGCACTAATTTTTCCAATTTCCTAGGATCACTCACTAATTTTACATTTTTGTGTTTTCTTTTGTTCTCCAAGGTCTTCCCAAAGATGGCATTGTTCATTAATTTATAGAAGTCCTTTTCAAATGCTGTTGTCGCTGCAGCTCTTCTTGCAGTGTTGGAATCAATATATGGTTTCAACCAACAAGACTGGGTGAATTCAATTGCTCTATGAATTCTCACTATACGTAGACCCAATTCAAGAGCCTGTTGAACTACCCAGTAGTGAGCCACATAGCGATCCTTATTCTCCAAGGTCATCATCAATTTTGGCCATCTTCCTGTCGGTGAAACTTCAGTCTTGGCTAGGAGAGGCAAGTCGTAGTGATGGTCATGAAGGTGCTCTGGATATTCGAAATCACAGTCCAAAATATAGCCTTTTGGACCATTCTTTGGAATCTGTGAGATGTCTCCAATGGTGGCCGGGTCGATCCATTTGAAGTCAGCGTAGGGAAGCGGATTTGACATTGCCCAACCATAAAGGTTGTTTGCGTCAAAGTAGCCAAGGTAGACCGATGGTTGTTGCTCGTCGAAGCCGGG
Source organism: Neoaliturus tenellus (assembly GCA_030545055.2). NCBI lineage: Eukaryota > Metazoa > Arthropoda > Insecta > Hemiptera > Cicadellidae > Neoaliturus > Neoaliturus tenellus. The sequence goes on from CM061533.1 coordinate 125,497,759, forward strand.
GATGTACTTGTTGTTGGCTTTGACATGACGTGTTACAGCTTGTGTCAAACCGCCCCGTACACCAGATTCCATCATGAGCACCATATCGATATCCGTTAGAAGTTCCAGTCGACAGTTGGTTGACTTTAGCATAGCTTGCCATGCTAATCCTGGAGATGTGTACGAGTGTAGAGGGTCCAGTCCATAGGCGGAGAAGCAGGTGTTTCGGAATTCTTCCATCACATCGCACAGCAGAGTTACGTCCAATTTTATATAAAAGTCAGAATATTCCCCTAAGGTTTGAATGTTTAGTTGGTTCCAAACATTACAAGCATGATTGTAGTCTTCAACGGAGATTTCACTTTCGTTTAATTTGCTGTTGAAGGCTTCGATCGGTGGTAGACTGGTTTCTTCAAATTTTTCTGTAGATGTTATGTAGTCGTAGGGGAATACTCCTTTACGTAATACTAAGTCCAATTTATCTTCAGGTACAATCTTGCTGGTTTCTTTTAGGTCTTCTCTTCGTAGATTCTCAGACAATCTGCTCAAACTAGATGGCATAAATCTATAAGAGTCTACAAAGCGAAGTTTAATTTTACCTACGGTTTTTGAGAAACTGATGTACTTTTCCAATGTTGTAGCAAGAACATCAATTTTACCATCATCTCTTCCTAACTCTGGAATAATGAAGTGGGAGTCGTAGCCGCTAAGATTGTGTAACACGACAGGGATAAAGTGGGGCAGTTTGTAATTTATATTGCATGAATTACAAGCAGCTCCTCTGTATAAACCTGTCAGGTGATCGTGATCTCTTACTTTTGGATTTTCTTCACTGAAGCTCTTCTCGCATAGATAACATCTTGATGCCATATTGTATTCTTCTTGTTGATTCTCATTCAAAGGTTCCATAGGTACGACATTACCATACAAGCGTTGTACCTTTTCAGCAATGTCATACAACTGGTCTACGAAATACTTAGCGGCTTCTTCACCACGGTAAAGTATTGGAGTGGATGTTAAACCATAGTTTTGCAATTGGTTTTCAGACAAGGTTGATTTCACTATTAGACAAAAACTGTTGGGTTGATGCAACTGATATTTTGTTCTTCTAGTCACTTCACCGTCCGGCAGCTCCTGTGGTACTAACGTAGATTCAAAATCTGCGTAGATGACTACTGGAATCCGATATTGGTGAACTGTTTTGTTAAATTGGATACACGCTCGAGATGGTGGTGGCAGACTAATCTTCACTTCATAATTTTCATTACAAAGTCTTTTGTGTTCTATCAACCACTCTAATCCTCCTTGTCTTATTTCTTTATATGTGAAACAAAAACATCTTTTACACACTGTTAACCTACGCCTCTGTTTTGATAATTGATTTCGAATCAAGGATGCAAAGTCCTTTATCCACACATAATGTGAAATTTCACCCTTAGTGATCAGTAACAAATCAGTGTGGTTTCTTTGCTCAACTTTTACTACCCGCAAAGGATAAACGTTGTTCGAATCATCCAGACCGAAAACATTCACTGAAACGCCAGGATTTTTCTTTTCAAATTTGTCTATGTCTTTCAATGTAACTGGGTAGGTGAGGCCTTGAAAGTTGTAGCGGTGTTCATTTTCGTAATACTCTCTACCAACTCTTTCAGGATGATCTTTAACATACTTGGTTAACATTGCATACTTAAAACATTCATTACCTTCATTTTGCACATTCCTACATGATTTAGTGTTTTGGATTTTCTTTGGTAAAGGGATAAAACTACTACCCCTTAAACCATATCCATGCTTGTGAACCCTTACATCCATACCTTCAATTGATGACAAAGTCCATCCAGATCCTCTTCCTTCATGTTCTTGAAGTTTTGTTATAAGTTCTTCCAAGCATTCTTCAATAATATCATCGATGTTGGAGGTGAAGGTAAGGGTTCGGTTTTTGGTAATGAACGCTCTCAATGCTGTTTCACCATCAGTATTGTTAAACATAGCCTCTAACACCATTCCAAATTTAATAAAATTTAATCTTTGTAGTTCTTCCCTCAAGGTTCCACCAACAAGTTCCTTAGCCTGGGTTATAAATGTTTCCAGTTCCAATTGAACATTATTAATTTTAAAATGTGTTACAACTCGTCCTGGCAAGGCCGTGGTGCGCAGTTGTTTCACATCTTCTAGTTCTTCTTCAGTGTCCTCTTCTTCAGTGTCTTCTTCTTCAAAAGGTCTTCTAGCAGTAGATGGTCCAGCACCAGCAAATTGGATCACACTAGGTCTTCTTCTTTGCATTTGCTGTAGATAGCTGTCCCAGTAGTCCGTCTGCTTCTGGTGCTCTTCCAAAAACCGGTCAATTGAGTCTAAGTCTATTTCATCCATGGTAATATCTTCTTTTCTATCTTCGTCTTCATGTAATTCTCTGTGTATGGTGAAAAGATCTTCGTCTTGAAAGATTTCCCCACAAATGTCGCAAAGAGCCATTTCAAACAGTTTGGCTTTGAATGCACACTCTGTGAATGTCCACGCAATAATGAGCAGCGCACTCCACCGGGACCCTTTATATCCGAGGCAGATAGGTGGGGAAAGTGACGTCATATGGAAACAGGTTATCACTCATGTGCTAAATTTAGCCTTTACACAACCGTTTGTAATACATTTATCAGTAGGCTTGATAAATTGATGATATTTGGTCTAGATTCAATAATTTGTACAAGTTTTTTCAAAGACGTCTGTTTGAGCAAGTTTATGTAGGTCAAGGTCATTTGGAATTATTATTTTGAGCGGGGGATAGAGCACTAAGCAGCATCATTTACTACAAAGTGCTCTATCCCCCGCTCACATTCTTTTTTAACTTTTTGTTTAAACTTTTTTACAAGGGTGAAACATCACCATCAGAGTCGGAATCATCCTCATCACGGAATAGGCAGCGATGACAATACATAATTCTTCTGGCAACTAACATCCTATCCATTGGACGATGGGGAGTGTCTTGTTCTTGTTCTTCTTCTTCGATTTCCAATTGGAATTCCATTTCCGACTCAGATGACGACTCTAATGTTTCGTAGGCGTGCAAGTCCACCTCATTGTCCGTTGAACCAGCTTCGTCAGAGTCCATTTCAATATCCATTATCTCTTCCTCCTCCTCTTCTTGATCAACCGCAGGTAGTTGGTCCTCTACTTCTATAATTTCTAGAGGTATTACCTCCAGAATAGAGACAATTCTGTTGCGATGGAACACGGTGTTGTCAAGTGGAGCCATGGTATGGAAGTGTTGTATCCATCCAATTTGCTTACCCTTTTTATACCCCCACCAACTATACAATTTATGTGGGTCAAGGTCACGTAAAGATACCCTTTGAGCGGGGGATAGACCACTAAGCAGCATGCTAGTCCATTGCCGCAAAGTGATCTATCCCCCGCTCTGTTCTACAAAACCTCAATCAAGTCCAAGTCCAAGTCCTGTTTAACACATTTTATTCTAATTCCATATCCAATTTAAAAATTTCAATTTCACATGGTTTACATTCCTGATGTATCAAACACTCCAGCTCCCTAAACATATCGTCCAGTTCGTCCAAATTATGATGTCCTACTTTTAACACATGAAGGTGGTTCATGCTTTGCATTGTAGCATGACCATCAACAAACAAGTTTCTTTTCCACGCTAACATAAATTGGCAGTTTTCTTGAAAGATTTTTCTCACCAAACAATCATACACAGCCGTCAACATGTCTCTACAATCTTCATAGTGTACCATCACAGAATACCTGTCCAAGTTAGCACCAAGCAGCGATCCACTCATTGTTTCTAGCGTTCCACTGGAAGGTTCAAAGCAGAATGAAGTCGAGATGTATAGACCCCCTCTTTTATACCAGTTAACCGGTTGTCCTTGCTGTAAAGTGGGTCAAGGTCATCCAATGCTACCCTTTGAGCGGGGGATAGACCACTAAGCAGCATGCTAGTCCATTGCCGCAAAGTAGTCTATCCCCCGCTCTGTATTCTACACACACACACACACACACACACATGTCCCTGTCCAAGTCTTTCATTACATACCCAATATATATTCAGTTCCTTCATCATCACTATCACTCATCACTGCTTCCACAAACTCCACAGGATTAAAGTTAAATTGTTTCAATTGTTCTTTTAAGTTTTCAATTTGTTGGTCCTTTACTTCTAAAACACTGTGAAGGTGTGATATGTAGTCCGCTGCCTCGTTGATGCTTGCTACTCTCGGATCGCCTAACTTCAAGCTGGGAACTACACCCTGCAGCCTGTAGTACGCCATACGCCTTTCTTGCTCCTGCCGTTGACCAGGACTGAGCAAGCCTTGCCCGTCTTGGCTCACCTCCAGCAAGGTCCGTAGCATTGGAGCTTTGCAGGCGTTTGCCCGAGCAACAGTTATGCTGTGGAATGGTCGAGCAGGTCCACGAGTAGCAGGCAGGACGTTGGCAGCACGCCTTCTTGAAGAAGAAGAGGAAGCCTGAGAAGTTTTGCAGTTGGAAGCCATGTTGAAGTGAGGCATTCAGCTAAGCGATACAAAGCAGAATAACCAAACTGCACATCAATACCCGTATATATACACTTATCAGTGGTGGGGGTACTAGCTAGCCTTGGTAAAGTGGGTCAAGGCCATCCAAAAACATTACCAGAACGGGGGATAGATCACTAAGTGGCATGTTAGTCCATTGCCACAGAGTGATCTATCCCCCGCTCTGTATTTCACATTCACGCACACATTCATACATACACACAAGTCCCAGTCCAAGTCTTTACCCACACACCTATCCACTCTCATCCTCACTATCATCACTGTCCAACAGGCTTTCACACTTCTTAATCAGTTTTTCCCATTTACTCCTGACATAAAGTAGCTCCCTGCGAGTATTCTCTAGCATTCTGTCCCTTTGCTCTATCACTTCGTCGTACCACTCGATGATGTTTGGTGGAGTCTGAGTTGATGCATCCGTCGTGGTTGGTTGAGACGCTCCGCTGCTCCGCAACTCCTTCCTCACAGGACCAAAGCCGGAGAATCGGACACGACTTCTTGACGAAGGCCCCGATCGGATTGGTCCAATGCTCGGGCTGGAGTTGGAGGCGACCGGGCCAGAGGTAGAGGCTGGGACGTTCATAGCAGACATGGTGGTGTTCAGCTTAACGGTGTAAAGCAGAATGAGAGGACGGTTGATCACCACTCCTATATATACCCATTTTTAGTGGTGGGGATAACACTGGGGGGGGGGGGGTTAAAAGAAATTTTGCTTAGTCTTCCCGGTCATCAGTTTTACATACCTTTAGCACACCCATTATTTTGGTTTCTTCAATAACTTTACACACCTCAAACACCCAAGCAAACAGCTCATCTATGTTGTTATAATTAATTTTTGTCCAGTGTTCATACTTATGAGTTTGGTTGTTTATAATACATAGATAAAATGTAGACCCGTCTTGTCTTATACAATACTCAACTTCCATTCTATGCTGGTTTAGCACTTCCCAAGCATTGTGTTGATCTATCAAGAAGTCACCACCTTTGTAATTGTACCGTGACATGTTTACCACGGAGCACAGAAACAGACTGAAGCAAATGAACGGCTCATACAAGCTTAGTAAGAGCGTTAGAGTGGGGGTATCACGTGATACACAACATTAGTTGTAAGTAATTTATATGGGTCAAGGTCATTCAAACTTTGAAAAATTTTTACCTCCAAACACTTGTAGCAAGCTACAAGTGTTTGGAGGTAAGTTTTTATTTGTTAATGATTTATTTGTAACTTAGTCTTCACCCTCAAGGACACGGTTTGAGATTGTCCCAGTGACTTTACATCACCGCCAGGTTAAAGTATTATACAAGTCAAGTATTTTTTTTTTTTTTATTAGTTGACTTGTATAATACCCCTCTCCCTTACTTTAAGAGGGTTAAGACTAAATTTGGAAAAATAATTTGGAAAAAGACTTTTTAAATATTGTCCAACACAGCCTAACAATTTTGTTTTTTTTTTTTTTGGTGGGCCCATGTCCTAGTCCATTTCCCACACGGTTTCACATCCTTTCCTTCGTATTAGATAGGCTTTAGGTATGAAAAATTCTCTTTGTACCATACGAGGTGGTACTTGCATTGTACAAAGGCGGCCTTCACCTTTTACAACGATTTCTACTTTCTTATTACCTGCTCCATATGTCTGACCAATGAAATAGTATTTTTCATCAACCTTTAGCCTTCTAATATCCCGCGGTTGCGGACCGTGGGGATGTCTGAACTTGAACGTTTTAGGCTTAATGTACAAAGTATAGGGTTTGAATTGCCGAAATTTGACTGTACTTTTGAGGTGTCGTTGGCAGCGATCCCCTTCTGCACAAGCAAGTTTCTGGCAACACAAAACCCCAAACTTACTAGACATCCAAGCGTAATCGCATTTCTTACCCTTGCCAGCAGGGGCTTTAACGCGTTTACGTTTCTGTGTTGGACTCTTTAGCGGAGTGTCTTGGAGCTTCTCTGAATTAGGCTGGCTAGAAGGGATGGGGTTGGAAGGAGGTAGAAGGGGCAAAGATTGTTCAAGCGGGATGGAGCAAACAATTTTGGGCGGGGTAGGAGAGCGTGTTAGGTCTATGGTGGGAAGATCAGGGGAGAAGATGGATTTACGGGGTGGTTTGGTTGGTGTAGGTGGCATGGGGGATATAGGTGAGGGACATTGGGATGTAGTGTATGAGAGGATTTTCCGGGTTCTGCTGTATGGGGTGATCCTCGATCTAGACGTCTCTTCAAAAGCCGCAGACTCCGATCCTGAGTCCGATAGCAGCGAGAGTGCTGGAGAGGCTACCGGGACTCGACCTGACGACTTGACGAGTTCTCCTGACGATGGCTGTGCACCAGCCTCTTCCACTGTCGCCGGCAATGGCGACAGGCTGGGCATTGAGGCGGGCTGTGGTGGCGGCGGCGGCGGTGGCGGCATCGTCAGGCAGCTCAGGATGTTCGCAGTCATCAGGTATTCCAGGATCGAAGTCGAGGATGATGAGGGTCGAGACGCGTCGGTCGAGGTTGAAGTTGATGGGTAGTTTTTTAGCTTCAGACCCATTTTACCCATTGTAATAAATGAAAAGAATAGATGTAAAGAAAGAAGTGAACGTGTAAATCAAAAGTCTCAAGAGCGAGAGAGAGTACCTGTCCGTATGGGAGCTTGGACCGGAATGAGAAGTGCGTGCGGCCCGGCCGCCTTATATCCCCACCGACCACGGGTGAGCCCCCACCCAAGGGTATAGGGTAGGGGTAGGGGTGGGGGCGGGGGTGTAGGGGTGGAGGTGTAGGGGGGGGGGCGGAGGTGTATGGGGTGGAGGTGTAGGGGGTGGAGGTGGTGAAGGGGGGCGGGGGCGGGGGCGGGGGCGGGGGCGGGGGCGGAGGTGCAGTGTCAGTCTTTACTATATTTAGGTCGAGGTCACGTAAAACTTTAAAAAATAAAGCCCCACCTGGGGCATTTAGGTTGCCATCGCTATAGTCTCTAAAGAGACCCAACTATGGACAACTACAGACTTGTGTGTTAGTAATGCCTACCCATTAAAGTTTAAAAGACAAAGTACTTTAATATATTTACTGTGTTAATAAAAACCTTACTGTTAAAGATTTTGAAAACTTTCATATATTTAGGTCAAGGTCACAGAAAACTTTTAAAAAAATTAAGCCCCACACCCCCATAGGGGTGTGGGGCACTTGGGTTGTCATCGCTGTAGCCTCCGAAGAGACCCAACTATGACAACAGGGCAACATCCAATGTCGTGTTCCCTTCGCCACGCGAGACTTGTAAACATTTACTGCATTGTCTTTTCAATAGCTAACAAAAGTTCATTTACATAATTTTGAGTTTCCAGGAGGAAACAAACTGAGGACACCCTAATGGCTTACGTCCTCGGTCCGAGTGCAGAGGCCGCCGCAACCTTTTGCATGCCAGCGTACAAACGGACATACTCCCACAACCCCAGCCGCAACCTGTTGCATGCCTGAGAGGAGCCTAACAATACTTCAAAGTAACTATACTCCCGTAATCTTTAATATTTTTAATTTAGCAATGCAGTAAATTTTTTACAAGTCCTTTGTGGGTCAAGGCCACACGGACATTAAAAAATTTCGGCCCCCGTACATCCATGGCGAACCACGAATGTTCGGGGGCCTTGGGGACTAAAAAACACAAATAGCTAACAAAGATTTATTTACATAATTTTGAGTTTCCAGAAGGGAAACTAACTGAGGACACCCTAGTGGCTTACGTCCTCGTCCGAGTGCAGAGGCCGCCGCAACCTTTTGCATGCCAGCGTACAAACGGACATGCTCCCAAATGCCATCCGCAACCTTTTGCATGCCTGGCAGGAGCCTAACAATTATGAAAAGTGGCTTTACACGGGGGCCTACTCCCGTTCCCTGTCGTTACAATTTAATTTGAGCTGTGAAAAACGCTCAAGGGGAAATGCTAAAACAAGCGTATACACTTTAGTTAAATATAACACACTTACAACACACAATTGAGCTCAACATGGTTAATGCTGGAACAAGCACATACACATTAAACACATGACAAACAAGACAAACAAGACAGACAGGAGACATAGGGTACAAGTAAAACAATCTCATATAAAACACTTCCCAATACCCAAACGCAAGCGCAATATCTTAGAAATAATACAAGTCTTAAAGTTAGAGTAGACTTCGCTAAACAGTGAAGGCGCCTTTCAGTGTTTAGTGAGGCCTATGGCGGTCCGTCCCGATCGTTCACGTTCAACGCTCGGGAGCGGACTGCGAGCCGGCTGTGGCCGGGCCGCCTTATATCCCCACCGGTCTCCCCCGGCATGGGGCGGAGGTCCACCCCGGGGGCGGAGGTCCACCCCCGGGGGGGGGGGGGTCCGCCCCCCAAAAAACGGAGACGGGGGCGGAGGGGGCGGGGGGGGGGGGTCCGCCCCCCAAAAAACGGAGACGGGGGCGGAGGGGGTGGGGGGGGGGGTCCGCCCCCCAAAAAACGGAGACGGGGGCGGAGGGGGCGGGGGCGGGGGGGGGGGGTCCGCCCCCCAAAAAACGGAGACGGGGGCGAAGGGGGGGGGGGTCCGCCCTCAGGGGTGGTTCAAGGTCACCGACTACACTTTTACTCTAAGTGTCTGGTTCGAGGTCACCCACTACACTTCTACTCTAAGTGTTCGCAATACCCCCACCCTAATCGAGTCCCTAAGCTACGTGACGGCGTTCAGCCAGTATGTCTCAGGCTTGCATGCGGTAAGCATCGCTGCTCTTCGACTCTGTTCATGTAAGTGTTTTACAAGTTTTTGCCTCAAGGTCGTTACACTTTAACTCTGGACTAACATGGCTTGGATTTTCTCTGATTTTACTCAAGGTCCCTACACTTTAACTCTGGGGTGATATCGACTTGTAGTATTTCAGAGTTTTGACTCAAGGTCATCACACTTTAACTCTAGCACGTCGGTTATCGTACCAGAGGTGCTCAATAACCTATTTTGTAATGTTTAGGGTGGCGTTTGCACGCCACGTGGTATCGCCATGAGTGTCCAGTCCAAATTTTAAGTTAGATTAATTTTACTGTGATCTTTTCCATTTCCAATTCGTTTTGCCAAAGAATAAGGTGTCGCTTTATAAAGTGGTATTTCTCTAAAGTTATAGGGGATTGCAGGGATACAATTAGTTTATTTAGGAGACTCTTAATCTTGGAGTTTAACGCAATTTCCACTTTGACTTTGCTTCCTCGGCTCTCACAGCCTATGCTGTACAGAAATGTTTCTTCTAGTGCCAACTCGGGCCAAGAGAACAGTGTGTTGACTGTAGGACAGCTCATGGTGAAGTGATGCGATACTCCAGCGTGCAACCTCACCTTCCCCCACCACTGTGACCTTCCCCCACTCCTGCTGTTTCCCCCACCTCTTTTCCCTTGACTCATGAGCTACAAGCAGTCTCTCAGTATTGTGCGGACTTTTGTGAGGAGAAGCCATGTCGCGGGACGCTTTAGGTAAGAAACTTAGCCGTGTTAAGACTTTATTAGTTGCTCACTGTCCACCACTCAAAGTTAAGAGGGTTTCGACTTTAGCTAAGTGGCGCAAACTGTTGCGCGGACACCCTAAGTTTTATACAAAACAGACTAATGTCAGTTTTACTGATGAAGATTTGTTTAAAATATTGGATGAAATGACTTTTCCTTGCAAAATTCAGTTAGTTACTCCCATTCCTGACGGTTTAGAGTCTTAGTCTCTCAAGCCGATATACCTAGAGTACACAGAGCCTGACAGTCAGTCACTCGGTGGCTGTCGTGGGGTGCGCATCGGTGTCGGCGCTCCGTTGTTAAGTGTTCAAGGTCACAGTAACATAAAATTGCGGGCGTTGTACTGGTTCAAGGTCACCTGAGGGATAACCGATTGCCCATTTAGGCAGAGTCATGTCAGAAACTCGAGTTTAACTTGGCACTTTTGCCGTTTCTTGTCGAAAATTCGCTCCAAGTGGTCAAGGTCACGGGGACTCTGACTGAAACTCGGAGCGTAGTGCGAGAAACGGCAAAAGTGCTAAAAAATTTTAAGTTTCTGCGTGACCTTGACCTTAGTGGCGTCGGTGACGTCGTTTTGGTGACGTAAGGGGTGATGACGTCATCAGCACGTCATTTCTGTGACGTCATGGGTGTGACGTCATCGAAATGACGTCATTAGTGATGACGTCATCGATTGCGTCATCGATGACGTCATCGATGACGTCATCGGTGAGGTCATTGACCTCGATGACGTCATCCCTCAGGTGACCTTGAACTGGGCCAGCGGCCGCAATTTTACACTACTTACGACCAACATGAAAGGTCAGCTAGTGACAAATACGATGCTGCGTTACAGTTACTCTTTCATTATATTGAGAATAACGATGAATGGCAGTACACTTTACCTTAATTTAAATACTTAATCACGAACTATCTGGCGGAACAAATTTTGAAATTTCAGATTACATTCTGAAAATTCGTTTGAAAAAAACACTTTGAAGATACAGTGATATTCGCAGAAGCACTTGGAAGTAGACCATTAGTTATCACTTTTACAGAACTGCTCACAATATACTACACGAACAATGGTACTCGCAGAGGAAGACAAATATGGAAAACAAAAGAGACTTTGTGTTGTAAAAATGGCTGCAGAATTAACTAGAGAGGATATCAGAGGTACACCAATTGATATGTCTATTTATCCATCAATAGACGATATGGGAGACGGGGGAACAAACATTATACCACAGTCTATGATTTTTTTGATGAACCATATGGTGAAGGACGAAGAAAAAAGGGGCTGATAAATCTAGATTGGCTGCTTTCATTTGCCAGTCTGTCATGACAGCCAGCCGACCAACATCATTTTTATCACCTCTTCAACTGGGTCTTTCGGTGCACTTACATTCCAAATATTGATCGAGACATCTGATTGATGTACTACATTTATTATCCCACTGTGCTTCATACAATGAAATGGTGGCATACTTAAATGCAGCAAATGACATTGTGCAACCAGAAATAACTGAAAATGCCTTTACACAATTTGTTTTCGATAATGCGGATGTGAAAACTAGAACTATAGATGGACATGGAACAATTCATATACCGTACTTGGTAGAATCAAGTGTGTAACGCCAGCTAATGCTTTTTAGCGAATTTCCCATAGGGAATAAGCTATTACCGTAGGTCTCATGGTAAGACCTAAGCCCGGGACCGTGTTACTTTTTCGTTTTGAGGTGCCCAGAGACCAAAAATAATAGTCATTAAAATTTTTATATATATATATATATATATATATATATATATATATATATATATATATATGTATATATACATATATATGTGTCCCTAGACACGATAACTCTCGTAAAAATGGTCCGATCGACACCAAATTTGGTAGAGATGTGTAATCCTACGTTTATTCGGATGAGTTCAAAAACCAGACGTATCGACCTATCGGAAGGGGTAGTTTTGGGGGGTTTTGTACCCCAAAAATGGGTTTTTTGTATTTTTTATATGTAAATTTTAAAAATTTAAATTATTATTTTGACCATTGGATTTAGCTCAAAAAAACACACAATTTAGTATTTTGAAGCTTTGCTCTATCTTCATTGGTTACCGAGATATTACAAAGTCTGAAGACAGTACATTGTCTTTTGGGGCTCCAATGTTAATCTTATGGAGAATAAGGATGTGTTAATATTTCACTTATTAACTAATATTTTTGGATGAAACTTGTTATTTAGCTTCATTTGGTTGAGATTCATCCATTTAAGGTAAAAATCTTGGTTTTTGTACTTATCATGGCAGCAAACCTGCATACTCTTTTCCCATTTTAATAATATGGAGATTAGGCAAACTCTTTTATTTATGGACAGATATTGATGAAACTTACTATATGGACGAAATAAATTTTTTCTATGCTAAAAAACTTCTTTTAGTATCCCCATGGCAGCATACCTGCATACTCTTTCCCTATATTTATCTTAAGGAGAATAGACATTTATTTCCCTATTTATGAGCACGTAATGAAATTTTGTTTACAAGTTTAGCTGGTCAAAATTAATATTACTGATTTTGAAATTCGTTGAGTACGCAGGTCTGCTGCGACGGGGGGTATTTTACCTCCCCTCCTCTCATTTGTGACACTAAGTAGAAAATTAATCCCAATGTGAATGCTATACCTCCATGTCACTACAAGAAATCACCCAGACTTCGTCTTCAGTACTTAGAAATTAAATCAAGCGATGTATCAAGTTACGACGTTGATGTTATAAGAAATGAGTTCAAAATAACCTCCACTGGATTGCTGGATTCTTAAACTCAAGTATCTCCCTTTCTGGAATGGATACATGCAGGAAGCCATGCAAGAAACTCGAAGCTATCATACATCAAAAATCATTCCGTGCCATTCATAATTCTAGATGCAAGTAACATCACAATCAAGAAACTCAGCTTTGACGTACACTACTTCTAAGTGCAAGAAAAGGAACTCATGCTGCACAGTTACTTTTGATCGACCGCTTTTCATTAAGGCTAGCGAAGTGGTTGAATGAGCAGAGAATGTCAGCCTTTTGTCCTCTGTTATTGTTAGACTTGGAGGTTTTCATTTACTCATCAGTGTTTTTGGGTTGTATTGGAAGTATCATGAACGAAAGTGGCATTGAAGAACTTTGGGGAACTGTGTATGCCAAAGCTACTGTCCCTAATTTGATATCAGGGCATGCTTTTTATAGGTCTGTTAGTGAGAATTTACTTACAGTGGTTGATCTCTTTAAATGTCTTATGGACAAGTCTCCTAATCTGACAAATCAGGTCATAGACTCTTTAATAAGACACTCAGAGAAACTGATAACAAATTAAATGTCACCAGATGAAATTTTCACTTTGAAATCAGTAAGTAATATAAGTTCTTGTGACCTGCAAGAATGAATCTGAATTGAGTAGGAGAGGCAACCTTTGGATTCAGTATGGTTATCCTTGTAATGGAATTTATTAAAGCTGAAAGAACTGGAGATTTTGATCTACATTTAAATACTGTTATTAACATGTTACCTTTTTAATGCTTCAGGTTATCACTTATACGCGAAAAGTGCTCATCAATACATTCTAAATACTCCCGTCGCAGCAGACCTGCCTACTAAGCGAATTTCCAAATTAGTAGTTTTAATTATGACCAGAAAAACCTGTCAACCAAATATCATCACAAGCTCATAAATAGGGGAATAAATGTCTATTCTCCTTATGATAAATGTGCGGAAAGAGTATGCAGGTATGCTGCCATGGGGAATACTAAAAGTAGGTTTTTAGCATAAAAAAATTATTTCGACCATATGAAGCCATATACTAAATTTCATCAATATCTGTCCATTGCTAACGGAGTTTGCCTATTCTCCATATGATTAACATGGGAAAAGAGTATGCAGGTTTGCTGCCATGATAAGCACAAAAACCCAGATTTTTTTACCACAAATGGATGAATCTCAACCAAATGAAGCTGAATACCAAGTTTCATCCAAAAACATTGGTTAATAAGTGAAATATTAACACATCCTTATTCTCCATAAGATTAACATCGGAGCCTCAAAATACAATGTACTGTCTTTAGACTTTTTAATATCTCGGTAACCAATGAAGATAGAGCAAAGCTTAAAAATACTAAATTGTGTATTTTTTGAGCTAAATCCAATGGTCAAAATAAAAATTTAAAATTTTAAAATTTACATATGAAAAATGCAAAAAACCCATTTTTGGGGTACAAAACCCCCCAAAACTACCCCTTCCGGTAGGTCGATATGTCTGGTTTACGAACTCATCCGAATAAACGTAGGATTACAAATCTCTACCAAATTTGGTGTCGATCGGACCATTTTTACGAGAGTTATCGTGTCTAGGGACACATACATATATATATACATATATATAAAAATTTTAATGACTATTATTATCCTCTGGCCTGATAGGCGATGCATCAGTTTACCTGTGATAAAGCTATGGATTTGGGAGAGTAGTCAGTGAGGGAAATGACTGGACAGAATTTTGACTTAATCACAATCAAAAGAAATTTCAAAGTTGAATCACTCGCAAAAGTTAATTCGACAATTAAATTGGGAGATGATACTGTTATCATGAATACACAGCAGCTTTTCAACAGGATTATATGTGTTGAAAATGAACCTGACAAGCTAAAGGAGTAGTTCAAATTTGAACTTGCACCAATACCCCCTTCTTTATGTGACAAATTATTAACGAGAAAAGGAATAAAATCTTTTCTTGTAACACCCTTTATACCTGAGGAATCAATCAACATATTAAGGACTTGAAGACTGTATGTACATTTTAGATGGTGGATATCTCTTGCACAGTGTGAAATGGCCACGACCAGCTACTTACGGAGAAGTTATTAATTGTTATTTTAATATATATGGTCACACTTCAATGATACGTTTGTGGTGGTTTTGGAATTATCCTGATCAGGGAACAATTAAATGCTGTGAACAGCAACGAAGAGCTGCCGGAAGAACCTCTGCTACAATTAAACCACAAGAAAATAACTTCAACAAACAACAGAGGCAGAGGTATTGTCAAACAATCGAAACAAAAAGTGTTTTATAGAAATGCTCGCTGAGAGGTGCTTGAAAAACAACATTAAGGTGTGCTTGGCAGTGTCAGGTGCTGATTTCTTAATTGTGTCAACTGCATTGGAGGAAGCAATGAAAGGTGAAACAGTCGTGTTTGGGGGCCAAGGCACCGATCAGCTTGTTTTATTAACTTCATTTGCTTCGATAACTGACAAGGTAATGTTTTTGCGCCCAGCTAGGTCCAAAACAAAAGGAACTCTGTTCAACATATCAAGCCAACAAACCGTACACGGAGAACTCGTTGAGGTTATTCTATTTGTACACTGTAACAGGTTGTGATACGACTTCAGCGATATTTAAAAAAAGGAAATTAAATGCCCTGAAGCTTGTACAAAATGACCGAGCTCTAAGACACAAAAGTTTTTACCAAATTAGGCGAAACAAAAGGAGAGATATTTGCAGCAGTAGAAAAATTTTTAATTCGCCTATACAGTGGATCAAATAGTACAACCTTAGATGACTCAAGGTACTTCAGATATAACTACATTTTTTCCAGACAAACACTGAATAAGGTTTTCAATCTGGTGTCTTTACCCCCCTTTCAAGTGATGCAGCAGCTCAGCTGAATCAAATGGAACCTTCTGACTGGGGTTGGATAAAATCGGAAGTACTCCAACTCCCATGTTCCATGACAAAAGCCCTGCTCCATCCAAGCTGTTAAAACTTATTTCCTGTATCTGCAATACCAAATGTACCAACAGGTGTCGGGGTCGTAGGTCTATGCTTCAATGTTCTGCCATGTGTCTACATTGCGGAAACTTTGGGCAAGCAGTAGAACTTCAGTCTCATGATGAATGAGTATGGGGCAGTTATGTAACAGTATACAACGATAATGGTTTAAAAATAAGACTTTGCAGAGGAGTTTGACAGAGTGTGGCATAGTGGTATATTGTACACACTGTATCAATTCTGCTTTCCCTGGTACTTACGAAACATAATTGAATTTTTGTTGACGGATAGAACTTTCTCGGTTCGTATCAATTCTACAATTTCAAATTCTCGTCCTGTGAGAGCAGGACGCTCAAAGCTCAATTTTGGGACCTATCCTTTTTAAATATATTCATGGCCGACATCCCAGAACTTCCAGAAGCTACCCTTGCACTCTATGCCGTTGACACGATAATCATTCCACAACATTCAGGTATCCATCAAGCTGTAAATTCTTTGCAGATTAGTGTTACAACACTAAACGACCGGTTTATAAGATGGAAGCTTTTGTTAAACCCTACTAAATGCTAAACAAAAGTGTTTTCTTTGAGAAGATAAGACGCCCCTCAAGAAATCCATATCGACGGCACTTTGGTGCCTTGGAATCCTGATGATCAGGACATTAAATATTTCGGAGTTACACTCCGAAAAATAACACTGGATAAAAACACTGGAGTTACACTGGATAAAAATTTAATTGGAACTTACATGTAAACACAAAATTGACCCAAGCTTATAGTCGTTTATCTTTATTATTTCCTTTGATGAATAGAAAGCCTACGTTTAAACCAGCACATACGCTCCTAATTTACAAATGAATGCTTAGGACTGTAATTATGAATGCTAGTACAGTTTGGGGAATGTGCATATTAGCCTACAAATTAATCAAAATTCAAATATTTCAAAACAAATTATTAAGAAATAGCCCATGGTATATTTGAAATCATAATTTACACGAAGAATTGGGGTTTTTTTAATTGAAGATTTTTTAAACAATTCACAGTGAAGTTTTGGCAAACTTAAACATTGATCAAATCAAGGCGACCTGGTGCGGTCGCCTTCAACATCAGGGGACCTACGTCACGTCGACATCTGAAAGCCAGACTTCCTCGTGATCCGATGGATTTTTGGGACCACTGACGACTCCTGCCTTCTTCATCAAATCAAAGGCTCTGAACGTTTAACTTAAATTTTACTCTGGAGTGTTAATTAATTTTTTAGTAACAGGGTATCCGTAATAGAGCGAACCCGCTATTGTGCTTTGTTATCTTTCATTATTGGTTGTTATTTTTTGTTATTAGTTCTGTGTAATAATGTAAATTTGTATATTGATCCAGAAATCAAATTTGTAAACAAAATCATTACTATAGTCCGTTTTTTTTAAACCTGATCCTTCTCGAGAAAATTGGGGTGGGGGAGGGGTTTAAACAGTAAACAAAAAATTTAAACTGTAAACAACACATTTAAACTCGTAACAAACGTGTGTCGAGTATCAGATTTCCTCAAATAACGTTTTA
Organism: Neoaliturus tenellus; assembly: GCA_030545055.2. Classification (NCBI taxonomy): domain Eukaryota; kingdom Metazoa; phylum Arthropoda; class Insecta; order Hemiptera; family Cicadellidae; genus Neoaliturus; species Neoaliturus tenellus. The sequence goes on from CM061533.1 coordinate 125,515,109, forward strand.
AATAAGTTATAATATCTTTCAGTAACTCCTAGTCAGCTGTTATATTTTTAAGCCAAACCTATTCCTTGTTAAAAAAGTAACAGTTCTAAAGTAAACTGATTAAAAAACAACTGCTACCAATAATATTGTAAAACTGATACACATTATGTTGAGATGTAAAACTACCAGCTGGTATGCAACAGTGAAATAAAACAAAAACAACAAAAAAACCAACAAAAAAACCAAAAGGTTTCAGCCAATGGGATAGTAGCAAGTATAAACAAACCCCCTCCACCATCTCTCCTTCGAAGGATCAGGTTTAAAAAAACGGACTATATTTGCATTTTTAAGGTTAGGTGTAATTTAAAAATGCCTCGGAAGCGGAAATCTGGTCTATCAAAAAAATCCTTGCGGGCCCGCGCAGCTTAAGTTTCACGAAATCAAGAATCTTCAGATCACAAAAGAATTTTATTATATAATCTAATAATCTATTTTATAATTGATTTTATTCTTGCTAAGAAACAAATGAAATGAAAAATTGCAATTTTAGGTATTCTAGCGATTTTTTTATATATAAGATGAGCGTGACAGTGAGCGAGCGTAGCGAACGAGCTAAACCTGTTGGAGGGTGAGCGTGACGGCGAGTGAATGTAGCGAAAAAAGTAGTCTATAAATAATTTTATTCCTATCTACTAAAGCCTCAATGTTGATACAGAAAATGAGGTTTAGGAAACATTCCCAATTACCTGTCCAACATCAATGCCTTATAATCCAGAAGAGTTTATTTAAGGACGCAGAAAGGACTCGTTTCACGACCCACTACGTTAATGATCAATCATTCAAGTTTTTATGACGTTGGAAAATTGGTTTTTGATTGGTTCACATATTGACGTCCCGTCTCATAGCCTATCGGATCCTTATTATGACTGTTATTCAGAAACAGAGGAAATTATTAAATTTTAACGAATACATAAAGGATAATGAAGTTGAGTGTGTGAAGATTTTTAGATGTATCATGTTATCTTTTATCGTGTTACTATTTGTTATAGTGATTTCCTAAATGATGTGACTTTCTGTTGACTTTATATCTCATGTATTAAACGGTCATTAAATTTAGAACCCGTGAAACTTTGATAAACTTAAGTTATTAATAAACATATGTGTATGTCATCAACCTGCACCATTCTTTTTCTTACAATTTAAAGACAATTTTCTTACTGTACTATACGTTCACATTTTATACAAGATTCAGAGTGATCCAAAGATGCAGTTGCACTGATTTATACACAATATATTAAAGCGAAAACAGTGTTATTAAAATATTTACTTATATTAAACGAATGCTTTTTAGATTAATGTTCTTATTATTATATACATTCCAAGCTTTCATAGTCCTAATTTGAACCAATTCTATACATACTTTTATACATAAGTCGTACAAAGGAGCAAGAAAAGTGCTTAATTTGTCTCTGTATTATTTCCTCGGAAGAATGATGAATTTCTATTCAGAACAACAAACATTTCCTTAAAAATTTTAAGCTTTGGACAGTTAGTTTAAGAGTTAAAAGTTTACTCGTCAAAATGTTTTAATGTTTGTTTCATTTTATTATTTATTATTCTGATTTGAATATCTCCGTGTTGAAAATAATCTTTAAACTGAGAACTGATAGCTTATAAGAACCGAAATATTTGGGATGGGGTTAGCGCTTCCAGTGAATCTCTTGTTTTAATGCTAATTCAAACCAGATTGAGGAATCAGTCTCTCCTTTCACGGTGAATGTACATTTGGCTTCCTTTGGGTGATGTTAATCAGGTAGCATTAAGACAGGGTTTTGAGTCTTACATTCGATAAAGAGGCTTTAATTTATCAAGAAATATAAAAATAAGAAAAACATAATTTAGATTATATGTCTACACCTGGATTACAACATCAAAACATATTATTTTAAGTGAAAATTTTAACTTAATTTCTCGGTGAGTAAAATCAAATACTGTGTATTTTACAATTTCCGGAAGACAAATTACACTCCAAAACAATTTTTCCTTGCGAATAATCTACCTTATCAATTGAATGAGTACTTATTACTGAAGTTTATTTCTAATGAATTTAATCCCAGTAAATTTGAAGAAAACGCCTTATACTGCACCGTACCAGCCATAATACCTTAAACTACCGTACTTAGTAATTATAATAGCACACTTTATACTTGACATAATTTTATTGTCAAAACCTTTAAAATCTTTTGAAACAGCTATTGCCATACAAAAAGGTTTAGTAAATAACTTTATGTGATCATTACTAAAACAATTATTTAAGCGGTTCTTTAATACGTAGTACGTGTGTCAAATTGTACAGTGTTAAGTAAAATAATTAAATGTATTCTGAAGATCTGAGACTATCAGTCCACAATGGGCCAACCTCCAAGCCAGATATTTTTCATCAAACACTAATAGAAATAAAATTGAAGTGTCTTATCTGTTATTGGTATAGCCAAAGAACACTTTTTAGTGTTAGTAGCTTAACCAATGTAAATGCCAGAAAGCTGTGATTTTCGACAATAACTATAAGCTATAACATATGCATTAGCTAGATCCAAAACATAAATAGTTACTATGTTAATAGAACCCTAATAGAACCTTATGTTAATACCGACGGTAACCCAGTTTCTTTAGTCTTTCTGCATTGCGTAAAATTGGTTTCTAAAACTAGTTTCTAATTAAAATTTCTTGTCAGATATAAAGAGTAAAAAACACGATTATTCACACATTAAAATTTAATATTATATATTAAAAACTGTCTAAGCCTAAGAAAAGTATACTGCTGTTGTATTATTTTTTTTACAATTAATATTTGTTTTAGCACATTAACAACTGTCGCTTAACGTCAACCTTTAGTGGTTTTAAACAGGTGATAGTTTTTAAAATATAAATATACATGGCATTAAATACCCCTTATAAAAACAAAAGGAAACATTGTTCCTGTACACACTAAACCAGTTTAAATTGTTACCAGTTCGATTGTTTCAGATATTTGAATAAGAAAATTATTCAATCTAATGAAATGATTAATATTCAGGAAGAATTTATTCCCGATTCCCTGTTGGTTGTTAAAGTAACTGAAAACAATAATACTAAGTGTTACAACTTAATGAAAATGAAGTTGCGCTTGTTTAGTTTAATCCGAATTTCACAATGGAAGAGTAAATTAGAATTACCAAAGCGGTAGCTCTGGCCTCACAAGCTAGCGGTTCCCAGTACGATCCCGGTTAACTTCATTGCAGGCACAATCAAGCCCAGTTTTTAATGTTTTTAATTGTTTCCTCTGGCTAGCCCGTGACTCGATGTCAGAACTTGTTATCTTTAAATCACTGCAATGGCTTATTGGCCCAGGTAAAGGTGCAGTAAAAATTAGAAAAATATTAAGAGGTTTTATTTCTTACTAGAGATGTATTATAATGTTGTTTTATGTTATCCAAACCTTAACTAAAAAACGCACCAAACTCAACTAAATTAAGAAAATAAATATGTTTAGAGTATTTTATCAAGTTTTCTCCTCCGTTATCCAAGTTAACAAATCTGATTGTCTAATGGCAGGCCACCAACTGACCAACTCTCCAACCGTCTAATTTTCCAATTGACCAACGTTTAAACACATCAACAAGGCCCCCCACTTGACGCCCGCTCCCATCTCGAGCCGCGCCGCTTAACTTTAGACAGCATACTGTCAGACCAGTGACAAACCTGGTAGAGACCTCCACACGTTGTTACCACCTCGTTTTAGACAGCATACTGTCAGACCAGTGACAAACCTGGTAGAGACCTCCACACGTTGTTACCACCTCGTTTTAGACAGCATACTGTCAGACCAGTGACAAACCTGGTAGAGACCTCCACACGTTGTTACCACCTCGTTTTAGACAGGACTTTGTTGCGCTACTTAACATCCGTTTAGACAACCGCGTTGCAGGTTGGGTTTTTCGTTGCTTTAAGAAACATCTGTGACTCATACCGATAAACGACTACTGTAACTAAATGAGATTAGTAAATGTAACTTGATTTGAAAACTTTGTACAGAGGGTGTTATTCTCAATTTACCTGAAATATTTTTTTTAATGTTCATAAATACCATTACTAATTAATTAAATCTACAAAATTCGTGACCTATAAAAAAGTTTTATACATGTCAACTTTCACATTAGTTTGATTAAATAAATATACTATTTTGCAGTAATAACCATCATAAAATATTGTGGACTTGCAACGATATCTCTTTGTGTTGCGGTAATATGTTTACGCAGCATTGTGGACAGCTAAATAAATACAACATGTCAGCGTGAGAAGCTTTTATGTCAGAGTGGTTTTTAAGTACACGTGACATATGGCAAGTAAATAAGTTATATCATTTCTTAATGTGAAACATTTTATAATTAAGGATTTTGTTTATGTTGCAGTAATGTGTTTTCGCAACGATGTTTCAGACGTATATGAACTTGCCCTAATTTTGATATAAAACAAATGACCAAACAAAAGTCTTTTAAGAATTCTCAAGTTGTATGTGCAAATTAACTTGTACTGTATGGAATTCAATGCTCTTTTATGAACTAAATATCCTATTTACCAGTTAAGGTACTCCAGAATTTATCGAGAGCAAACGGAAAGGTACTTTATTTTTGAGTTTTCTCCCATTTTTGACAACCTCTCTTGTCAACTCAGAAGTCTGAAATCTGCTGAATATGTTAATTTGACATTTTCTATCATCATAGCCTCCACATTACATTATATATACAAGAACATACGCTAGGAAGTTTCCTCATGTTTATGGAGAACTCATAAAATACTCACCACTCAACCCAGCTTGACGTCTCCGCCTTTTCACATTTTCCACTACAAAACGTTTACTTTGTCAGACTTGAAGATGGCTCATGGTTAGCATGTTCACCAGATTTAGAGGCATTTTGACAGCGTAACTAGGGTCTAGTTAGTGAAAGATTCATTTAAATTGAAGGTGTTAACATGTATGATTTCGTTGAAAATGATCAAATATGCCATGTAAACTAGATGCAAAATTTCGTTTTAGCGGATAGGGAAGCTTTCCATAGGGAATAAGCTATTACCGTAGGTCTCATGGTAAGACCTAAGCCCGGGACCATGTTACTTTTTCGTTTTGAGGTGCCCAGAGACCAAAAATAATAGTCATTAAAATTTATATATATATATATATATATATATATATATATATATATATATATATATATAGTACAATTGACTAGAACTATATATATATATAAATATATATATATATATATATATATATATATATATATATATATGTGTGTCCCTAGACACGATAACTCTCGTAAAAATGGTCCGATCTTCACCAAATTTGGTAGAGATGTGTAATCCTACGTTTATTCGGATGAGTTCGAAAACCAGACATATCGACCTACCGGAAGGGGTAGTTTTGGGGGGTTTTGTACCCCAAAAATGGGTTTTTTTGCATTTTTCATATGTAAATTTTAAAAATTTTAAACTTTTATCTTGACCATTGGATTTAGCTCAAAAAAACACACAATTTAGTATTTTGAAGCATTGCTCTATCTCCATCGGTTACCGAGATATTACAAAGTCTAAAGACAGTACGAGTACATTGTCTTTTGGGGCTCCAATGTTAATCTTAAGGAGGATAAGGATGTGTTAATATTTCACTTATTAACCAATATTTTTGGATGAAACTTGGTATTTAGCTTCATTTTGTTGAGATTCATCCATTTAAGGTAAAAAATCTTGGTTTTTGTACTTATCATGGCAGCAAACCTGCATACTCTTTTCCCATGTTAATCATATGGAGAATAGGCAAACTCTTTTATTTATGGACAGATATTGATGAAACTTACTATATGGCCTTATATGGTCGAAATAAATTTTTTCTATGCTAAAAACCTACTTTTAGTGTCCCCCATGGCAGCATACCTGCATACTCTTTCCCTATATTTATCTTGAGGAGAATAGACATTTATTTCCCTATTTATGAGCACGTGATGAAATTTTGTTTACAAGTTTAGCTGGTCAAAAATTAATATTACTTTGGAATATTAATATTAATTTGGAAATTCGCCGAGTACGCAGGTCTACTGCGACGGGGGGTATTTATCATTATGCACGAAATCAGCCTGAGTAGTGGGGTTTGGTTACTTTCAAAACGGAAGTCGTGCCATTTGCCAGCAGCTGCCACGCCAGCTGCCAGCGGCCAGACGGCAAATCAGATGCTGTCGCCATATGCCATGCCATATAGCTTCCGGTGGGCGAGCAGATGTAATTTGAAATTTGAAATTCAACTTGACAATTGGGTTATGGAAAGTATGTCAAGGTCATTCAGAGTAAGTTTTAAAAAACCCTATCCCGCTACCACCGGAGTAATAGTTCGGAGAGTCGAACTAACCGGTGATAGCGGGATAGGTATAGAATTAGGTTTGTGAATTTTATTTGTGAAAAACATACAATCAATGTGTGACAGCAGTGTTTAAACAAGTTGAAGTTTTGTGATGAACTACAGAGTTGTAAACACAAACACCGACGACGATGAGAAGGTAAACGCAGAGTCCCCAGATGATGTATTTAAAAAGTTTGAACAAACGTAACATCTCGAGTTGGTTTTCCCGTTCCATTTCCAATCGTTTGATTTCCAATTTCAATTTATCCTCTTCCATCCTTGTTACAAATGGAACTTCATCCATCATATCCATCATGTTTGTGTTTTTTTTGAAATTTTGAAAGAAGCGATGTTGATAGTTGAAGAGGCGACGATGGAATGAGAATTGAAAGAGGGAAATGTCGGTTAAATAAAGAAGTGGTGGGGGGAAAGAGCGTTGTTACATAGAAGTGGTGGGGGAAAGATGCTGCTCATCATTTGCCTCAGAAGTTGTGTCCGACTGTAGAGGGGTAAGAGGAGTAAGATTTAGTAAACTGTCTTCATCAGAACTTTCAACCTTATCACAAATAGGACAAGCGTAAGTTATTTCCAAATTCATTGTAATAGTGTTAAATTTATTTATAATTTCATTTAAAGTATTAAATATTTCTTGTAAATCTTCTTTTGAGTTTATTTCAAAACTAGCATTCATTCGTGCCAATGGAGAGGTGTTCATCGTTAGAAAGTTGGCAATCGAATGAGGATAAGCGCCTAGGGAGGGGGCTTATATAATGGTGACCTTGAGCAGGCGTCTAGGGAGGGGGGCTGTCTAGGGAGGGGGCTTTTATATAGGGGACCTTGAGCTTATGATTGAATAAAACGTTTAGTTCTTCTTCTTCGTCTTTTAATTCAATTATTTGAACCGAAGTAGTTGTTTCATCTTCTTCACTTGATGAAGAAAACAATTCACCAGGATTTAAATATTGAACTACAATTCTGAACCATCTTATAGGATATTCGTCAATGATAGAAAGTAAGTTTTGAAACAATTCTTCCATCTCCTCCCTCTCAGTTATTATATGTTCAAACTTGATAAATTTTGCTTCCATGTTGTTAGTTAGAATGTTGGAAGTGAAATGATTTAAAGTTGAATTTAATATTATATAAAAATTACAACCGGTAGTGGGGGAAATCTCAAGGTCATCCAATTGAAGTTTTAAAAAAGAGTTTAAAACTGAAATTACACATTTGATGGTTCTACAGGATCGGAATACCAATCTGATCTGTATTTACATCGTTTTATCATATGTGTACAAAAATCATCTTGATGAGACTTGGTGCGTTGACAATGAGCAAGATCTAGAGGGTGAAATTTGAAACATCTTTGAGGACAACATGTATGAAAATATCTTGATTTGTAAAATTTGAAAGTTCGCAATTCCGGTGGCGGTAGTTGTTTTGTTTTGCATTGGAGTCTAGTGAAAGAATAAGATTGTATAGTGATGAATAGCGAGTTTTATGTACTATGAAAAGTGGTAGGGGTAATTTCAAGGTCATCCAAATGGAGTTTTAAAAAATTATACCTTACAAGTGTAAGGATTATTGAAATTTAGGAAGTTTGTTTCTGTTTGTTTTCTTCAGACTTTTTTTCTCTCTCTGCCTTAGCCATAGCAATAAGTTCTTCTGTTGATAGTGGATGTACTTCAGGAAATTTTAAAATTAATTTAGCTTGATATCCTTCTTTAGTTAATACATCTAAATCTTGAGTCATTTGTTCAACAGTGTTATAATCTTTTCCATAGATTTTCCCATCAAGTTCAATCATCATTCTGTATAACATTTTCTAGAATAGATCTTGTCGTGGCGAGAGCTGAGAAGCGAATGATTATTTATCAAACTGTTACATCCTTTTTATGAACTTGACATTGATCACGTGATTCCTTAGTTGTAATTTTATTTATTAAAAGTTATTCAACATTGGTAATACTTCTGGAACTTGACGTTATGTTGACCAGCTGGCGATGAAGAAGTTGTAGGTTGTGTAGAAAAAATATTTCATCATCTCAATATTTTGTTTTAGTGAACATCCTTGTATTAGTAGCACTAACATCAACAGTTAAGTGATAACCACCGGTAAGTAAAACTCGCATTTCGTTAGTTAAATCTACAAGTTGTTCAAAAGTAGTTATGGTGTTGGTATCATAAGATGCACACTTAACCTTTAGGGACATGTTGAAGTTTTGTATTTAGTGATAGAGAGTGAGATGTGTACGGTACGAAAGGTAGTCATAGACTGATGAATTTCACAAGTTGATTTTCACTTTTATTATCACACAAAATTGGGTCAAGGTCATCCCATGGAATTTTTAAAAAAAGCAACATATTGTAATGTACAAACACATTACAATATGTTGCTTTTTTTATTATTATTTTTTTTTTTTTTTAGGTTTATATCATATTTATTGAGAAACAATTACAAAGAAATATTTACAATTTTATGTACAAACTAATCAGTAGTAGGTGTTACATGAATTGTAAGTTCAGTAGAGTTGTTTCCACTTGCTCCATGTGATACCAAATAGAGTGCGCCGGGTTGAATTATACGAAGATCTTCATTTTGTAGTAGTTGTACGAAGCGCTTTGGTAGGAAGATTTGAAATTTTGCTTCATCACCAATTGTATAAGGTGCCTCGCTCAATGTGCAATTTATAGCATCACCTACTGAAGTTTCCATCTTCTTTATTGTATGAATGATGTAGTGTTTTTCTTCTTTCAGCTCGGAACATTTCTTCGTCGGTAGGATTGTTGATTTTGAATGAGCGTTGAATTGTTCAACTAAATTTTGAAGTAAGTTGTTTGATGCCATCTTAATGTTTTTGGTGCTGCTAATCTTCTTGTTAATAAGAATATCCGTTGGAGATGTTGTCTCTTCGGAGGTTCGAGTAATACTCATGCTGTGTCATGGTAGCGCTCTCACTTTTATTATCGAGACTACCCCCACCACTGACACTACCCCCACCACTGACGCTACCCCCACCACTTTGTTGAAGGAAATTATTCAAGCGGTAGGCATTCTTCAAAGCACACTGTGACCTTCGATGTTTAAAACTTTTTGATGAAATACAAAGTTCATTAAAGTAGCATTGGAAATCTCTATCTATTATTGCATTTATCACTTCATTGCTTGTAAATGATTGTATCCAATTTGCTTTTTCCAATCCTCTTGTGTAGATAGTTTTAAAATCTTTGCAATAATGATTCATAATGTGTGGCATCATGTTATAATGAATAAAACCTTCATCCCATTTTAAGTTGTGAAAATGTTTGTTTAACCATTTGTTTGTAACTTTCGCTTTAGTTGTTAGTTTATTGAATGGAAATGGAGGTTTGAACAAGTAATGATAAATTACAGATGTGTTCATATCCAAAATTACTAATTCTTTAATAATGAAATTTCCATCATTCCCTCGAAAAGCTTGAAATTCAATTATACCTCTTTTAACTTCCATTAACTGTGATGCAGTAGAAAACGAAACCCGTTTGTTCATGATGAAGTCTCATCCACAACTGACTGTTATTACAAACACGATTGTTCTTCTTTTATTTCTTGTGCTTCTTCGTTTATATTAAAATTGGTGTGATAGTTGTTTAATTGTCTCCACATATCTACTTCTTGAGGTATTCGATTAAAAATTGAAGTATCCACAGGACCATATAAAATTGGAATGAATGGTTGTCTGTCCAATGTATCGATTAGATAATCTTTGATTATTGTACTTGAAAATACTAGTTGTTTTAAGTATCTAGTGACAGGACCGGTAGTACAACTTAAAGTGTAAAATTCTTCTTTAGTGAAATGTAATTTTACATCATGTCTAGTTAAATCTTTGAAGCGAACAATTTGTCTTCCACGATGTTTGATTATATCAACTTCAATATTTGATTCTAATAAACTTAATCTTGTTCTTTTTCCAAATGTGTTGTTAGTTAAATAACATTCCAAAAGATGTAAATGTTTCATTAGAGAATCCCAAGAAGTTTCAGTAAAGATAACCATTTTACTTCCTTGATTTAACATAACAATTGGTGAATAATCCAATGATTTTATAATTCCAACTGATATACTTTTCGTCATGCATGAAGAAATAGGGTAGAAAATTCGAAGAAATACTTCAGTTAAAATATTTGTTGTAATGTTAACTTCAACCTTTTTTTCTTTCACTTCTTTTTCAGCTTCTCCTTCTTCTTCTCTCTTCTTTTGTTTGTTAAACTTGAGGAATTCATCCATTTCTTGTTCAACTTGTTTTTCTATATCAGAACTATTTTCATCCATTAGAGGTGTATTTTCTTCTCCGTTAGTAGAATTCATCTTGCGAACGATGTTTCCCATACGACGGTTGAAGATAGAATGAAGCTTCAACTAATAATTTTCTTGCTTTTATATTTTTGTAAAATCCTTGAAATTTATACAATTACATACTTGTTTATTTTCAACTTGTCTTTTAGAAACAAAATTCTAACCTTAAAAATTGAGGAAGATAATTCTAACCTCAATATTTTGCAGTAGTTGTACTAATTCTTTTTAAAGTACATTCTTCACTATTCCGGTCAGAGGTGTGTAAGTAACTATTTTATCATGTAGAATTAGACAGTATGCCGAAGTTCCATCCGCTACTGGTTCTTCAAATTCCATTTCAATTTTTATATCCACACTTGATGATTTTACTGATTCATTTTGTTTTGAACAATCGATTACAATTATTGGAGCTTTGGAATAATATTGATCAGGTGATAATAGTGGTGTATTAGTCTTTCCATAATATGATGATTGAAATCTTGCATACATATCATATAAAATGGAAAAACGTTTTTTGCTAAACATGACATTTAAATTGTCATATGGAAAGAATTGAGAGTTTAGGAAAACTTTACAATTCTTTATTTTACAGTGATCGAATTGACCAGCATTTGCAGTAATAACATCTTTTCGCTTAGTTTGAAAACCGAGTATTATGTACCTTGCACATTCCAAGTAAGTTGATGTCTTGACGGTCCATGTTTGTCGTTCTGTTTGAGGTAATGTAGGGTATTAATGAAATTCCCAACTTCGGAATGGCATCACAATGTCACGGTCAGATTTTAACTTTCTCAACAATACGATTCTATGTTCATCAGCCAATCTTACATGAGGTACTCTCCAAACAACTTTATCCAACTGTAGTTGCCATTCCAGTTTATCTTCCGTAGTTGCAGGGTCTGCAAGTATTAAGTCCTTATTAGTTGAAGATCTGAGTAATACTAATTCTTGTTTGACATTTATTATAACCCTTTTGTAATCTTCAGCAAATCCCAAAAGCAATCGTAAAGGTACATGAAAATCAAAATGACCGTTGGAAGCAGGTGTTATAGTGTCTTTATCGGGAGCAACCCATCCGGCGGTGACTATTGAATTCTTCTCATGTGGCGTTAATGATGTTAATCCTTTTAATGTAGTTGTTATACCAACCTTTTTTGTTGAATCAACCGTCACCCCTGATATCTCATATCTTATTTCATCAAAAAGATATGCCATTGGGTTATTTATAAAAGGAACTGTTGAAGCAGTTTTTCCATCCAATTTTAATACCCTTCCTTCGATGTACAAATAACTTTCACATGGTAATGTGTAAATATCTTGTTGTTGAATGGGAATCCTTATTTCATCATTATTGTTTAATTTTGATGAAGTGTAAGGGTTGTGTGTGTGATATTCCTTCTCCCATAGTGTTTCGTCGAATGTCGGTCCTTGAGATATATCCAGGATATCCATCGTTGTTAAGTTTCAATCCAATCTTTTGTAGAAAACGAATGTTGTCTGATGTTAACTCTTCCAATGTCGAGGAGCTACTGAGCTCCCGACTCTTCCGTTGTGGTTTAAATGATAATCCCATGTTGACTTTATGTTGCCGCTCTGATGTGTAATCGTATAGTAATTGTTTCTCCTCTAAAGTCAACACTATGACCGTCTTGATCCAATATGTTCAGTACGATGTCTGAAATGAAACTGGTGTTTAATGGTAGGTATATCAAGTTTTGTGGCTTCTCAACAATTTTAAACCTGGAGCAACTGTTGGATAAAATGTATGTAAAATATGCTGATTCACTCCTTCTCTATATGATCCATGTATAATATTACATGTTACATCAATACTATTTACTTTCAATATTGTAACAGTTGTATCACCTGAATGAGTAGTTCCAGGAGTTAAGATTTTCTTTTTTGTATCTGTAAATCCAAGTAAACTGCCAATAGAGTTTTTAATTCCGACATCTATATAATATTTTGAAGTTATTTCTGCTTTTAAAGTATTATTGTTTCCTTTGATTGTGATATTTTCTTCTCCGAGTTTTATCTGTAATAATTGGTTTATATCATCAATTTCATAAGCTCCAGTAGGAAATGTAATTATTTTCAATTCTGAGTATTTTCCTGCAGCATCCTTAGTTTCATAATAATGTAGTAAATTGTTTTTTCCTTCTGTAACATTAGGAATTGAATTGTAGGTAGTGAAATCAAGTAATGCCGCTTCCCATAATCTTTCCTTGGATAGACGCAATGCTGGGAATAGCGTACTTTTTAATGTGGATGAATTTCCACTCAGTGACACTGTATACGATGACATCTTAAAGGTGACTGACACTTTTCGCTAGAAACTCCAAACATAAATGTCCACATATTTCAGTATTGTTAGGTTGTTCTCTTTTGTAATTGTAAAAAATATTTTTGGAGTTTTGAAAATAATGTTGAAGTTCTTTTGGTGGCGGTAGATTGCCAAAGCTGTCAAAGTAATAAACAGTTTGTCCGAGTTTTTTATAGCATACCCAATGAGTGCCTGGACCATAGGTGGAATCCAAATTTACTATTCCAGTTTCATTTTTCCATATTTTAGTTGGTAATGCATCTTTCATAAAAACTCCTCGAAAGAATGGTATTTTCAAACATTTTACATAATCATTTAACTGATGATTTGTTAAGGCTTTATTTGGAATTATCAATTGATTCTTTTTATTTAGTACACACGGTACGGTCTTAGGTATAAACCTGCTCCGTTTTTTACCATTGACCAAACAGAAGCCTTTTTTACTTTTGTTTTACGAGTTCTACGACGTCTCTTTCTAATATTTCCACCTTTTTTGGGAGCTCTTCTTTTTGCAGGTCTTCCTCTGCGACGTCGTCTTCCACCACCAAACTTAGCTTTTGTCTTCATGGCTGTTGTTACTGCCCAAGCCGCTGCTTTTTCTGCAATACTTGCGTCACTTGATTTTACTCTTTGCCAAGCTTTTTCTGCTAGAATTCTATCTGCTATTGATCTATTTGTTGAATCTTTAAACTTTGAATATGCTATATCGTGTTGTTTGCAAGCTTGATCTAATTTATTAATTCCAGAATCTCCTCTTGCTAAACGTTTTGCCAACTTAGTTCCAGGTCCACAATATTGATAACCTCCAGGAATATGTAATTCGTATGGTAGAGCGTCTATCGCTCGATTTACAACAGCACCAACAGGTATCCGTTTAAGCAGGGATAACGCAGCTGAAGTTATACCACGTCCTCTCTTGTCGCTGTCTTGATGATGACTGAGTGATACAGCCTTCATTATGTAGTCTTATATAAACTGGTGTGTTTACTCCACAAGATACTTTACATAAATGAATAAGTTATGTATAATTTTTTATATTTAAACACTTAGTTATTCAAATTAATGATATACTGATTTATAATTCTATTTTTAATCCAAATTCCCGTTCATCGGGTTGAATTATCACATGACTCGTTGTACTAGATATATGATAATGGGTATCAATAAGTAAATTGCCCACTATTCTTATTAAACAATCTAAATTTACAGCATCTTTCGGATGTTGAGGATCATGTAATTGCATAATACGTTTATCATTACATGTGTAAGCTGTTGAATCACTTTTTGATGTTGTTATGACTTGTCCAATAGTAGCAGCATCATTTGAATCTTCAACTGGTAAAATATTAATTATTTTCTTCATCTTTGCATCATATTTGGTCCCAAAGTGTTTATCCCAAGTTATTGTTTGTTTCATTGTAACACAATCATTTTCTTCGTAACCAGGATAAATATTTTTTATTCTTCTATTACGACCATTGTATGTACCTAATGTACCACCACTCGCAATTAATGTTTGTACCATTAGAGGTACATCTGAATCTTTTATACCAAATCTTCCATTTGTTATTGTTTTATGTCCTGCATCCCATTCATCATTATATCCTTGCATTAAATCAAACTTTTCATTTCCATGTATAAATTTATCTCCCCGCTTTAACACGGCATCTTCATGTTTTACAAAATTGGATGTTTCCTTTTTTAATTCTTTAGATAATTGTTCCATAGTAACAGCGTCTTTTGGTTGAGAACCAAACTTTACATTTGTCAATGTTTTACCATGACAATCGATTTCATTAACATCTTGTAGAATACAGTTGTCCTTGATGTATTTTAGGTTTACAGCATCACCGTCTTCCTTTGGGTATCCAATGTCATTTATAATAAATTTATAAAAAGAATATCCATGTTTAGTTTTTTCCGGTATTATAGAATGTAATTATTCTTTATTAACTGAATCTTTATCATTTTTGGGATTTCCCACGTTGGTTATTCTATAATTTCCAGCATCATACGTTTGTCCATCTTTTAAGTTGTTACCCCATTGCAATTTTAAAGTATTTGAAAGTTCAGATGATAAGTACTCTTTAGTAATTGCATCAGAACCTTCAGTTGGTTTACCAACATTAATTAATCTATGTGATTTAACATCATAAGTATTCTTATGTAATTTCAATGATGTTGAAGTAGCTTCTTTTACTGTCTTTAAATTTGCTCCATCAGTATCTTCTTCTGGATCTTTAACTAATTTTAAACGTGTATTGCTTATGTTATAGTCACCTTCAGGTGTTTGCGGTAATCCGCTTCTTTTTCTGTCTTCTCCAACTTGCACTCCTAATGCGGAGTAGCGTCCGAACTTGTCGACGCTCATGTTAGAACTGATACATCTTACACTTGCAACTTCTTTATATTTGCGGACAATTATACAACTATGCCACGATTTTTAAGTTCATCAACTAGAGCCACCCATTCATTATTTAAACCAGTATGACCGGCTTCCATAGCTTCATGCAATAGTCTCATTCTGTCAACTAATTTATTGATGTAGTTGTAATAGATAACATTTGTATTGTATAGATTTTTCATTAATCCTTTACCAGATGTTGAAGTATCTCCTTTACTCTTTTTACCATGTTGTTCAAGAAGTGATAAATCCATAAGTGATAAAGATTTTCTTTTTAAAGGTTGTCTCACAGCCGGTGTGGTACGTAATGTTGGTAATTTTCGTGGGGGAAACAATTTTTTTATAACAATATTATATTTTGTTGCACGTGAACGATTAATCATTGCATCCTTTGAGTAGTTTCTTTTATGAGCGTTAGTATTTTGTAAAATTTCTTTAAAAGTATTTAAATCTTTTGCCGAATATTTTATTGGTATATTTTTAAAAATTAATTCATATAATCCTTTTGTTCCTTTATATCTATGCTCACCAATAATGATATAATCGTCTTGAGTTACTTCAAGCTTAGAGTTACCAATTTTTAATTCATTCCCATCAATTCTTGCTCCATATACATGTGATTTACTTAAATTTGGATTTGATTTCATGTCATGTAGCATTTTCATTATATATTTTCGTCCAAGAGGTCCATGTTGTAATATATCGCTACTCAATTGAGTTAAATTTGGAATAGATTGTTCTGCTTCAGGTATTGGCTGTTCTTCCTTTTCAACAATTGATTCTTCTTCTTCTTTTGTTTCTTCTTGCTCACTAGCACTTGTATATGAATCATCATCATCTTCTTTTTTTAATGCTTGTACTTCTTGTTTAGAAACTGGTAGTAAAACATCTCCTTCATAACGAGGTTTACCAATAGTTTCTGATATCTGTTTTAAAGGTTCCGTGATAGGTTTAAATGTACTCTCTAGAAATTCTTCTCTTTCACTTAAACCCATCCTTAATGCACGATTCTTTATCCTAATAGAATCACTGAGTGATTTTATTTCTTTTAATAGTTTTTCTTGATTCACCATGTTTACACTGTGAAGTTCAATGTGTTACTAGATGTAGCATAGGTAGTTCAACGTATTAATACAAATTTATCCAATCCTATACGATATCTACCATTTTTAATATCTTCTTCTTTCATAATAACAAGAAATCCATATTTTTCATTCCATGCTTTACCACACATTTCTTTAAATTTGTCAAATGGCATATCCGCATTAACATGATCATTATATATATGCTTTAAATTTGTCTCATCTTGCTTAAAGATGATCAACATATTTGCATTGTCTCTTATAAGTTGTTTTGGAATTTTACTGTATGTTTGACCAATATAAATGCTATCAATATTATGATGTCTTCCCATAGCAAAATAATTTCTTATAGTATCGTGATTTTCACAAGAAACATCGTCAAATATAAAAATGGAAAATGGTTTTGCTTCATTTGGTTGCATGATTGTTTCACTGGCATTAAACTTGTAGAAATTCACTTCAGGTACACTTGCAAGTATTTTATCTAATAATTGATATTTTGGTTGTTGCAATGATTTTGAAAAAATATATATATTGTTGAAGCGTAAACCTTTAGGATTAGTTATAAGGTTAAAGACAACATTAGTTTTTCCACAATTTGAGGGACCAGTTATTAAACATCTTATCGTATTTGGTAGTAATTCACCATGTTTACCATGATTTAACTTATTATTGTCAACTGTCAATTCATCAATATTATTAATATTAAATCGATCTTTTTGTTGTACAATCTCCATCTTGTTTAAAGGTTAAACACATAATGAGCTATTAAATAACTATACCAAGTCTTTTGAAGGAATCCAAGAGTCTTCACTTTTATCAAATCCTAACCACCTAACTTTAACCATATCCTTTTTCCTTTGTAAAACCTTTTCAACAAGATATACATCACCAACTGTTGATTGTAACAACTCATGTCCATAGAATCCACCTTGAAGTAATTCACCCTTATTATCCTTTAAAATGTAAGTTTCAGGTATAGTTGGTTGCACTTTATAAATTGTAAATACTTCATTAGTCCAATTTGGCAGATATCTTTTACTAAATACACCTTTGTATTTGCTTATACGAACTTTATCATTAACCTTAAACTTTTTTGGTTGTAACTTTTCTATTTTTGGTGTTGTATTATTTTTGATGCGTTGTAATACAATTTTAGCATTAGCACTGTTTACTTGGATAGGTTTCATTCCAATGGTACCATGATATTTGTTGTTATACTCTTTTATAAGTTGTGGTAATATGTCATACCACACATATGATCCTCGTTTTGAAAATTGTTTATACATAGCTCCTTTTAATGTTCTATTAAATCTTTCAATTATTGAAGCTTTAACTTCAGAATTTGTAGAATAATGATTTATTTTATATTTTTTCATCAAAGCTCCAAAATCTTTATTAAAATATTCTTTTCCATCATCCGTTTGTAAATGTTTAATTTTAAATTTATTTCTTTGTATTGTTGTTTCCATAGCTTTGGCAACACTTTTACCAGTCTTGTCCTTCAATGGTAAAGCATCAGCTATTTTAGTAAAACAGTCTATAATTGTTAAAATATATTTAAATCCTTTGTTTATTTTACTGTGTGGTATCATTTCAATGAGATCAGCTTGGTAAAGATCATTCATTCCTTTAATGATTGTACTTCTTCTTGGAAATCTTCTTCTTGCTGGTTTATGTAGTTCATTTACAATCTTATCCTTTACACTTTCCATCTTAAAGTGTTGCTTGCACACCGTTTGTAGAAATACTGATCCATACAATGGTTTATTCTCTTATATATAGTTGAAATATGGGTCAAGGCCATTTAATATTAGTGTAAAAAAGAGGGAACATGACATTGGGCTTGCCATGTCCCCTCTTTTTTACGGAAAGGAAAAAGGAAGAAGGTAAAGGACGAAGAATAGGTTTACTGGTCGATAGGGTTCAAGGAATAGTGGCCAAATGGTAGAGTATTAATTTTATCTTCTAAAATATGTCGCTTGTCGTCTTTGTAGCTTAATGCCCACTTTGTTTGTTTGACACTAAAAAGTTGGTGGTTATAACTTCTAATAGTGTTGAATGTTGCAGTTGTTTCAACATTTTCAAACAAACATCTTTTATAATGTTGAAACTGTACGTTCTTCTTTAGGAAAGATGTCTTTATTCCTTTGGCTTTTTTTGTGACTTGATATTCGTTCCTTTCATTTATGTACAGTTGAAAAGAATACAGTTTAGACATTAATGCTACAATTTCCATCATCGGCACACCATTTGTTTCATCTTTAAATTTTCCCAATACTTTTTTGTTTCTGTCGTAGTCATAATTTGGATGGTCCTTAGGATAATCGGAAAAATCAAAATCATCTTTATCCGTAAATCCTCATACATGTCATTTGTTTTAATCCAGTAAATAAGTGCATCCGTATCCATATATGCAATACCAATGTTATCTCTTCCATAATAATTAACCATCTTCTTATAATGAAACTCATACATGTGTGTTTTAGAAATATCCAATATTGACATTCCAAGATATAAAGGACGATCCAATACAACTGATTTTTTGTTCATAGAAATGACGACAAGATTTTCATTTATAATTACGGATGAACCAAAGTTTGGTTGTTGCACTAGTTTCTGTAATTTTACTGGATCAGTTACTAATTTGATATTCTTATGTTTCCTTTTGTTTTCTAAAGTCTTGCCAAATATTGCATTGTTCATCAGTTTGAAGAAATCCTTTTGAAAACTTGACGTAGTGGCAGCTCTTCTTCTTGTGTTGTTGTCGATGTACGGTTTCAACCAACAAGATTGAGAGAATTGTAGTATCCGATTAATTTTTGTAATTTTTAACCCCAAGTCTAAAGCCTGTTGTATCATCCAATAATGTCCAACATACCTAGACTTATTGTTTAAAGTCATTAATAATTTCGGCCATCTTCCAGTAGGGGAAATTTCAGTCTTTGGAAGAAGTGGTAAATCGTAATGATGATCGTGAAGATGTTCAGGATATTCAAAATCAACATCAAAAATGTAACCAGTTTTACCATGCTTCGGTATATCCATAATGTTTCCAATTGATTCTGGATCTATCCATTTAAAATTATCATATGGAAGGGGATTCGACATTGCCCATCCGTATAAGTTATTTGCATCTAAATAACCTAGGAATGTTGTTGGTTTTGATGCATCATAATCGGGCAGATACTTGTTATTCGCCTTAACATGTCTGGTTACACTTTGCGTCAATCCCCCTCGAACTCCTGATTCTAACATCAAAACCATATCTATATCAGTAAGAAGTTGTAATTTACAATTTGTTTCTTTCAACATGGCTTGCCATGATAGTCCAGGTGAAGTGTATGAATGAAGAGGGTCCAATCCATATGCTGCAAAACACGTATTTCTAAATTCTTCCATTATATCACATAGTAAAGTTACATCTAATTTAACATAAAAATCTGAATATTCTCCCAATGTTGTAAATCCTAATTCATTCCATACTTTACATGCATGATCATAATCCTCTTGAGATATGTCCATGTCATATAGTTTACTTTTGAATTCTTCTTTTGGCGGAAGTGATGTTTCATTAAATTTTTCTAAACTGTCTATATAATCATATGGGAAAACACCTTTTCGCAGTACGAGATCCAGTTTGTCGTTACTTACAATCTTCTTTGTTTCAATAAAATCTTGTTTCCTTAAATTTTCAGAAAGTTTAGACAGACTCGACGGCATAAATCGGTAGGAATCTAAGAATCTTAATTTAACATTTCCAACTGTTTTAGAGAAACTTATAAATTTTTCTGAAGTTTCAGCCAACACATCTATTGAACCATTGTCTCTTCCTAATTCAGGTATTATAAAATGAGCATCATACCCACTGAGGTTATGCAGAACCACAGGAATAAATAGTGGTAAACGATAGCTCAAATTGCATTTATTACAAGCAGCACCCCTGTAATAACCTGTAAGGTGGTCATGATCTTTAACTTTATAATTGTCAATGGTAAATTCATTTTTACATAAGAAACAGTGAGTTGCATTTTCATGTTGAATTTCCTCTTCTTCCTCCATCGGTTTCATTGGTACGATATTCGTATATAATCTTTGTACATTTTCAGCTATTAAATATAAATGGTCAAGAAATATTGTTTCCACATTTTCACCACGATATACTAGAGGTTCTGAAGTTAATCCATATTGGTTTAAATGTTCTTCTGATAATGTTGATTTAACCATTAAACAAAAACTATTTGGTTTGTGCATTTGATATTTGACACTTTTTCTAGCTTCACAATTTTCATCTTCTATAGGAATTAGTGTTGATTCAAAATCCGCATATACAACTATAGGGATACGGTATTGATGATGAACTTTTTGAAATGTAACAAATGCTCTGCTTTCTGAAGGTAAAATAATTTTTGCTTCATAATTATTGTTACATAATCTTTTGTGTTCTTGTAACCATTCTATTCCTTGTCTTCCTTCTCGTTGGAAATTAAAACATCTCTTGCAAATCAGCTTTTTGTTTCGATTTTTTGAAAGTTGCTTGTTAACAAGAGAGTCAAATTTCTTTATATACACATAATGAGATACATCTCCTTGCGTTAGTAGTAGTAAATCTGTATGATCTGCTAGCTCTTCTTTAGCAATACGTAAAGGATAAACTTTATTTGAACTATCTAATCCAAAAACATTAATAGATGTGCCGGGATTTTTGTTCTCAAATTTTGATATATCTTTTAGTGATACAGGATAACTAATTCCTTGAAAGTTATATCTATATCTTTCATTTTCATAGTGCTGGTTTGGTTCATTCCAATGATTTGGTACAAATTTACATGTCATCGCATATCTAAAACATTCGTTATCTTGATTTTTCACATTAACACATGATCTTGTATCCTCAATTATTTTTGGCAAACGAATATAACTAGATCCCATTAGTCCATATCCATGTTTATGAACTCTTATATTTAATCCTTCAATACTTATAAGACTCCAGCCTGATCCTCGTCCTTCATGTTCCTGAATTTTAGTTAATATTTCTTCTATACATTTTTCAACTATTGAATCAATGTCTGAACTTCCTATGATGGTTTGGTTTTTAGTTATAAATCCTCTTGGTGATAATTCTTCTTGTACATTTATAAACATAGCTTCTAGTAGTAAACCAAATTTGAGAAAATTTAATCTTTTTAATTCTTCTTTTAAAGTTCTACTGATGATTGGTTTTGCTTCTCTAATAAATTCTTCTAAGTTTAAATCTTCATTTTGAATCTTATGATGCATTACTACCTTTCCAGGTAAAGCTGATACTTGTAAATTTGGTAAATTTGTTGTAGGTCTTGCTGTTATTTCATTTTGTTCTTCTTGTTCTTCTTGTTCTTCTGTGTTGTTGTGAATTAGTTCTTTATGTATTTCTAACAGAATATCATCGTTAAACGATTCCAAACATTTATCGCAATGATACATGTTTGGTGGTGTTCACTCTTCAAAATTTCGCCAAGAAATGAAATGAGCTCTCCCTTTCCTTCTTTTATAATAGTTCCCCCACTACTATTTCATCTTCTTCTTCTTCACTTTCAGAAGAAAACAAACGTCTTGAACAAAATATTAATCTTCTACAAACAGATTCTTCGTTAGTATTCTCTATATGAATTGGAGTTTCAATATGTATTTCTTCATATTCAAATGATGACGAAGACTCTGATATTACTACATCCATATCCAAATTTTAATTCTCCACATCATTGGCATTTTCTTCTTCTGATGTTGTTACATCCACATCCATATCATTTATAGTTTCTACTTCTGATGTTTCGCTGTTATTTTCATCTTCTTCCATATTTAAATCCTCTAGTTGAATTTTATACAATATTTCAATAAGAGGTTTCCTCGGATAATCAGTGTTGTCCACAGGAGCCATTTCAAGTAAATGAGGAATAACTGCTTTTGATCCGGCTTATATGATATTTTGATAAGTATGTCAAGGTCATTTTTTATTAAGCGAGAACTGGGAATAGATCACTAAGCAGCATGATAATTCATTACTACAAAGTGATCTATTCCCTATTCTCTAAGAAGTGTCCAATCAATAACCAAAGTCCAAGCTCATTTTTTGTTTGTTTAATTTAAGTCTTTTACATCTTCTTCTTTTATTACAAAATTTATAGGTTCACTGTTCGATGTTTCAATATGTTGTTTTATCTTGTGCTCCAGCTCTTCTATTCTTGCTTCCTTTACCATTAATTCCGAATGTAAGTAACTGATATAATCAGCTGCCAAGTCCACTGTTCTTGATCGTATTTCTCCTAACCTAACACCAGGAATCAATCTCTGTAGTTTGTAAAATCTCAACCTTATTCTTGATTCTCTTACTTTAGCCATTTCCCGATATTTTTGTTTTCTATCTTCTTTGCTTGTGGTCAAGTCCATACTCGTGACAAGTTTGCTTTCAGAGTGATTCGTCTATAGTAGGCTCGTCCTTTATACACTTTCCCCCACCACTTTGAATTTCCCCTACCATTTTCAATTTCCCCCACCCTACTAATGTAGGTTAAGGTCATCCAATATAACGCGAGAACGAGGAATAGAGCACTAAGTGGCATGTTAGTCCATTACCACAAAGTGATCTATTCCTCGCTCTCTATTCTACATCTACTTTTTTTGGATTTTGCTATTTTATTATTTTTTTTTTGTTTTTCTTGGGGGGAATGAGTGTTTACTTTTTATGATGTTCATTCTTCTTCATCTTTTCAATTTTGTCTAACAATTCGAATAAATATGCGTTGGTTGCTTCCAAAGTTTTTATTCTGCTACATCCCACTTTAATAGAGGGAACTGTTAACTGTAACTTTGTAAATTCTATCCTTTCTTTCTTGCATCTTTCTCTCATGTGTGTGTTTTTCCTGATTCTTGCTGATTGAGCTGATATTGACTTTTTACAATCCGAATGGGGCTTTGATACTTTAAATACTGATGTACAAAAATTAGTTGATGTTGTCGGCTGTTGATTTTCATAGAAATTTTGTGTTGAAGTAGTAGTTTGCTGATTTCCATAACAATTTATACTTGAAGTGGCAGGTTGCTGATTTTCATACCAAATTGAACTTGAAGTACTAGGCTGCTGATTTTCATACCAGTTTAAACTTGAAGTGGCAGGTTGCTGATTTTCATACCAAATTGAACTTGAAGTACTAGGCTGCTGATTTTGATGCCAATCCGAAGATGCCAATACAGGTGTTGTGGAAGGATGCTCCATCGTTGTCTGTCGATGTACAGAGTGAATTTTGTTCTACAATTTTGCCGGTTTTATCACATTTCCCCCACCACTAATTTCTACATTTCCCCCACCACAATAATTTTCTTCTTTTTATAATTTAAATTAGATACCAAACTTCTAGGGTAACATCCAAATCTTCTTCTTTTAAATATTTTATAAATGCAGAGCTTTCTGATGTTATGTTAGGTGTGTTCAAATATTCCATCACCCTGTCATGACTTTCTTGATTGTGAATATAGCAATGTACATTTATCAATTTTTGATTATCTTCTTTGGACTTGACGAATCCTGCAACAGAGCTCCATTCTTCATATTTCATTTTAAAATGGCAAACTTCAAACTGCATGTTGTTTCAACAAACGCTGCAACAATATTAAAAGTCTCTTCAAACAACCTACATTTATACAAGTTCTCCCACCACTTTATAATCCCCACTCTTTTCCCCCCACCTTCTTCATATGTGGAAGGGGTATTATTATTTCAATGCACTATACTTAATAAATTCAAACAAATTTTGTGCACAAATGTTACATTTTTTCTTAACTGTTTCAAATTTCATCACTTGGCCTTTTACAAGGTGAACTAATTTACCTCCATCGTCTTCAAATTGTTCAAAATCTGAAACAGATGCTTTTCCACAATCATGACACATTTTTGTTCCATCTTCAAAAATAAAAGCAAGATAAATACCAAATCCACAATTGTCCTACTTAAATTTCATGAGCATTTCACGAATCGGTTGAGGTATTTCAGATTTATTTGATCTTATTATATAATGGTAAAGAAACCCATTATTAATAATTTGTTGTAAACATAAAACTAACAAGCTGTCCATAGTGTTAGACTCGTACTGAAAGTTATATCCATAACTATCTCCTTATATGCTCTTACCCCCACTACTTTTATATAGGTCAAGGTCATCGGATATTAAGCGAGAACTGGGAATAGATCACTAAGCGGCATGTTATTACATTACCACAAAGTGATCTATTCCCCATTCTCTAAAAGGGTGCTGATAATTTAGATTCCTAAAATTTCTTTTCCTTCTTCTTCACCTTCTTGAACTGTTGTATTACCAGACATGTGTGATATTAATTTCTTCAATTCTCGATTTTCCATTTCTAATCTTTTCAATTTTAGATCTCTTGCTTCAACTTGTACTTTCAAAAATTTGATATAACTTCCAGCCCAGTGGAGGGTTTTCAATCTTGGTGCTCCAAGTTCAATTCCAGGTATTTGAAATTGTAGTCGATTAAATTCCATCTTCATTTCTTCTCGGTCTTGTCTTTCCTTTTCTAATCTTTTTAATCTTTGTTTTTCCCTGTAGGAAGAAGTCGGAACACAAGGTACATGATGAAACATTTTGATCAACGATTTCTCGAAGAATAAGCTTCTACACAGATAATCAACACATTTATCCACATTCCCCCACCAAATTTAAGCCAGTGGTGGGGAGACGCCAGTAGTGGGGAGAGTTATACTAATGTAATGGTTACTTCTACCGTTACACTCGCTCCATTCTCAAAAAGATATTTGTAATATGGTTCTGGATACTGTTCTCTTTCAGATCCTGCATGTTCTTGAATAAAGTCGAAAGCCAATCTTTTTGAATAATCATTATGAAACACTTCTCTCACACAAACAAGAATTTTTTCTTCCAAAAATTTCACTTGAACTAATGGTATTTTGCTTACATCGTCCTTGTCCATGATGGGTAGCTTGTAGGTAAAAGTATTAGGTGGTAGTTTTTGCGGTTTATCTAGTAGAGAACAAAATTTTCTATACAATTTCTCCTCCATGTCTGGAAAACGATGTATATCAAACAGATTGTAGTATGAAGGATCAAAAGGTATTTTACGAAACATCTTCAGTTACTAGTCTCCCTAAGACTGATCTCCTGCACAAATATTTAACACATTTATAAACATTCCCCCACCAACTTTTAACTTGTGGTGGGGATATTTTTCCCCCACTACTTCTTCAAAATGGTGGGGGTACCTTAGTCCAATTCAGATTCAGATTCAGAAGACAGTAAAGGTGATATGGGTGATTCCAACGATGAATCCAATATAAATATTTCAATAGCTTCCTTAACTATGTCTTCATCACTATCGCTTATCATTTCTTCAAATAGTTCTTGTTCAATCTGTACCATTTCTTCCTCTTCCATCGTAGAATCGGTATCAGTTTCGTCATAATTTTCCTCTATGTTTTCTTCCTGTATTTCATTTGTACTTTCAAAAACATCTTTAACATGAAAAGAATTAATAAATGGAGTATCTCTAGACAACATGTTTGTTTACTACTTCTTTTACTTCAAATAACAAACTATGTATCGCTTACTTAGTCTTATATATACTCCTACCCCCACTATTTTGCAAAACAAAGGAATGGGAGGGGGGTTTGTATCTATTCTTCTCTATCTAGGTTATATTTCATTGCTACCACATCTACTATAATTTTCTGCTCTTCAACCTTATTGCGAATAAATATTGTCCAAGGAAATAGTTCATTAATATTGTTAATTGTTACATTTATACGATACAAAATTTCAATACGTCCTAGTAATGTAACAACAACAATAACTCCTAGCCCATTGTTTGCCATAATTTTTTCTTCAATTTTTATGCGTAAATTTGTTATCAAACTCCATATATTAAT
Organism: Neoaliturus tenellus; assembly: GCA_030545055.2. NCBI lineage: Eukaryota > Metazoa > Arthropoda > Insecta > Hemiptera > Cicadellidae > Neoaliturus > Neoaliturus tenellus. Next base: position 125,541,597 of record CM061533.1, read on the forward strand.
ATCATTGGCTATAAAACTATCAAGTGTGGTAAGCATCTTGATGCCACAAGGTGTGGGTAGAGACTAGAAACTTGGAGGTTCATAGCCCACCTTTTTATAAATTTTAAAAATGGGGAGGGGGAAGGAATAAGGATTGGGAAGGGATAGGGTGTAGGGTGGGGGAAGGTAATTTTGTTATTACACTACTTGTGCAAGAAAATAGCCGTTAGTGTCCACACCTTGTTCATAGCACTCCATCATAGATTGTGCCCACTGCAACATGCGGTCTCTGTCATTTGGTGTGACAAGGAAAAAATGACTATCACCATACAATATGAAAGAATCAATTCGTATATAACATCCTAAATTTAACCATTTATTAGCTTCAACCATAAACTTTTCTATTGTATCAAATGGAAATTGTGGATCAATTGCTATAACTTTACGTTCTTCACTAAGTTCAACACTATAATCATCATTTTCACTCTCACTCTCACTATCATTATTTAAAATGTCTTCAGGTTGTAGGAAAACATCGGAAATTTCGCAAGAATTAAAATGGTAATTCACGTTAGGAGGCATTTTTTCAAACAAATAATATTTTAAAAGGCGGAGAAAAAAACTACAAGAGATATACTTGACGGCACAAAGTGCGAGTACAGACTAGAAACCTAGAGGTTCATAGCCCGCCTTTTATAAATTTTAAATATGGGGAGGGGGAAGGAATAAGGATTGGGAAGGGATAGGGTGGAGGTGGGGGAAGGGTAATGTGGTTATTAAGCCACTCTTGCAACAAAGTAACCAACACCAATGTTGAGTTCATATGATCTCATCATATCATCCTGCCAAGTCAAAATTTGTTCTCGATGATCTGGTGTTAGAAGAAAGAAGTTACTATTATTATACACAATAGGTGAACCGATGATAATATTAAACCCTAAATTTAGCCATCTATGTGCTTCAAAAATAAATCTTTTAATTATATCAAAAGGAAATTGTGTTTCTATAAAAAATACTTCTTCTTCATGTTGTTGGAAATCATCTACTACATCATCTTCAGGTGGTTGAAAAACATCAGCATTTTCAGAAGGATTAAAGTTTTCATTAAGGTTAGGAAGCATTTTAAAAATAAAGATATTAAGACTGGCAGAAACGAAGCAACAAGAGCGGTGGAAGAAACCAGAATGAAACACTAGCCGTAGCCGGCTCGGCTTTTATAACGGTATGCAAATGAGAGGGGTTAGCAGCCGGTCAAAACCGGTCATTGGCCCGGGAGGTGGGGGAAGGAGTGGTGGGGGAAGGAGTGGTGGGGGAAGGGGGGGCTCCATTTTTTCGGGGGGGGGCTCCATTTTTCGGGGGGGGGGGGTCATTGACCTTTCAGGTCGGTCATTGACCCTAAGGAGTGGGGACAGACACAGAACCCTCCTTTGCTTACTACTACACAGATCAAACTAGCCGCATAGCAGAACTTATTTCTGCTAAGTTGCATGTAAACTAAATAGCTTACATCCCTAAATTCAAGTCTTAGGTGGCCCTGAAAAGGGCCGTTTGGTGGGTTTGGTGGACCTCTATGGAGCGTGTGTCACATAGAAATGAGGGACTCCGGGGTTGTTTTGCAAATCAATTTCAGTAGCATCAACATGTGTAAACTCATACAAGTTAAATGCGCAAATATCGCATTTTTCCTGTGGAACTATAAACTTGTATGACAAGTAATAGTTATCTTCATATATTCCACCTTGAATTCTAAAGTCCACTTGTCCCTCTACATTTACGAGTGCAGCCACACCGCAATATGAACACATAACTGTTCCATCAATAAATATATACCGCAAGCAATGAAGAATTCCAAAATTTTCTTTATAAAAAGAATACACTGCTTGACGTAGTGTTAGTGGAAGGTTTGCATCGTTTAATGCAAGTTCCATCAACACTATATTTGAAATTATCTGTCGCAAACATAATTCTAATAGAGTAGGCATATTGCGGCGGTGGCGTCTCGGATTGGAATGAAGACTCTGGAGTAGCGAGTGTAACGGTTAGATGTAGGTAGACAACCGGTCATGACCGGCCATTCACCCAGAGGAGTGGGGAAGGAGTGGTAGGGGAAGGAGTGGTGGGGGAAGGAGTGGTGGGGAAAGGGGGGGGTTCCATTTTTTCGGGGGGGGGGTTCCATTTTTTCGGGGGGGGGGTCATTGACCTTTCCGGTCCGGTCATTGACCCGAAGGAATGGGGACAGACACAGAACCCTCCTTTACTCACTACTCACATGAAAGTAGGTCACGAGACTTAGAGTGTTAAAAAATAATGGGGGAGAAACACAACGCTATAACGCATTGTGTTTCTCCCCCATTATTTTTTATAGCAACATTTTGAAAAAACTATGTGAATTTACTTTTTACGCCCCCACCTTGTAATACCATCCACTTTGTGTCTGAGGAGATAGTCTTTAGAGTCTAACTCATGAACAGATTTCTCTTTGCGCAAGGATTCAATTACTTTAATATTATATTTTTTGCCGTTACAACTTGCCAAAATGTGTTCGTTGTCAATAACACTTTCAAAAAAATAAACACAACCTCTCTTAAGCCTATTTCCTTTTACACCAATAATTTTGGATTGGTATTCAACAGTGGGGGTTTCTGTCAGTTGTGGTTCAGAAAGGTATTTCACGACATGTACACGGCAAAAACTTTCGTTTTTAACACATTTCCTCCCACAAGCTGATCCTTTCTTAATTCCCCTAGCGAGCACTTCAGGGCAAGTAGTGGGACGGCTAAATGCCCTACGACGCTCTTCTTGTAATAATTGAAATTGCTCTGAAGGAGCAGGTTTAGGGGCGAGTTTAGGAGCTGGTTTAGGAGCTGGTTTAGGAGCTGGTTTAGGAGCTGGTGTCGAGGATTCAGTTTTGTGATAGGTATGGTCTTCAGGTGTAGTAAGTGTTGGGGTAGGAGGCAATGGTGATAGTGGGATGATGGGTGTACTAATGCGATGAAGAATGGTTTCAAACGAAGGGGTTTTAGGATAGGGAACTGGCTTCTTCGGTGGCGGCATGAGAGTTGATGGCGGTGCAGAGTCGTTTGAAAGCGAAGTTGAAGGCGAAGGCGAAGGCGAATGCGGTGAAAAAATACTACGAAGTCTAGAAGTGTTGGTTGGTGGAAGAATAGCTCCAGAAGTTGAAGGTTGAGATGCAAGTCGGTTCTTGTAGCAATCAGGAAGATTTTTGAGGCGAAGAGTTTTCTTAGATGCAGTCACAGTCGTAGTAGAAATTGAAGTCGAAGTAGAAGTAGTAGTTGGCAGAGATGACATGGTTAGAACTCCGAGTTCGCAGCGTGATGTCTGGAATCAGAATGAAACACTAGCCGCAGTCGGTGCGTCTTTTATAACGGTATGCAAATGAGAGGGGTTAGCAACCGGTCATGACCGGTCATTGGCCCGGGAGGTGGGGGAAGGAGTGGGGGAAGGGGGGGGCCTCCATTTTTCGGGGGGGGGGGGCTCCATTTTTTTCGGGGGGGGGCTCCATTTTTTCGGGGGGGGGGTCATTGACCTTTCCAAAAGTAGGTCAAGGTCACTCAAGACTTATAAAAAACCAAGGTGATGGGAACAGTTGTAACTGTTCCCACCACCCTGTTTGCCTAGCGGTTCCCACTCCCAACCCACTAGTTACGTTCTGCAAGGGAGGCCCTGGTCCGTCCGCATTTAAGCGTAACGTCCCTGTCCGCATTAAAGCGTAACGCTAAATAGGGAAACTGGAACAGCTAATGCAGAAACGCAACTCTAACCCCACCCAAACTAAACCCACCCATCATATTCCTAAACAAAATGCAAAAAAAAGTCCGCTGCCTACAATTTGCGGATGTCCCACCCATTTTAAGTGAAGTTCAACTGAACTTCTGAATTTACAGTTAATCTACCCCCTAACATCTAGCTGAAAGGCAAAACAACAACAACAACAACAACAACATGAATTATTATAGCAACACTTAAAACTAAAAACGCATCATTATTAAAAACCAAATAATTCAACACAACCAAATACCTTCGTTATTCTTAAAATTAATACACCTTAATGCTAAAAACCTCTTAAAAATTAATACACCTTAATGCTAAACCAAACTTAAAACTAACATCGCAATGCGCAATTTACTTCTTAAATTAATTAAATACAACTAAACACACACACACACATACCACATTGCATTAAAAAACGCAACGTAGTATAAGAAGTTCAAATATATATAGGCCTACTATATATTTGAAACCTCTTGCTGAATCGCCAACAACCTTTCGCTAAGAAAATTTGTTGGCGACTGACGCAAAGATCGGGCTCCTCTCCCTCCTCCGATTCTCCAGTGGTAGGGGAAGTTGTTTCACTCCAGTACAGTGTTCAATCCAGTCCAGTTGACACCAGTGTAAAAGTAAACCAGAAGAGTGGGGAGCGGCGCATGCGCAGCGACTCAAAACAAGGTTTGAGGTTAGAATTATCCAAGTGAGGTTAGAATTATCCATGGTAGCTGCCATGTTTAGTTCGGTGACCGGGTAACCGGTCATTGGCCTGAGGGAGTGGGGGTAGGAGTGGGGGAAGGGGTGGGGAAAGGGGGGTGGTGGGGAAAGCGGGGGGGCTCCATTTTTTCGGGGGGGGGGGTTCGCCCGGGGGGGGTCATTGACCTTTCCGGTAGGTCATTGACCCAAAGGAGTGGGGACAGACACAGAACCCTACTTCTCTTACTACTCAGGTGAAAGTCGGTCAACCAGTCATTTGCTCGCCATCTGCCTGGGCCAGATGGCGGGTTATTGCCACTATAAAAGTGGATAGTTTATCGCGCCGCGAACATTCATTGCCTTGCATCCACTCAGTCATCATCTCTCATTAGTTTTACGTTATGACTACTTCGTTAACTAGGTTTGAGGTTAGAATTATCCATGGAATAGGCTTCGTTACTTTTAACATTCATATTGTAGGTTAATTCTAACCTACAAAATTACTACTCTGGCATTCTGTTTCAATTTCTTTTACACTTCTTTTAACTACTGAATGTAACACATCGGTTATGATGGCTGCACAATGTTTAAAATTAAAGCTTTTGCGAACACAACCCATATTACGAAGTACTTCTAAACCTTCAATTTCAAAGTGTAGAACTAATTTAAATAGAGTTAGGAAGAAGTACAGTTTTAACCCATTACACTCTTCGACAACTTCACAGGTTAATGTTGATGATAATGTTATTTACGACATTTTGCGTTCTATGTTACACTTCAACAACTTTGAACTTGTTACACCTATAGACTGTGTTCAACAAGTTTTTTTATTTTACCCCCACTATTCCCTATATAAGTGCACTAACGATAATTCCTACTTCATTATTTTCTATGCTTTTGAGCTAACAACATCTCTACTCTAATTTACACTACAGTAACAATGGAGACCAACCAAGAAAATATTCAAGTTCAAGAAATATCATCAACAACTCATCCAAGGGAAGATCCTCCTAGAAATTCAACTTCACCAACTCTTCAGAACCCTGTACAAGTTCCAGATGTATCTTCTACGGCAATAAATGATGTAGAAGCTATTCTTCGGTCCCTTGTCGGTTTCGACTGACCTGTATGACGATAACCGATAAACTGAACTCTTAATAGTTCAGTCTTTTTTAAAACCCCCTCCATATGACCTTGAAGCAATTATCCCCTCTCCTTTATAAACTAACTCCTACTTTAAACATTAACACCATCTGCTCACCCCTTCTCCACCCCTTCATTTCATATAGCCTCTCCCCACCGGAAGCTATATGACATGGCAAATGGCGACAGCATCTGATTTGCCATCTGGCCGCTGGCAGCTGGCGTGGCAGCTGCTGGCAAATGGCACGACTTCCGTTTTGAAAGTAACCAAACCCCACTACTAGCCTGTTTTTTGTTCTCTCACCTGTACCAAAACCGATTCTTTTTTGTCCTAGGACTGAAAAATCATCTGGAGAATTTTTTAGGTCCTAGGACTGAAAAGTCAGCTGTTTGCTATGTATATTATTATTCATTTATTAATGTTGAGGAGCATAATTTTGAAATTCAAACTTTATGAAGAGAATTGTTTGTTAATAACATAAATGTAAACACTGCATATTACTAACTTTGTAAATATAACCTCGAAAATACAATTTTATAGTTAATATTTTAATGATCAAAAGTATAACTTCGCATTATGATAAAAAACGTTGTTCATCACTTGGAGCAAAAGTGTCTTTTTGATGCTTAATCGTTTTTAAAAACTCGGCTGCGCCTCGTTTTAAAACACGATTGCGCACCAAAAAGACCCACTTTTGCTCCTAGTGATGAAAACTACTATTCAAATTTCTTTGGAAGCTAAAAGTTTAAATTTTGAATACCATGTCTTGGTTAGCTAGCACGTTCGGAGCATTTAATTAACCTGAATATCTCTTTCAATTGTTGCATTCATTATCAGTCGCACGGTGGTAAGTTTTGGTTAGCATACTGATTATCACTTTTTTCAGGTTTAAAACTTTTCACGTACATTTTTTTTAACAGCCAACTTTTTTTATTATTTTCTATTCTGTCTTTGGTGAACTTTTGATGTTTTTTTTTATCTCCTTAAACACGCTATTCATTTATGTGTTAGATGGTAACAAAACTGGGGTTTGGACTTCAGCGTCAAAACGTTTAAAATGATTCAGTCGTTATATAGGAAACCATATTTACTTCAGATTCTTAATAAGAACTTGGACTGGTACCTAAAATAAAATAGCTAAGATACAAGACAAAGGGTAACTCACATTGAGGGAAGGAGTTGAATTAATTGTTGATTGAATTGAAAAAAAAAAAAAACTGATTGTTAGAAAAAAGTACAATAAAAGAATGTAAATTCATAGAAGTAGCTACTGAAACAGAACTGTAAATAGGACATTTAACAAAATTTAGGACACTTCCCACACATTAAGTCATAAATTAGGTCATATAATTCAAGTATAAAAATATGATCTTTATATGTGTGTTTTAACATTACTTTTACTAATATGAAAAAAATATGTTTAATTACATAGAAGAAAATTAAATTGAATTATTTTATTTCTTTTTATGTGAATAGTGTAAGACTCTTATGCTATAGTCTCTGTTATTAAAATAATTTGAAATAAACCTTAGTAATTACTTTAAACTAATATATAAAAAGATGAAGTGTTACAAATGTATTGGCAATGCCAAAATTTCAAAAATGAAATTTCCCCGATAAGTAAAAAATTTAAATGAAAAAATTAAAATTCAAATTAAACGGAAAAAACAGCCTGTAAGTTTGAAAGAAAATATACATTAAGTTTGTTTCATTTCATACATGTTGTCTGGTTGGGTGACATACTATAATAGTTTGGTGTATACTATAATAGTTGTGTAAACATTTGATAATTTTTTTTAATACTTGAAATTTGTAATTTATTGTTAACTGGAAAAGGAAACTTTTAAAATCGAAAAATGGAAACTTTATCTCAAATATTGATAATTGATAAATGATAATGATAAATAAAGTTTATTTTCATAGAAGCACACAATTTTACAATCTTAACAATAGTCTTACACAATACAAAACATGAAATCTCTCAATATCTGCAACATGATACAATATACATATCAAAGATCAATTGTAGTTATAAAAATATACAATATTTACTAAAATTTTTTATATTAGAATAGCTTACTAACATGTATTTTCTTTATCTACATTCTCTTTTTTCTTTTTTATAAATTGTTTTTTTTATATTTATTTATTTATTTTATATTTATATTTACAATGTACTATATATAAAACCACACTATCTGTTAAATACCGAAAAAATAAACAGTACAGTTTCAAGCTAACTAATACATTCATACAACATCCCAAAAAGAAAAAAAAAAACAAAAAATTCATCTACAAACAAAAATAGAACTACAAGTATCTCTAAAAAACAAAGTAATAAATCAGCTACAGATGCTAAAAACTCCCATATTCTTAGGTACTTTTACTGAATTGTTTAAAAAATATTTTCCATCATCCTGTATTATATTACGGCTTCACATGAAAATAAAGAGCCTCATTAGGAAACCTGTTTCGAGGCTTTTTCATATGCCTTGGGTGAGCAACAATTTAATGAACTTTACATTGAGAATTACGTATAAAAAACTATTTTCAATCAATTACTTATAAATGCCTATGAAGAGTAAAAATTGACTCTGCTTGGAGTATTCAAAACATCAATTGACCCAATATTCTATATTACCATAAATACCATACGAAAATGCAAAGATTGGGTAGTTGTGTAGATAGAAGCAAAACATCACAAAAATATTTAGTGGTCTGAACATTTAATCTTTCAAAATCGGTCTACTTCATGATATCTTCTATATCGTCTATTTGAGCAATGCGCTCCTTGATAAATTTACAAAAGGTTGCAATCGATTAGAATTGTTCTTCAAAAAGTCTTAAAACGTTGAAAATTTTTGGTGCAAGGTAGGTGAACGATTTTTTGAATGATTCTTTAAAAGGTCTAGGAACGGTAATAAAAGTGTTTCTCTATATTCATTTGTATTGGACTCTAGTGCTCCCACTTCTAATGTAAAACATTCTGAGACATTTATAGATGAATAAAGATCTTAATGGTAGAATTCCAAGGTGCTTAAAAAGTGGAGATGACGGCTCCATTCGGTTCTTTCGAAGTATTACTCTTATTATTTTCTTCTGCAAAACAATTATTGGTTTTAAAGAGCTTAGATATGTTCCTCCCCAACAGGTTATACTATACTGAAGTCTTGATTGCACAAGAGATAAAGTAATATAAAGTAATAATAATTTAATATAAAGTCCGCAAAACCTCTTCTGGGCAAGAGGTTTTTCCCAGTGAAAAATTGTGATTTAAATTATTGTTGGTTTCGCAACATCATACTAAAATTACCGTATCAGGCCTACCATGGTATGACATACATATTTGGCGGATATCCAACATATACACTTCTTCATATACACAGGAGTTATCAAACGTCACTAAGCGGCACACCTTGGTCGGCAAGGTTAAAAACAACCTTTATGTATTTTTTTAGTTAATTTATCATAAATTTGGTTTATTGTTAACACTTTTTTTAGTTATTTAACTTGATTTTAAACTATTTAAGTTTGATAAATACTTCAATCAAGAAATAGCATTAATAACAATTTGTTGCTGATATACTGCCTGAAAACGCTGTTTGTTTTTCAGTCTTTCTGAATAATAATAATTAGTACCGATACCCACAAAAGATGCTCTAGTATGTGGAGTTTTCTCTGTGAGTCATGGGAATAACACCTGACAAATATCACCTGAAACATCGACGAACTAAGATGCGCCACGTATAGACGAACGTTACAAGAGAATAATAAGTGTATCTTTGTTACTGCCTAATGTCAGCTGGTTCATTTACCAGCTATGAAAATCATAATCTGCTAAAATATGAGCTAAATGAACAAATGGAAACCCTGACATTGAAATGCTGAATAATTATAATCACTCAGAAACACAAGCAATTATCAGTGGCAATTCTTTTCTGTGCTATATACGTTTTTCATTAATTGATAATCTTTTAAAAAATTATTGTAGAAAAATGTGAAGTGAGTATAATATAAAATAATGCTTTTTAACTTACAGTCACAGTAAGGGTAGAAAAATGAGACATATTGAAATAAAATTGGATATTCAAAAGTAAGAAAGTATGAAAATTTTTTTACTTAGCTTAAATTTCACTTTATTTTGTTATTCTTTTGTTAAGAATAGAGGAAGATTGGTTTTATGTTATAGCTTAACATCTGACCCACCATGAATGGTGAGAACAACGTCTTGAATAAGAGATTGCATTACTCTTTTTTATCTCTGGGTTAAATAAATGACCCCATCGCAGCAGACCTGCGTACTCAGCGAATTTCCAAAGAAATTAGATACTTTGTATTTTCCCCGTGACACCATAGGAATGAGTAAGTATATTTACTGCCAAGGGATGTTGTTAAAAATGTATGTTGTTAGGAAATATAATCATTAGGTGAGGTAAAAATCAAATTGTATCAATATTCGCCATCTTTTAACTGTCCCCATAAACCCGTGGGGTGAATATGTAGGTTTTTCGCTATGTGGGTTTTGTAAGCAAAAATCAGTTAAACCCTACCTATTGAACGTACATACCAAATTTTACCAAGTTATATTAAAAATAAGGTGAGATACATGGTTTAGTTGATTTCCCATAAGATTAATATGGGAAACCTATTTTCTTTCTTTACTCCGTTATCTCTTAAGCCAAGTTAAAAATTCAAATACTAATAAATTATTATTTTTTTAAGCTCTTTTAAAATAATTTTAGTTAAAGTTGTGGAATTTTGAAAATTAAGGTCCAAAAATGCCAAAAACCCATTTTTTTTACTCCTTTGAAACCCCATAAAACCCCGTTCCCATAACCCGATATGCTCGTTCGTGAACTCATAAAAATAGACCTGGTTTTACACCCTTATACAAAAATTCATCAAAATTGGATGTCCCCTTCAAAAGTTATCGTTACCACGGGCATATATATATATTTACATACGGGCATATATATACATATTATATACATATATATTTCATTCATTCATTCATATATATATATATATATATATATATATATATATATATATATATATATATATATATATATATATAAATGAACTATGTTTTTAGCCTCTGGGACCTCAAAATCTAAAGTAACATGGTCCCGGGCTTAGGTCTTACCATGGCTACTACCATAATAGCGTATTCCCTATAGGAAAATTCGTTAAAAATGCTAGCAGTATACTATATAATTGTAACGTTCTAAATATTTACATCGTGGCCGGTGTAGTGGCCAGTCGGTTGCCAGAGTTGACCCTAAATACGGCTGGACCGAGTTGATACAGGATAACGGCGATCACTGACAGACACGTGGAGGCAGCGGCGCGAACGACTGATTGTGGAATTGTATTATCCGACGCCACAGAGTGAGTGTTATAATCTTGTCCAGTGAAGTGGCCTGTCGGTTGCCAGAGTGGAACCTCAACTATAGGTGGACCGAGCTGAAAAAATAATAATAATAATTTAAAAAATAATAATAAAACGGCCATCGCTGCCGGACACTTTGAGGCAGCGTCGCCATCGGCTACTTGTGGAATTGTAACATGTTATGCTACAGGGTGAGTAATACTTGGCCAGTGTAGCGGCCTGTCGGTTGCCAGAGTGTAACTTCTACTATAGCTGGACCGAGCTGATAACAAGATAACGGTCATCGCTGTCAGACACGTGAGCAAACTCAACCTCCTGAGAAGTTTTATCTATTCTCGCTACATACCCGTGCAACTTCATTTGTATATGTAACCGTCATATATTTTGGATCAAAGGTTTCTCCGACTTGGGAGTTGCAGTAGGCCTATATCATTTGTAAAGGACATAAACTTTAATTTTTATAGTTTTTTATGTGTACAATTTTATTTTGTGTGAACAAATCAATCACTTAAAAACGAATACTTAAAATTGATTATAATCGTGGCAAAATTAAACATAATACACAGAAAAAGAATTATACGGAATTCCTCCATTTAATTTATTTTCAAAAGAACATCGCCAAAACACTCAATAGAACTAGGATTCTCCAAAACAAATATTTACAACGACAAATCGGAAAAGGTTATATTATAGTGCATATCATGGCATGCGTTCTTCTGTAAGATTGTTTATTTGTGTTCATTAAAAAAAGTTATTTATTAAAAAACTGATAAATCATAAGTGTTGTGTTAAGAGCCGCATATCTGAATATTACGCATGAAAACATTGGATCACACAACGAGCATACCACTTTGATACAAACTAATTATTAATCTCTAATTTCCAAAGAAATATAATTTTCTAATGACCGCTAAATTAAATATTATATATAGTTATCTAAACTTCACAAAATTAAAAAACATCTATTTAAAATTTTATTTTCTATTATTGAAACAATTCCAACAGTGAGTAAGTTTGTTTTGTAAAATATTTATTTTGCAGATGGTCTTTCAGGTAATTACCAAGACTCCTTCAATTATATGAACGCCATTTAGATACTCATACAAAAAATGCTTGTATTCATTACTTTTCAGGCGCCCAATTTTATAAACATAATGTAAGCGTTTTTTGTGTTTGAATTTTAATTACTTACAACAAAGCCCGTACTGACATAAAATGTATTTGAAATCAGTTGCATGACGAGACAACGCGTGCACTAATAAAGGCTTTTATTTATTTCGAACCTTTTTATGGAACAAAATCTCAGGATCGAAGAAGTTAGCATGGGATGAAATACTATATAAGTTATTTTTAACTTTGCTTTTTTACATCTCCATAATATATACAGCCCCATGTGTAACTGACTGACTCACTGATGATCTTAAATTCCTGAAGCGACCGTTTAAGATAGAGACTTGAAATTTGGCATGGACATTCATTGAGATGTTTCAATTTAGGAAAAATCATAAAACTACAACTTTTTTACTTTAAACTATAAAAAGGTAAAAAATATAGATTTGTCGGTAACGTAGTTCAGCCGTATCAGCGTAATATCACCGCGTGGTATCGTAGATCACTCTTCAGGTTTAGTTCTCGCTCGTGTTTAAATGATCTCTTTCAACTACACCCGTGTTTGATATACTCATTGTATCCTTCGATGGATAGACTCTAATATATTGTAAACTACGGCGTTATTTGTATTGAGAGCGGGTTATTTCACCAGGGACCCAGGGTTATACTCGATAATATATACAGTGATAATTCCTTAATTTGTAGATTATGCAGCATATGCGCGATCTTGAATGTTTACCAAAGGTGAATTTTCTTATCCTACTATGAATTAATTTCCCATGGCGGGTGAATAGTCGCTTAGTTCTCGCTTGTATTTAAATCATGTCTTTTAACTACACCTGCTTCCTTGCTGTTGGCAACATTAGTATCCTCACATATAACAAACCGTTATCCATTTGACTTCAAAATAGCCATGAGATTATGCTGCATTAAAAGCTCGTTTCTTTTATATTTTACTCACATCATAAATATGTTTTAGGGAATTTTTAAATATCTGTTTAGCTGAACTAACAGATTTAAATGTAGGTTCTCGTTTTGTTTCAATTTATTTAGATTACTTATTCAAATTCACACGGGATTAGCCGAGAAGTTACACGGGGAGCCGTGATCTTAACGTAACATACTTCGATTACTTTGTACAATACTTAATAGACAGTTTATTATTATCTTTCTGTTTGATTTATATTCAGTGTCTTATATTCGAATTTTTCACACTTAAAATTTATTTTTGAGAATGTTTAAATAAGTGTTGAACAAAAGTAATAGATTTAAATGTTAGGTTCTTGTTTAATTTCAATTTATTTTAGATTACTTATTCAAATTCACCCCATGTGAACCCCTCAGCCGAATTACGCATTCAATGAATTTTCTGTGTAGCTCGTGCCGTGATCTTAACGTTATATACTTCTATTACTTAGTACGATACTTAATAGACAGTTAAGTATTATCTTTCTGCATTGTTTATAATCAGTGTTTTATATTTTATTTTAATACACACTTAAAATATGTTTTTAAGAATTTTTAAACGCGTATTGAACAAAACTAACAGGTTTTTATGGATAAATTATTATTTCACAGGTCTAGATTTTATATTCTTATAATTAGTAGTAGTTTGTAATAGTAGGGGTTTTTTGCGAATCTACCCCGTTTTTATTATTTCCTATGATTTTGTTTTCATGTTATTAAATTCTTGTTTTCGCTTATTGATTTGAATGTTATTTGCTATTTCAGTAATTTAAACGTTTTTCTTCTATATCCTGAAATTTACAAGTTTTTATTTTTAATTAGTTTGTATCAGCAGATTCTTTTAATATCGTGGTTGGCGATACTATATTTAGTTCAAATTGTATTTTTAATTTCTTAAGAGTATTAACTAGCATAGCTGATTTTTTATTATTTTAATAGTAATTTTCACACTTACTATTGGTTATTTTCTATTTTTTAGCATTATTGTTTTACTCTAATGGGCATATAACATTGATTTTTAAAATTTACGAAAATCTCATTTAAAAATACTTAATTTGGAATAATTTTGACCCATTGCAATTTTTAATGTGACGCATGTTAACTCGTTGACGTTTCAGGCTTAGTAGTTGGTAACGTGGAATAGTTAGCATCACACATTTTAGTAGAGTTACAAGTAAATTAATAACTTAGCTTTTCAAAACTTCAATTTTTATTAGTTTTCATTTTCCGATTCTTTTAATATCATGGTTGGCGATGCTAGATTTGGTTTAAGTGTTACTTTCTATTATTATAGCTTGATTATTTTATTATTTTAATAGTTATTTTCACATAATCAATTATTTTCTATTTATTAGCATTATTGTGTTTGCTATAGTGGGCACATTACATTTTTTTTATCAATGAAAATTTAATTTAAAGATACTTAATTTGGATTAATTTTGCCCCATTGCAATTTTTCTGTGCCGCATCTAAATCGTTGACGTTCCAGACCAAGTGGTTGGTAACGTGGAGGAGTTAGTATCACACACTTTTGTAGTAGAGTTACACGTAATTTAAAACTTAGCTTTTCAAAACTTCGATGGAACTAGCCTGTTCAGTACTTTAGTGGAACTAGAAAGTTCATTATTTGAGACTTTGTGAATGATTAACGAAATTAGTAAAATCAACTAGGGGGCATGGGGGCTGAGCCCCGTGAAATATTTTCAAAGGATATTATTGTTATTATTATTATTGATTGTGAAGAGTGCGTATTAGCGGCGTTTTTTACTGTCTTCGCTGTCCAGTTAGTTGGTGGAACTAGCCTGTTCAATACTTGACTTTAAATTATTCAACGAATTCGGGGCAACCCCAAAGGGGGCATGGGGCGGAGCCCCATCGAGCCGTAGGCGAGTCTATAATATATACAGCCCCATGTGTAACTGACTGACTGACTGACTCACTCACTGATGATCTTAAATTCCTGTGATGTCCGCTTTGATTTCTATATTAATTGCTAAAAATATATTAAGTCTTAATACATTTTCTAGACTTTAGTTTTCTCATGCTGGAAAATTTCTTGTAGATTTTCGCACAAAAATTACCTTATACAGTAATTTTAACTTAATTTTCTACTATTTGTATGCTGTCTCTCTATATGAATCCCCAGATTGAATATAGCGCTTCAGTTGATAGTTCTGGTACAGTTTTACTTTGAAGAGTTGAACGTGTCCCAACACGTCTGACATCCGGTCTTTGACCTATTTGCTGCTGTCCAATCAGGCTTAGATTTTAGTTTAGGAATCGATTGAACATATTAAGTTATAGAACAATTGAACTTTCCATTCTTACCTTCGCTAACATTAACCTACTTCCTACGTTTTTTTAAGACCATCTACATATCTGATGACCCATCAGGCTGAGAAATATTAAACTAACCAATTGAATTAAACTCAATAGTAATTTTTCTCGCTGCCACTTTGTCCGTCAAACTTCCTCAATGCAGTGCTCTCACACAAAGTCTCGATTAACCCTATTATTGTTGTAATTGAAAACTATTCTATGCTTATCAATTATTGTAACTCTTTCAGTATATTTTAATTTAATCAATAATCCTTTTTTGGCTATTATTTCACAATTGGTTTTTTTTACTACCATTGGTTGAAAATGCATAATGTACGCCGATTTTATGGTTCTTAAGTTGCAATTTTCTTCATTTTAAGACTATATAAAGACTTTAAGACTTCATGATTATAGTACTTTATACCCTGTGAGCTATTACATACTACAAGGGCTCTATTTTTATTAATTTTCTGAAGTAATATGTATATAACATTTAAAACTGTTAAATTAATAATTGCTGATTTTGAATGATAAAATTGTTATCGTTTCTCTATATAATACCTATATGATTCCTGCGTTTCTTGGCCACCCCGTGGCGGAACTGAAGCATCTTAGCCTAAACCATTTTTTTTTTTAATTTCAAATATCTTGATTTTGTGCCTTTTTTCTTCTAATACATACAACGATCCTCTATATAAACTTATAATTTTATTCCACTTTTATCTTTTCAGAATACAGCGATTACCTCAATCATGTGCAATCATAATCGTATCTCCTAATTTTTACACAACAACTTTTGAGCATAACTATTTACATAGTTCATTAATATTTCACAACTCCATTATATTTTTTAATGAACTAAGGGAAGCTAGGGAGTGGGATTAAACCATGAGCCGTGGGCAAATTTAAAAGCTTATTACTGTATTATTTATTGTGAGTAGTGTGTATTGGCGGCTTCTGTTACTGTCGTTGGAGTTGAGCCCTCAACTAGCCTGTTCATTGTATGAGGTTTTGACAGTAATTTACGGAATTGGGGCTACCAATTATTGGGTTGGACCCTCCTTCAAGCATAACACCTAGAATATTTACATAATATATACAGCCCCATGTGTAACTGACTGACTGACTTACTCACTCACTGATGATCTTAAATTGACCCGTTCTTCGGTTGGAACTAACCTGTTTAACAATTTGACTTCTTATTAATTTACGAATTTAGGGCAACCCCCAAGGGGCATGGGGCGAAGCCCCATCGAGCCGTAGGCGAGTCTAACATATATACTCCCGCAGGTGTAACTCACTGATGTATATAAAAGTTCGGACGGAACCGTTCAAGGTAGAGACTTGAAATTTGGCATTCCCTTAGCTTACATGACTTACATTCAGAAAAAATTCTAAAAACTAGCAATTTTTAATTTTAAATCAATAAAAAAGGTAAAAAATCTAGTTTTGTCGGTAACGTAGTACATCCCATGTTAGAGCATAACATACTTACCAGGTTTAGTTCTCGCTCGTTTTTAAATAATTTCTTTCAACTATACCCGTGTTTGAAACGAGCTAAGCGATTTAATTATAAATTTACAAGGCTTGTTGTGAAGATGTAATTTACTTTTGAATAATACCTATTTGGGAATTTTAGGATCCCCAGTCCTTTTAGAGGGAAACGTGAACTTATTTTGATTTACTGCTATAGCTTCAATAACAGTTAGTGCTATAGAATATCTGAGACATAGCGAATATTTCATTTTACTACAACTTTGTTTGAGATATACTTAAGCCGATATAAAGAGCTCGAAGAAGGGAACTTTACCTAATTTCTAGGGTTTTATTGACACACTGTGAAACATTTCATATATAGTTTAGCTGCATGTAGCTGAATTTTGCATTTTGCTTCCCGATAAGCTTGAAGTTTTCTATTAACTTAGCTTTAGTATTGAAATTAAATTCATTGTATGAAAAGTGTAACACCTAAAAAAATTGAACTTAAAATTTCATAACTAATGCCAGCTAATATTATGTGTTATTTTTAACGTCTTGTTGGTCCTTTACCCTGCAGTCAGTTTTAAGTTAACTTCTTTATTTATGTGGGTGGTTTACCATATGTAGACATTTTTATAACGACTGTAATTTTATTTATTTCCTTCAATATTGCACATGCACATATCTTGTACGGCGCCGATATCAATAAAAGTATCAAACATAAAAAATAATTTTGTGATGAATGCCAATATTATGTATTTTTATTTTGCGTGTTAGGCGGAACGGGTTGATTTTCAATTGATTGTTAGGCAACTGATTGTTTTGAATTGTTTGTTCCTTAGCGATGTTTTACATTGTTTGTTACTTACTGACCTAAAACTTGGGCCTCCAACTACTTGAGGTAAATTTGCAATTATTAACTAATATTTGAAATACTTTTGTCAGTAATTATAGTAATATTGTATTAAGAAAGTTGAAGTTTTGTATTAACTTAGCTTGACAGTGATATAAAGGAAATTCACTAGGTTTAGAACTTTAAGAATTTAAAAATATTGAACTAAAAAAAATATATATAATTAATGCCTGTGTGTTTTTTCTTTAACCTGTTCAATATGAATGAATTACTCTGTTACATAGAATATTGCGAATGAGGAACATAAATCTAACTTATAAACATTTGACTTTTTGTCGTATCTCAAATCGTTATTTTAAGACCGTTTTGCAACTTTTATTATTACTAAATTTGATATTCTGTAACTTGTTACTAGGCCTAACTACAGTTAAATTGTGTTTGAAGTTCGAATTTTTAATTCACTGAACTTATACAATATCCTTGTAACTTCAACAGATTTATGAGAAGTAACTAGGATAATTGTTCTAAAATTATTATTTCATAACATACATTTTTATTTTGTAACGAACAGTATTTTTGTGAATAGTCGTTGGCGGGTTCCAGACCGTTTGTTCATATTTTTCTATTTTTGGTTTTTCTGAAATTATTTATATTTTTATTGATCTGCAAAATAGTTTATTTAGCTTAGTTACATTTTCATTTATTTTACATCCCCTGGCGATTAGTTTTCTTACAGTATAGTTGCTTTTATAATCCATATTAATAATACTTAGACTATAGTACATAGAAACCACACATTAACCTACACTCATAACCTGATAAGTACAGTTAGAGTATCAAACAAAATTAACAATATTAACTTAAAATATTATGGGAAGATTTTGAATGTTTGAGACTTGCTAAGCTACAAACTAATTCGGCGAACACAACGAGGGGTATGGGGGTGGAGGCCTCAACTAGCCTGTTCAGTGCTCGAGACTTTTACAGCAATTAAAGAATAGGGGCAACTAATTAATGGTATTGGGGTGGAGCCTCCATCCACTATAATACCTATAATATTTGCTTAGCTGATTATGATTTCACAATTTTCTATTGTTTTACGAACTAACGAGAACTAGGAAGTGGTTTTAAAACGAGCTACAGGCGATTTTCGTATTAGCCGGTTTTCTTACTGTCTGCGGAGCAGTTCTTCGGTGGACTTAACCTGCTACAACTCTACTTTTCAATAATTTACGAATTTAGGACAACCCTAAGGGGGAATGGGGGCGAGCCCTGCGTCCAGCATACTACCTAGAATATTTACGTAGGTAATTATAATTTCACAACTCTTAATTTTTATACTAAAAAAGGATAACTACGAAGGGGTTTAAAAAACAGCTAAAGGAAAATTCAAAGCTTTTTATTATTATTGATTTGAGTAGTGTGTATTAGCCGGTGTAACTGTCTCGGCTGTCCAGTTCTTCCGTGGAACTATCCTATTTCATACTTGACTTTTTATTAATTTAATAATTTAGGACAACCACTTATTCGGGTCAACCCCTAAGGGGGCTTGGGGCGGAGCCCCCATCGAGCCGTAGGCGAGTCTATAATATATACAGCCCCATGTGTAACTGACTGACTGACTGACTCACTCACTGATGATCTTAAATTCCTGAAGCGACCGTTTAAGATAGAGACTTGAAATTTGGCATGGACATTCTTTGAGATGTTTCAATTTAGGTAAAATTATAAAACTACAACTTTTTTACTTTTAAACTATAAAAAGGTAAAAAATATAGATTTGTCGGTAACGTAGTTCAGCCGTTTCAGCGTATATCACCACGTGGTATCGTAGATCACTTTGCAGGTTTAGTTCTCGCTCGTGTTTAAATGATTTCTTTCAACTACACCCGTGTTTGACAATAAACATGAACGTCTTGAGTAGGCGACGGTGTTTCGATGCATTGAGAGCGGGTTATTTCACCAGGGTAATACTCGCTTTGAATTATACAGTATTAATGCCCAAAAACTTCAAATTTTCAACTTTCAAATTATATAAAATTCTAAAAAGACGAGGTGTTAGTTAGGAAGTACGTTGGTTCTTTAAGATGTCGCTTGGAGCGCTATTACAGTCGCTTAGTTCTCGCTTGTATTTAAATGATATCTTTTAACTACACCTCTGCCCGATATTTATTTTCAATCGGGTGCATAGTTGTTTGCGTATGGTTTTCCCTCTGATTGCTGTGTTATTATCGAAAATGAAGTTTACTGAATCGAAAGCGTACCTTTACATTCAGGTGATGTCCGCTTTGATTCTACAGGGTGGCCGAAAAGTCCCTTTACACTGAATATAAGTTTTATAGGTATTAAGTAAAACCATTCGAATTTTCTTTAATCACAAATTTATTGACAATTACTTAATAGTGAACAAGAAAATTAGTCCAAAACGTCGGTGTGCATACCTCCGTGGTCTCGGCACAGCTTGATTTGACGCCATGTTCTTTTGCTCATTCGTCGCAGCATCTCAGGTGTGACTCGTCCAAACGCCGCCCTTACTCCTTCTCTTAGCTCGTCATTTGTGACATACCGCTGTTTCCTCACCTCTTTCTTGATAAAACCCCACAGTGCGTTGTCAGCTGTCGTCAGGTCGGGGCTCCTTGGAGGCCAGGGCATTGGGGAAGGACAGTTCGCAGACCCTCGTCCAATCCATCGGTCTGGCAGGAGTTCATTCAGGCGGCGGCGACCACTCAGCGCAAAGTGTGGCGGAGCTCCATCCTGCTGCAAAATAACAGTGTCCAATATTCCCTGTGCTCTTAGTTGAGGAACCAACCATTCATTTATCATTCGAAGATAGCTTTCTTGGTTAACAGTGCCCTCGTAAAAATAGGGGCCAAGCAGGTGGTCGGAAGTTATCCCAGCCCAAAGCATCACGTGAGGCGGGTTATTTTCAACTTCCTCATAAAAGTGAGGATTTTCTTTCGACCAGAAATAAACATTCCGGTTGCGAGAACTGCGGTAAATCGCACATTCGTCACTAAACATGACGTTTTTCCTGTCTCTGTGCCTCGGAAAGCGTCGAAGCATAACCTGGCACGCTTGCACACGAAGGTCCATGTCGTTGTCTGTTAACTCGTTGACTGACAGGGGCCGAAAGCACTTCATATTCAAATCCTTTCGCATGTGGTCTTGCATTGTTGTTCGTGGAATTCCCAGCTCTGAAGACCGTTTTCTGGTGGATTTCATTGGCGAACGTGCAACGGAAGCTTCCACAGCAGCGCAGGATTCGACTCGAGTAATTGGTCGTCCACATCTTGGCGCGTCGAGAACGGATCCCGTTGCAAACACCTTCTTTTCCCATGCTATTAATGTTTGCCGGGACGGTGAAGGTTTCCCAAACCGCACTGCAAAGTCATTCATGATTTCCTCCATTGTTTTTCTGTTGTGAGGACGCTCATGCACCCACACAGAAGCAACTAAACGCTCCTCGACACTAAACACACTGGTGTCCGCCATGTTGTCTGACTCAGATTTGGACTGAGACTGAGGGGGCGTCGGCGACCTTGGGCTGAGCCCTGGCGGGGCGGAGGCGGGGGAGGGGTTTTACTTTCTCCCACCCCTGCGCCCTTACCCCACAGTGCAGTATTGGCCGTCGTTCCGTTTATAACAGTGTAAAACGTAATAACAAATAGTGTAAAGGGACTTTTCGGCCACACTGTATATTAATTGCTAAAAATATTTTAGGTCTTATTACATTTCTAGACTTTAGTTTTCTCATGCTGGAAATTTTCTTGTAGGTTTTCGCACAAAAAATTACCTAATACAGTAATTATAACTTAATTTTCTACTATTTGTATGCTGTCTCTCTATATGAATCCCCAGATTGAATATAGCGCTTCAGTTGATAGTTCTGGTGCAGTTTTAGAGTTGAACGTGTCCCAACACGTTTGACATCCGGTCTTTGACCTATTTGCTGCTGTCCAATCAGGCTTAGATTTAGTTTAGGAAACAATTGAACATATTAAGTTATAGAACGATTGAACTTTCCATTCTTACCTTCGCTAACGTTTACTTACTTCCGACGTTTTTTTTTAAGACCATCTACATATCTGATGACCCATCAGGCTGAGAAATATTATAATAACCAATTGAATTAAACTCAATAGTAATTTTTCTCGCTGCCACTTTGTCCGTCAAACTTCCTCAATGCAGTGCTCTAACCTAAAGTCTCGATTAACCCTATTATTGTTGTAATTGAAAACTATTCTATGCTTATCAATTATTGTAACTCTTTCAGTATATTTTAATTTAACCAATAATCCTTTTTTGGCTATTATTTCACAATTGGTTTTTTTTTACTACCATTGGTTGAAAATGCACAATGTACGCCGATTTTATGGTTCTTAAGTTGCAACTTTCTTCATTTTAAGACTATATAAAGACTTTAAGACTTCATGTTTATAGTACCTAATACCCTGTGATCTATTACATACTACTAGGGCTCTATTTTTATTAATTTTCTGAACTGATATATATAACATTTCAAATTGTTAAATTAATAATTGCTGATTTTGAATGATAAAATTATTATCGTTTCTTTATATGGTACATATATGATTCCTGCGTTTCTTGGCCACCCCGTGGCGGAACTGAAGCATCTTAGCCTATACCATATTTTTTTATATTTCAAATATCTTGATTTTGTCCCTTTTTTCTCCTATTACATACAACGATCCTCTGTATAAACTTATAATTTTATTCCACTTTTATCTTTTCAGAATACAGCTATTACCTCAATCATGTGCAATCATAATCGTATCTCCAAATTTTTACACAACAACTTTTGAGCATGACTATTTACATATTCATTAATATTTCACAACTCCATTACATTTTTTAACGAATTAAGAGGAACCCTAGTTCTCTAACCCTAACTCTTTTAATTGAAATTTCTTTTCATCTAACACAGAAACAATCGTCTAACCTAAAGTATATATTTTTACCAGCATAACACCTAAAATATTTACATATATAATTATACAAGCACAAAACTTTTAAACGAATTCTAATTATGAAGGGGTATTAAAACCGATTCATATGAGTTTTTTTAAGCTTTGTTTACTATTGATTGTGAATTTTGTGTATTTGATGGTTTTTTTTACTGTCTTGACTGTGCAGTTCTTCCGTGGAACTAACGTATTTTAGACTTGACTTTTTATTAATTTACGAATTTAGGGCAACCCCTTGGGGGACATGGAGGCCCAAACTAGCCTGTTCGGTACTTGGGACTTAGATCAATTAACGAATTCAGGACAACCCCCTAAGGGGGCATGGGGGCGGAGCCCCCATCGAGCCGTAGGCGAGTCACTTATATACAGTGTGGTTGAAAAGTCCCGGAACGGTGAAATATATTTTTTATTATTATAGATGAAGTAATGAAACTTGGTATATTAATAATAACCATAAATATCTACTCTTTTAAGCTATTATCACTTTTTTTAACCCTTTTTTTGCCCACGAGGAGTCAGTCAAAATTCTTAAATAGCAGCATAGGTCGAATTTGGTATCAAATTAAAGGTCTTACTTAGCAGAGTACAATGCAACAAATTAGACTTCAATCGGATGACCGAGGCGGAAATGGCAGTCAAACAAAGTTTCCATTAAAATCATATGGGTAAAACTTAAAAATTCAATAACTTTCTTAATACTCGACCTTTTGACATCGGGTTTGTGGCTTATTACTCCAAATGCAAAGACGTTTAAAATTATGTATGATGTGACAAGGGCCAAAGGAGATTTCTGTAAGACTTCCAAGAGTACAATCCCTTAAAGGGTGTGTTAATGGAAACTTCTTTGGCCCTTGTAACATCATACACCATCTTAAACGTCTTTGCATTTGGAATAAAAAGCCACAAACCCGACGTCAAAAGGTTGAGTATTAAGAAAGTTATTGCATTTTTAAGTTTTACCCGTATGATCTTAATGGAAACTTTGTTTGACTGCCATTTCCGCCTCGGTCATCCGTTTGAAGTCTAGTTTGCGGCATTGTACTCTGCTAAGACCTTTAATTTGATACCATATTCGACCTATGCTGCTATTTAAGAATTTTGACTGACTCCTCGTGGGCCGTCCCCGTTAAGGGATAAAAAAGTGATAATAGCTTAAAAGAGTATACATTTATGGCCATTATTGATATACCAAGTCTTGTAACTTTATCTATAATGGTAAAAAAATATTTCACCGTTCCGGGACTTTTCAACCACACTGTATAAGCCCAAAGAACTGTGTGTTATTGAATTTGCCAGCACTATCGGGTTATGGGAACGGGTTTTATGGGGTTTTAAAATGGTTAGAAATGGTGTTTTCGACCTCAATTTTTAAAATTCATTGATTTTAACTAAAACCATTTAAAACAGGTAAAAAAAAAAAAAACAAACATTTAAGTATTTTGAACTTAGCGTAACAGGTTACGGAAAAAAATAAAAATTGTGTTTTCCACGTTATTCTTAAAAGAAATCATCAAAACCCTCTACATTGCTTATTTATTGACATAACTTAATATTTATATTGACATAAAATTTGGTGAGTACATTATCTTAATAGGGTTTAACTTATACTAGCTTACAAAAACCATATGGCGGCAAACCTACTTACTCACCCCCATGAGGTTTATGGGGACAATAAAAAGTGGAAGATCTTGATACAATTTTGAGTTTACCCTCGTCAATTTTCGATTATCCTACATTTTTTAACAACACTTCATGGCAGCAAACCTCCATACTCGATGCTATGGTGTTTTTATCGGGAAAGTAAAAAACCCTAAACTCCATGCAGGTCTGCTGCAACGGGGGTATTAGATTAATATTGTTATCACAATTTTATGGTACTGTAACAACAACAAATAATTTATAATAATTCCCGTCTATAATATCTATGGTTTATTATTGCATGAATATATTAAATAAAAATCGTGAATTTTTAATAAAATTTAGCTTGAAACTAGGTTGCGTAGTTGTGGAGCTGTGCTCATATTAAAATCTTTGCAATTTATTTTTAATTCATGTACTTAACTCTATGGAAAGATGACAGGACGATTCACGGTTAAGCTGGAAAGCCTCTAGTCTTTATTTAGTTTTCGGGGCCTAATTCTTATCCCACTAAATGAGTGTTCAAAAATTCCTCAAACAAATGTTATACCAAATTCAAAATAAATGTGCGGTCAAAAAGCAAACATCAATTCCCAATTTTTCCCCGTTCCTCGCACTTCCAAGAATCGCACCAATCACGACCACTGAGATTTATTATAGCTGTTTAATATCTCATCTCACTTATGCCAATGTTTTGCTTTTTCGTAAACAAATATTCTTGTTTTTTGTTTGCAATGTAAAAAGTGCATGCAACGGCAACTAGGGGAAGTAACACGATCATCAGCTACTCTGACCATTATCTACTCTGAATTTCAAGGACGAAATTAAAATAACATCTGATTGTGAAAAAAACATGGGAATTTAGGAAGGTATTTTGGGAATTTTACTCGTGGTGTGAAATAATAAAATTCTGTCCTTCGACCGCACTTTGAACGGGTTTTAATTTAATAAATACCATACAATTGTAAAAATATTTTAAACTTATCTTTTTTTAGTAAAATGACTGGGGTTTAAAATAATGGTTTAAACCATTCCCCGTCAATACGTTAAATATGCCAAAGGCGTAAGTATATTCAAAATAAATATAAAAAAACCCAAGTAAACGTAATAAATTTAAACCCATTATAGTTTCCTTATTATTACTTACTTTAAGAATTGTAATAGTTTTAATAAAGTATACTTCATTAAAACGGACGTTCTTCATTTTGGATCTGAATGCATGACTTGAAATGGCAAGGGTAATTAAAAACTTAGAAGTTGATTGAATGCGAGATGAATGCTAAACACGTTTCGCTTAGTGAAGTCCAAATTAGTATTTTGAGACACAGAACTCTCCATTATCGGGGGTATGTACGCGTTTGAAATATTATTTTACGTATTAAAACAGTTCATATATAGTTTACAATTAGATGTACTGGGTGATGGGTAAGTGTCTGACTGTTTTTAAATCTCATCTAGTAAAAAAACTGACAGCCAATATAGCAATCATTAATTTAATCAGATAAATTTGTGGTGCGTTTTTCTCTTAGTTATGATAATAAAAGGATTTCAGTTAGTACCTTTCCAGACCTCAACAAATTTGGAAGCAAATGTATATAAAATAATGATTAAAATATTTTATAAATTTAATCCTCAAATCAAAATTATTTTTATCACTAACCGCTTGCATTTAGAGGGGGGACCTAACATTTTACGCTTATGTTTTTTAGATACTCTAGGTTATGAGTAAATTCAATTCATGGATGCTTGGATTTATAAATTAATAAAACTACTTTATTTGTGTTTTCACTTTAGATTTTTGTAAAGTACTTTTTAATAAGCCTGTAAATGATTAGTAATTTTGTTTCTTGATTGAATATCTGCAGTAGGATCAAAGTTATGGTTGCAATTAGTTATAAAAGTCCTGAAATTAACAGTGCATCCTCAATCATTAATTTCTTGTAAGCAATTTTTTATCCAAAAAGATTATTTATTTTTTCTTGATAAAATATGACTGTGTGAAAATAAAGTTGTTTGAAAAATGAACCAACGTGGAAGAATTGTATTAACTTGGGAGAACCTGCCACAAAGACCAGTTGTTGTGAAGTACCTTTCGTAGTTTTTGTTAAACGTCGCGAATCATTTGCTTCCCGGCTTGTAATATTATTTTTTCATGTCTAGCCACAGAAATCCTGAGATAACCAAAGGCACTCCAAGATAATATTAGTGCTTTTGATAACTGGCGGCTGATAAGGATTAGTCAGAAACTCTATCAAATGTCGGCATTCCTAATTTCCTCTTTGATGATGTTATTATTAAAACTGGGTTAATCACAGAAAAAAACGAACTTAGGAATCACAGAAATGTGAATAGTTTTGATTGTGAAGGTTGTATGGGTGGACGATTAAAACTATAAGAAATGTAATCATGAAAAAGGCATATAAAACAGTTGGATATGTATTTTTATGTCTTGTTTTCAAACGAATCAGCTAACAAAATAATGAAGTTCTCAGGTTTTTCGTCTAAGCGTGATTGACTTGAGTCCAAAATATATTGATATTTGTATTTTTTAATTTGAAATGTATTTAAAGCCAAAATAAATACTCTATAAATAGAACACTAATAACTAAAAATAATCACAGATTTGGACAATGAAGGAATCTATCGATATATTAATAGGCAAGAATGATTCTTTTCATCATTCGGAAAGCTGATCCTCCACATGAAAATAAACAAAAAAGGCCATATAAACATATGTCCTAAAATCCTTCATTTAGCCGCTAGCCTCCATTTACTCTTTTACACGTAATAAGTTTTATTTCCGTAACGGACTTATGGATTTACTTTATATTTGGCATGGACCTTTATCACAACAATGTAAAATTTCAGAAAAAAAATGTTTCCGATGTGTAATTTCAAAATGGGGGCCATTTAAAAATTTTAAACTAAAATTTCTCAAAAGGCAGATTCTATAAAAATTTTATAAGAGACAAAAAAATGACAAATCAAATGATCTAAACAATGATACCAAGTTAAGAATCGATACCATCAACACCGAAGTTTACTCTTATTCCAAACCTTGGAAAATGTAGCCTTGCAGATATTTTTAGTGGTCTTCTGGAGGTGAACATTGCACCTGCAAACTCCCTGGATATCAACTCATCATTCCAATTGTTTTGCGATTCCTTAAAAGAAATTATTCTTAAGCACACACCACTTAAGAAAATTGGAAGTACCAGTTTTCCACGGATTCTCTGGTTCACGGTTCACGGATTTTCACGGATGGTTCACGGATTTTCTGGTTCTCAACAGAACTAATCACTCTTACCATTGAGAAAAAACGATTACACAGTATATACAAGAATTCACTTAATCAACAGCCTACTTAGAATTTTCAAGAGTAAGAGAAGAATGCCGTAGGCTGTCTAGACGTTGCTACAATGATTATCTCGTTTATGTCCAGAACTGCCTCCCGAATAACCCAAAAGTTTTTTTGGAGCTTCTTCAACAATCTTAAACGTCAAGAAATTAACCCAACTAAGCTATTAGTCGATGAAGCATCGTCAACTCAGCATGAGCAGATGTGTGAACTTTTCGCCAACTTTTTCTCATCTGTTTTCTCACCTCCATCATATCAGACACCTCATTCAACTTTAATACTACAAACTGCCTCAGCAACCTATCTTTCATAATAATAGAGGTGTTCAATGCTTTAGGGGAGCTTGACACTTCCAAGGGTTGCGGACCTGATCTTATTCCTTCGAGTGTATTAAGATATTGCAGAGTTCTGCCATGTGATCCTTTACAAAATCTGTTCAACAGATCTATCCTTGAAGGAGTATACCCTGACATTCTTAAGCTTAGCTATGTAGTGCCTATACATAAATCTGGTCCGAAGGAAGATGTAACCAACTACAGACCTGTGGTGATTCAGTCGGCTGTGGCTAAGGTATTTGAAAAATTAGTCGTCAAGAAACTCAGTACCCTATTCCGGATTATAGTATCTCCAAAACAGCATGGATTCACCAGTGGCAGATCTACAGCTACCAATCTAGCAGTAATGGAAACTGAGATAATCTGTGCATTCGGTGCTCGTCAACAACTGGATGCCATTTACCTTGATTTCTCGAAGGCATTCGACAAGGTTAGCCCTTCCCACCTCATAGCAAAATTAAAAGCTTATGGCATTGACGGTGTGCTCCTAAGATGGTTTGAGACCTACCTTTCCAAAAGGAAATTAAGAGTTAGATTCCTTGGACACTTATCATCTCATTTCCAAGTTACGTCTGGAGTGCCCCAGGGCTCACATCTGGGACCGTTGTTATTTGTTCTCTTTGTGAATGACATTGTCGAGATTATCAGGACAAACTGTCTGGTTTTTGCTGACCATGTTAAAGTGTATAGAAGGATCAGCTCACAGGCAGACTGCCTACTGCTTCAGGAGGCCCTTGATGCTTTTGTTAAGTGGTGCCAAACGAACTGCATGACGCTCAATGTGAATAAATGCACGCCCATAACATTTCATAAAATTAAGTCCCCAATTATTTTTTATTATAAGATGAATGATATTCCATTGAAGCGATGTGAGTGCATCCGTGACCTTGGGGTGATGCTGTTTCAAGATATGAGGCCCGATGTGCATGTTCATAATATATGTGCGAAAGCATAAAAAGCACTGGGTTTGTTGTCACGTTCATCAAGGGACTTTGAAAATCTTCACTCTCTGAGGACTCTCTACTGTGTTCTTGTGCGTCCTTTACTTGAATACAACTGCACAATATGGTCGCCTCATCAGAAAACCCTGATTCAGGAACTGCAAGCCATTCAGGATAGATTCCTGCGTCTTCTGGGCTGCCGGATGGGATACAACTTCAGAGATGTTCCTGTCAGGTATCTTGAGCAGCAGTTCAATCTTCAGAGCTTAGAAGCCAGGAGAAATATTAGCGGCGTGGCATTTCTTCATAAGTTGGTGAATGGTGCAATAGACTGCCCAGAGTTGTTGGCTCAAGTATGCTTCCGCTGTCGTTCTGGAACTAGGTCGACTGAGCTATTTGGTAGAAGGCAGGTGAACACTAACTATGAGGCCAACAGCACCCTTAATCGTATCATGAGATTGGGAAATAAAGTATGTCATCTTGTTGATTTCTTTGCTGACAGTCCTTTAGTCGTCAAGAATAAATTGCGAAGAGTCCCGGATGAAGAGCTACTCCTGTAAACAAGTATTGCCAATATTATTGTACCTTGTATTGTATTTTGATATTGTTATTAATTTTCTTTACTGTTGATACTATATTTATTGTTAGATTGTTGAGTGATGCATATTTAACTATTATAGCGGCATCATCATTATAGAATTTGCTGATAATTATTGCTAATTTATTGCTTCATATTGTTATTTGAACTGCAGCATCAAAGTATTATACAAAATATTATCAATTGTGTTTACCGTCTTGTTATTATTGTATATTAAGTATTTATCTTGTTGTTGCTGTTATTGTTGTTATTATCATGTATTGATTATTGCAATGTAATGGGTTTCCCGTTGGAATAAATAAATAAATAAATAAATAAGTTTGTAAAGATTTGATAACAACTACAACTAACGGAGTCATTGAAAATTTTTTGAAAAAAAAACATGGATTTTGCGTTATTAATAATGCAAATTTAGGCTATTTTAATAGAAAAATCTCAATAACTCCGTTATTTGTTGTCAAATCTTTACAAACATGGTATCATTGTTTAGATGATTTAATTTATCAACTTATTTGACTTCTATAAAAATTTGGCAAAATTAGCCTTTTTTTGAAAAATTCTAGTTTAAAATTTAAAAATCATTAGTCGTTTTGAAAATATACATCGGAAAATAATAATATTTTTTCTCAAAATTACCATTATCGCGATAAAGTTGTATTCCAAACATGAAGTAAATCCATCAATTCGCTACGGAGATAAAAATTATTAGGGTAAAAAACAAAATGGAGACAAAACAAAAAATGGCGGCTAGCGGTTAAAAGAAGTATTTTAGGACATATGTTTATGTCACCTTTTTTGTTTATTTTCTTGTGTAGAATCAGCTCCCGAAATTTCTGCACTTTGCCGGGAATCGCCCTGCATTTTGAAAACATAACCCCTAAATGCACATTTTAAACGATTTGATCGTTCAAAATCCACTTTATCTACGTGCAAATACTTACTATTTTTTTACATATTTATGACTTGAAGGTGGCCAGTCAATATCACTTATTTCTTAGGGAGAATAGGATAAGAGACAAACTAGTCGTTAAAAATATAGTTTTAGTAATTTATTAATAAAATTAACACTAAACACATAGTAACAACATTTGAACAATATAGTAATTAATACAAAAAATTAAGAGTAGCCAATTTTTGATAACATTTATTAAAAAAATGGAACTACTAATGGACTACTCAGACATAAATTTGAACAAAAAGCTTATCTTCTTTACTTTTTTCTTTAGTTCCTCAGTTATTGACTTTCCAATATATATTCCACTACCGTCAGTTTCCTCTTCGTTCAAATTTTTCTGGCACTATGACAAAAGTTTATATTATTTTATAAAAGGTTGAAAGTATTTAATGATTAATTTATTAATTTCCTTAAAGGTATAAACAAAAGGAAATATGTCCACAAACTAAATGTTCTTTGAATAGTTTCACAAACTTAACTTGGAGAAACCTTTTTAGTTCATAGCTAGATTGGCAAAGGTTATTATTTATGGTGCTTGGATCAATAGATTTCAGAATATCAACCTCCGAGTGCATCAAAAGTTTCTAAGTTTTCGAATAAGACATTCTAAGTTTTCGTTACTTAAAGAAGATCTTAATCTTGTTTTGACGAGTTTTAGTATTGAGAACGCTCTTTCACAAGAGACTTGTTACAATAGGATAGTCAAAAGATATTAATATACTTTTGAATTTTACGGATATTGAAAATGTAATTTTATGAGCACACTTTATACGACATTTGCATGATTTTGACGTTTGTACTGGAGATAATCTTCATCGTCACAGTGGTCATTGGGTTTATCGTCAGCGGCCGTAGCTCAGTGGTAGAGCTGTGGGTTATCACCCAGCGGGCTCGGGTTCAATTCCCGGCTCGGGAACAAAAAGATCGTTAAGCCGCTCCCGTGGTTCGGAAGTCACATTAAGCCGTTGGTCCACCTGCATAGAAAACAAAAAAGTGCAGGCATTTCAGGCGAGGAGAACTATCAGTTGATTGCTGATCTCCCTCCACTAAAAGCCATACGATAATTAATTAATTAACTGTTTTTTGTCCCAACTGAATATAACCAACACAATGAATAGCATTTTAATAAATTTATAGTTGAATTAATTAAGATTTTAGTTCTTATACGGTACAAAATTAAGTAAACATTTTTTTGGATTTTATAGGGAAGGACTAGATATAATTTTAATTTTGTCAACATTTGTCTACTTTTCACGAATTTATCTAGTTCTAGAATAATAATTTATTCACATGATGGCAGGGTGGATGATTGGCATTTATGCCGTTTATAGCCTTGAGATACCATTTGAACTGATTGCTCGAATGATGAAAATGTCTATGATGATTTTAAGTTCCTATTTCAAGTGTTAAATATTATTTAATATTAATATTTAATAAAACATACTTAAAATCCAAATTTGTAGAATTCCAAATATTTGATAAACTTTTTTATGTTATTTTACCTTTTTTTTCATATTAAATAGATATTTTGATAAAACCATTATTTATAGTTATGGTCATGTTTGATGGTAGGTTTAATAGTCTTAATGAGCCTTCTATGGGACATTTTTGATCCATCTAAAGAGATAGTTTTAAACTTAACATTTATAAATGCAGATTGGTCTATCGAAAGAGATTGGTCTTATACATTTGAATAATTCGCTGTTTCAATGTATAACATGTTTATTGTAAAACAATCGTTTTATAGAATCCAATTTTTAAATATAGTGTTTAGAATTTATATATATAAAATAAAGAATAAATCCAGTATTGTTATTAGAAGCTTCCTCACTATTATAAAGATCAATAAAATTTAAAAGTTTTATCATCACAAATTTATGCACTCATTCCTCTGTCATAGTTTCCTATAATAGTCCAAAAAGTACTAAAATTATGTCTGTCCTCTTTAAAACCCCCAAAACGTTACAAGTACATTTTATATAGGAGCTGAAATACGATACTGACGG